>CM040182.1:21025044-21475833 GCA_022606455.1 Callitettix versicolor | reverse complement strand
TTGCAATAATCGAACGCGGACGCGTCTTTAGCGATCTGATTGGACCTATCCTTTTGAAAGACTAACGCTATGATCTGGGGTATAGTGGCCGTCTTGAGGACCCACGATTCGTGTTTTACGGCCGGCCACCACGGTCGTACGATAACGTCCCACCCTGATACGCTATGTGCGCCGTGATGTTGTTTTGAATCTTTCGCAACGTGTTCACCTCGTGTTTCCCGTCCACGGTAATGTGATGCAACAACCACGTGATACCGGTAATCACGAGGTCAACGGACGTCGCGCCGTCTTCGCTGTAAATGGCGTTCAAATCGGTAGCCGATCGTAAGAGTACCAGTTCCTGTTTCACGTTGACCACTATCCGCCGGTAATCCTCGAAAAATCCCATCAACATTTTCAACGGTACGAGTACGGAAAATTCACCGCTTCTAGCATCGGGGGACACGTACCTACCGGGACCTACCCAACCGGCATTTTTGAGGTTATTCACCCTGTACTCTGGCGTGGACAATAAGTTTTTCACCGTACTCACGATACCCAATTGACGCGTACCGTCCACTTCGTTGCCGGCAATCTCGTATCTGATATTGTCGAATAGAAACGCCACGCCGTTGTTGACAAAGTCCACTTTAGCCTTGGCACCGTTTTCCTTTTTTCTCGTCAACGTACCCGTAATGTAAAGCATACTCTCGTGCGGTAACGTCATGACGTCCTGTTGGTTAACCGGTATGCGGATCTCATCGTTATTGCGGAACGTGGACGACGCGTACGGTTTGTGGTAATGATATGCTTTACCGGTGATCGTATTATCGTACACAGGTTGTCTTTCGAGCGCCAGCATATCCATTATTTCGGAACAATTTTAAAGATGAGAGAGCGTAGAAAACGTATATTCCTAGGTGTTAACACTCTCGTGTTTGTCCGCGGACTAACGTCGTATCTATACGTATCCCGGTTAAATACGAGACCCATTCCGCCTCGTCTTACCGACGTCTTCTCAAATGCAATCTGATCGAAATAGTTTCGTTCCGGAAATCCACGAGATCGCCGTTCTGATCTTTCAGGCCTACGGTAAGGTTGTGAATCGATTTCACGTTGACCGGTAAATATATTACCGTTTGCGGGATCTCGATAATCTTATAGCCGGGCGGTACGCGGGGATAAAATTCGTGTATAACGTGACTCTCTACGCCGTTTTGAAACGAACCCGACGCCACGTTACATTCGATTTGTATTACACTGACCTTGATGATGTCCACCGGCAGGTCGGAAACGTGCACATAACCGGGTCGTAGAATTTTCCTTTCGAAACCGAGTAACGTGCCGATCGAACGTTCGCCGCTGAAATCTACCGTTTCCGAACAAAATATCTCCGCCTTTAACGTGTTATTGTTCGGTTTCAAAGAGAAAACGATATTCGAATCTAGTTTCGATTTAATGTACTTTTCAATGTCGTCGATTTCGTACGAACCCGTAGGCAATTTTACGTCTACCGTTTTAGACGAAACGGTTGTATCGTCGACGTCAGTAGTAGTAGTAGTAGTAATTAAACGAGCGGTTCTTGTATTTTCAGTGTCTTTGTCGGCATCAACACCAGCAGTAGCGAGTGATGAAAGTTTTCTTTTCTTTTCTTCTTCTTCTTCATTTACAGTAACATATTCCAAATTTTTCAAAAAGAACAGAGATCGTTTATCGCGACCGTCGACACTCGTACTAGTCGTCGTCGTCGTCGTAAACAATCGAAATACGTTATTAACGCCGTCTTTGATATTCGGAATAGAATTGTACGTAGCCAAATCGACCAGACCGATTTCCCATTGGCCGCCGCCGCCACCGTCGGAGACGTCGATCGGCGGGAAAGAATCGCAAGAAAGTTCGGAACTGTTTCCGCTCAAACATATGGACATGACGGTGTCGTGAGAAACTTTAGACACAGATGACCGCAAACGACTGAATCGAAACGCTGGTATCTCGTGTAATTATAGCGAATATCGGCTGCTGGACCGAAATACGCGATCAACTCTTTCGGCGGTCTCAGATTACCGAAACTATCGAAATACTCGACCACATCGCCTTTCTCTTTATAACATACCCAGTGAGTATCGTCGCCCGTCACGCTGTCCAAATTCACGATAGCCGATTCGTTTCGCCACGGTTTACCGCGCGGTAACGTGTCGCGCATGAAAACACCGCGGAACGCTGCCACGCCCAAACGTTTCGCGTACTTTTCCAATTCCAAATTCGTCAACGGTCTGATGGGTATTGAATCGATCAATAGGTTGTTGTTTTTTTTTCCTCGTCGTCCTACGACGCTTTCTGCAACTGCCGCCGCCTACCTTCTTCTTGTACGGTCCGAGATAAAGACCTTTTCCCCTTAAACCGGAAATGAGTTGAGTAATAGTGCGCCGTTTTTTAGCCGGCGACCTCTTCTTCCTCTTTCTCCCGCCACCCCCTAATTTCGCTTTCGCTTTCATCGCGGCCGCTACCGCTAGCGCTGTCGCTCGTTCCGCTAGAGAAGCGTCACTCGCTTTGACACGGTTCCAAGCTTTTCCAGCCAGACGATTATCAGCCTCGCTACGATTTTTTGAATCGCTGTACCGGCTGTATGCGATATCGTGTTATTTGCACGCCTCGTCCAAAGGATTGATACCCTTATCGCCGCGAGCTAATCTCTTCTTCGATTTAGTTCCCGGACCGCAGTAGTTGTACGTAGGTATATGTAGTTCGACGGGCAGTAAATCGACCGCTTTGTTTATAGCGGACGGTAGTAAATCGACAGCGGACGAAATCAATCCACGACTTTTCCTAATCGCTCTCCGTTTACGACTGACACGTGTTGCACGTTTACCGACCATTTTATCACTGACGCGTTACGAGTAAACGATCCGCTTATATTAAGCGGAAGACAGATAAAAAATATCTGACATCATAGAGTACAAATTTCTTAGACGATTTTCTTTCAAGCACACGATGTTTAATATTTTTAAAAGATCGTTTTCGACGCGCCCTAAAAATTCGTTGTATCCTATCACCGTTTTGTCGTGGAAAAAATAAAGATTACCGTCCGTATACCGAAACGCCCCCTTGAAGGTCAACGGTACGCCTTTAAATAGATCGACGGTGAGACCGGCGTAAAGGCAACCTCTATCGTATTCCGAATACAGTTAAACACGAGAGTTGAAATCGATCAGAAACGTCTGTCCTCGGTTATTAGTGAGCACGGCGTTTATAGGCGTTTTAACGCCCATATTAGCCCATCCGTCGTGGGTTAACCTGTACTTTTGTCTCAAAGTAGGGTATTCGACGATGTGTACGACTTTGTTCAAAAACACGACGATATCGTCATTAGGGTTTTGGAATATCGCCGTAATATTTTTAGAACCGAGATATAGATAAGGCATCCAGTCCGTAATCAGTTCGGCTTCCACGTTAGCGCGATCTCTAATCGACTCGTCCAAACTAACTTTCCACACGTAACGCCCGTAAAACAAGTAGATATATTTATTCGCGATCAACACTGTATTTATTTCGCGTCTGATTTTACAAAGGTTCGGTTTACTCGAAACATATCTGATATTGTCCGACCCGATAGTAGTAGTAGTAGTTTTTGCGGTAGTAGTAATAGTAGTAGTAGTTGGCATTACACTGGTTGTCGTAGTCTTTGCTGTCGTTGTTGTCGTAGTAGTAGTAGTAGGTGAAGGCGGGGGAGGAGTCGGTTTAGGACCGTACAGAGTTTGTATATTTCGAATATCGGTCGGCGAAAGGTCTAGTGCGGACAAATTCGAAACGGAATACGAAATAGGGTACATTACGGAATCGGAATCGGCGATATGATTTAAGCCGAGTGCGTGACCGATTTCGTGAACGAGCACCTGATAAAACGACGTGTGAGAACGTGACGGTGTAGTGAGAGTAAAGTCCCAATTTTCATCGCTGTCGAAATGAATGTCCACCTGCCGTGATTCGTGTAAATTTGGTTTGAACGTATGCGCGAGAACATGGCCTATACCGTCGAAATTATACGAACACTGAGTGCCCGTGGACATACGGAAATGATCGTGTTCGCCGAACGATATGATAATGTTCGGTTTCAACGGATTCTGATGAAACGTCAAGTCGCAATGTCTACTCCAGACGTCGAAAGCTTTTTGCGCTATCTGTCTGTACGCGCTTTTTTCGTACATAAACCAAGTCAACGTGTGAGTGTCCCAAATACGACCGGCCAATAGAGAATCAGGTACGTCTACATAACCGCAAAATGTTGAGGTGTTGTTGTAGGCTTCAACACGTGACGCCTCAAACGCGATTACCACCACCACGACGACGGCGACGACCTTCATGTTTAAAATCAACCGCTCGACTGAACGTTGAAGCGCGAAATGCTTACCTAAGTACTAAGTCCTCCACACGTGACGCCAATGAGGTATCTGATTCGTCCTTTTATCGGCATCATCATCACCACCACCACCACCACCACCACCGTTAACGTGTCCGTATTGTTTTTTCACTTCCTTCGTTATAGCGATCAATTATTTTTGAAAATTACGATCCATAGCGCGCATTGTATTAGTCAATAATTTAGCTTCTAAAGCGTAGATAGCTTTATTCAACTGACCGAAATTTACCGCGTCAACGGGATCTACGGCCGCCGGTACATTTGTGATTCTTTTACTATTAGCATTGAACACATCACCGGTCGGCAGTCGAGTAAGAAAAAGCGTATTTTGCATTAGAAAATCTAAATTAACAGCGTCTTTAGCAAGTACAGGTTCCGCTACGTGACCGAGACGCTTATTCTGTAGATGCCAGCTGTTATCGCTTGTAACGCTTATTACGCGATTATCCACGTACGATTTTGTAACGGCATCATTTTTAGCTGTGGGCGTTTTAACGTTACCGATAACCGATCCGCCGGCGTCAAATTTTCCCCCACTACCGTCTTTCACGAGCATATTTTCTTTCGCATACCGGATGTTGACGGCATCTCCGTCCAATTGTGGCGGGCCTACATTACGTAATCGAAAATTTTCAAACGAATAACTGTCGACCAGTTTATTGGGGATTAAAGATTCCAAGTACTCTTTGGTCACGGCGTCGTCTGCAGCTGTCGGTTTAGCTAGACCGCCGAGAGGATTATTTTTCGCGTGATATTTTGCAATCACCGAGTCGAATGTTAAACAACGTTTCTTCATCGTACCCCTATTTACGGCAACTTCGTCGTCGCCGCCATCGTCGTCGGGCGTGTAGACATTACGTAACGCTTTGTGTTTTAAATCGTAATCTCCGTCCTGAGTAAGAGCGAAACCGATCCCGGGTGGTCCTCGGCGTTCCGAATTTCTGCTGCCGTCGCTGCCGCCGCCGCTGCCGCTATAACGTCCAAACTTATCGACACTCATCGTATCACTGCTCGTATTTTTCTATTTCCCGAACCTTTTATCAGTCCCGCCTCTTTGATTTCTTCTATAATGGACGCTATCTCGTTGGCGTGACCTGTATAACCGGCGTCGTACGACATGAGCAAAAGCTTTAATCTGTCGCACAATTCGTTCGGATCGTCCCAGTACGCGTAACCTTGACCTTGTTTAACACGACTCGTCGTCGTCGTCGTCTTCGTCTTCTTCTTATTTTGTTTTGCCGGCGGAAACAGGTATTGTATAACACGATTGTATTTAACCGTAGTGTGGTTGCGGTTGACCGGCGCGTAGGACTTGTATTTCTGGAGGTGAGCATTTGTTTGTATACAGATATTTTTGTACGCGGCGGCGTCTTCGGTCGTGTACTCGACGGGGTCCCTCATGAATAGTATTTCGTATAGGCCCGGTGTACCTTTGTAGGTTGCGTCATCGAAAACAATGTCACCGTTGTCGTTGAACTGTATCGTTTTCGAACCGACCATTAACGAGTCTTCTTCTATTCGCGGTCCGTACAGATTATCGATTTCTCTTTTCCTCGCCGTATCGGTAATCATTTTCAACATGTATTTACGTACTACAAGGTGGTTAAACGTCTTGTTTATCCATTCTATCGATTCGTAACGTCCTTGCGGTGTCGACACATAACTAGCTACATTTTGCTGCTGATGCTGCGGAGACACTTTCGGAAGAGCAGCAGGAGATAAAGAAGTAGATCCTGATGATGATGTTTCCGCAATGACTGGCGTATCTAGAAAGCTCGGATATGATGATGTTTTTCTTTTCGGTGTCGACACTGCCGACATCATGGAACGGTCTTCTTCTTCTTCTTTTTCTTCTTGTTTTTCAGTTTTCGTCATAACGGGTAGTAGCGTCTGCGAGGCGTCTTGTATTTTCGTCAACTCTTTGATGATGGGCTTGTACTGTCTTGTCAATTGTACGTCCATATCAGCATCGCCGAATTTCATCTGCATATATTTCCGCTTCAAGGCGTCTTTCAACCGATCGATTTCGAGCGTAGCCAGATCACCGGTTAACGTCATATCGTCGAATGAACAGTTGTACCAGTATGTAGCGTTATTTATATATGTTGTTGTTCAGGGCACTTCCAGCGATCTAAAGAAAAGTTGATACTTTTTCGCGGACAACAGATATTGTATAACGTCACCGGCTGACGCGTACAAAAACCTTTTACCCTCCCAACGCAACCCTTTCAGATAACCGTACATATTGTTATCGAAAAAAGGGATCCGCATAGTTTTACACGCGTCCGTAAAAACAAAGGTGCGTTTCACGTTGTCACGCCACTCCGGTATTTCGGCTACCAATAGGTGATCGTCTCGCGGCGTATCCTGCATGTACTCTTTCAGCCGAACTAGAGGACGAATCGAAGACGAGGCTAAAAGATACGAATTCAATAAGAGGAATTCGTCTAAATTCGCACCCGTATAATTACGCCATGTTTCCAATTGTCGCGAGTCGACGACCTTGTAACGGTGACCGTCAAAAGAGAGACCAAAGTGTCGGCACTGTTCGACGACGCTCGACAGGGCCACTTTAAGAAATTCTACCGTAAACATACCTTGCGCTTTGTTGTTCACCGCTTCGAATGCTCTGCCTCGTGTATTGTGAGGCAAAAGCGGCGGCACGGGACCGTATTTTACGTTATAGCTCACGTCAATCATACATCTCGAACTTGTAATCAGTCTGTAGGCTTCCACGGGTTCGCGTATGGGTATACGTCTTTCTGTAATTACCACACATCTGGACGCGTTCGGGAATAAACAGCCGTACTGCAACATGTCCAAATAGACTTGAGTGTACTCGAGGTTACCGTGACCGGGGTGACTGTACGGTTAAAAGATCCGGAAACGGTCTGAAACGCGAGAGTAGATTTTGAGGGTGTCGTACTGTACCGTTGAGCATGTGTTCGTTGTAGATTACCAGTTCGAACGGGACTCCGCGTTTTTCACTCTCGCACAGAAATTTCATCGAAATATCCCTGTTGTAGATGCGCGAAGCGCTAGCGATCATCAGAATTACGACAGGCGGAACGGTCTTACTGTAGCCACCGCGCCTTTTATGGCGCCAACAACGTCTGTTGAATACGTCACCGTGTTTTCCCGATCTACTACAGTAATTGCCGCAATACCGTTTCCTATCCGTGTAATACCACGCGCACAGGTTCGATTTCGGTGGCTGTCGCCGCGGACGTGTAGAAGAAGCGTTCTTATACGCGGCTATATCGTTGTACGTGTATATTCTCATTGCAGGTCTTTGAAGAAACGATCGAATCCTATCCTGTACCGGCCCTCTTCTATCTCGCTGTCTTTGTCTATCACCAAGAACCCGTATTTCTCTTTCCACGCTGCCGCGCAGATATCTTTAAAAACACCGAACGTAACGTCCGTGTTCACGTTATCATTGTAAATGTGTCTCAAATTGAGTTCGTCCTGTTTAAATACTACCAGCAAGTTGGCATTGTCACGCACCAGCTGCTTCGGAATCCTACTGTACGTTTGGCCTAGATAAAATGAGTCTATATTATTGTGACGCCCCATTGTGAAATATTTGCGTATATTATCGTGTCTCTCGCACGCTATATCGTCGAATATCATTACCGAATTCGGTTCGGCCTCGCTGGGGTCGATGACACTTTCGTTGTCTGTACACGGGAAATAACCTATACCCGTGTCCTCGGTGAAAACCGTTTCCAATAGTTTGTATTTCGGCTGGTGCAGAGATTTCAAAAATACGTAAACGTTCGCGAATCTCAAACCGTTCGTGTCGAAAAGTAAATTGTACACGACGTTAGTTTTACCGCAATTGGAAGGACCGCATACGATACAACGAATAGTGTTGGGCAAAAGCGAGCTATGACGTTTACTCTTGCCGCCACCGCCACCGCCTGCAAAAACGTCGAAATTTGAAATTTGCAATTTTTCACGCGACGTCTCGATACGCATTATCGTTCGATACTGAGCCGCTCGTGTGCGCGCGTGTCTAATAAATAGTAGGCTTTGTCCGAATGTAAAAATGTGGCCGCGTGTGGGGACACAGGAAACGGATATCCTGTTTCAAGCGATTAGTTTGCGCTTATCGATCCACGAGTTGTGCGACTTGTCAAAGCCTAACCACTTTACCAGAACTTTGTTCCCTTTCGATCGCAATACTTTTTCTACGAGGTAAACATTGCCCACATTGGTTTTACTTAATTCTTCGGCGTAAAACCCGCCTTTCAGAATCTCGCCTTTCGAGTCTTGTAAAATGTACGTGGTAGGTGCGGTCGGGACTACGGCGTAAATAGAAAACACCTCGTTCGTCCAGTTCGGTAGGTAGCCTTTAGCGAAGGTCTTCTTATACTTGGAAATCCTTACTTTATCGTCCACGTTAAATTTAGTCTTTTCCGAAGTGCCACCACCACCCTGACCGTTTACTTTTTTCAAAAGTTGGTTTTCGTGTTTTCGCGTCACAAGAACCGGTTTCATACCGATGATGCTGTGCACGGTGTTATTGTAAGATCGAACTACCGATTTTAATAAATCTATCCATTCGTAACTGCCGCGAGCCGTAAATTCGCGCCACATTTTCGTTTTCAAAGTACGATTGAACCGTTCGACTATAGACTCTTTCTTATCCGTATACGTGGTGTAATGGTTTATGCCGTATTTTTTCATCAATTTACCCACGTGGGCGTTGAACCACTCTTTACACTGATCGGTCTGAAAATGGCGCATGGGGTGTTTTTCGAGTATCGGTTCAAGAGCGGTCGTCACTTCGGCGCTCGTCTTTGTTTTCAACGGAACGGCTATAGCGAATTTCGACAGACAATTTATCATTGTCGGTATATATTTGTAGCCGTTGTTGCCCTTAGCGTACGGGATCATTTCCACCAAATCCGCCTGATATAAATCGTCCACACCCTTCAGCGTGACACGACGTGTTTTGAAATTTCTTCGCGCCGGCTTATGCAGCTCATTGGCTATTTCGCGTCTCACGTTCATACCGACTGACGACTGTCTATCTGAAACAAAAGATTTTATACTTTTTTTTTTTTATGGAGGGTGGCCCCAACCTTCGCCACCCTCGCGTGGTATCCAATCCAAAAAAAAAAAATTCTCATTCCACTGCTGATACCTCCGTTTGTTTTTACCGTCTTTCTTATTGCACCATACACCTTACGGGTAGTTACACCTCGTCAGAGGGACATTCACCCTTACGAGCGCTGTCACGCTTCGCCAGAGGGGGCATTCACACAAACACACTCATGTTTACGAGAGAATTAACCCTTCGCCAGTGACCTTGCATTCAGCAATAAGAAAGAGGGTAAAAAATATTTTGAAAAAAGTGTTCTGTCTGTCTGTGCCTCTCTCTCTCTTACTCTAAATGTTGTTTTTTTGCTACGGTGACCGTACGGTAGTTTATCGAAATCACCGCAGCGTTTTCTTTTCACACCTGTCACCCGAAATATTTTCGATTCGTTCACCGTGATCACTTGATGATCTTTGGTGCGACAAATCCTTTTGTCTGTGACCGTAAGAGTTTCCGGTTGTTTATCGGCGTCGTCGTCGTCGACATTGAGAACCATTCTCTTTAACGACTCGAAATTTACTACGCCAGACGTGCTGAGATTCAATGTGAGTCCTTTAACCTTGCATACGGTGATCAGTTCGTTACATTTAGTGGACAAAACTTTGTATCCGTAGACTTTCGGTCCACCGGATACAAATTCCGTAATGTACGAACCGGGACCGTACTCCAGGAGTTCGTCCGTCATCTGCCCTAAGTAGTCACCTGTCTCTACCTTGTGTGCACCTTCCAGGTAGAGTACAGAATCAGTATCGTAGTAGATGGTCTGTCTGTCAAGGGCATCCAGGTGTTCGTACAGTTTAAGTCGCGCCTGAGCAGTCGTGAAAGCGGCGAGTACGACGTTGACCGTCGGAAGAACCTCGCAGACGTCTTCGACGTACTCCCAGTTCACCACGATTGTTTCGTCGTTCACCTCCTGGATGTTGTTAACGCGAACGGACGGACTGACCAACATTTTGAACAATTCGGTGGGTTGTCTGACGATCGCGGTCTTTGTCTGGTTTTCTCGCTGGTCGAATTTTCCCCAAAAGGAATTCAACATCAATTTGGCCAGCGAGCGTCGGCCCTCGTTCCTTTCGATTTTAGCCGCTTCCAGTGTCACCCGTTCGGCCGTGAAATAGTCGTCTATGTATTTTTGTCTGTCCTCGTCAGTCTTACACCAGTCGGGGTAGCCGGAAGCTTCTTGTTTTATTTTTAAAAATTTATTAATGAAATCTGTAAATAGACCACCGCCCTGGTCGAAAGAAGCCATTTTGTACTGCCACATTTCGAACATTTCCAAAATGACGTATCCCTTGTCCACGGCCTTACGGATTTCGTCCATAGTTCAAGTCCCGGTCAGCGCACGTCGATCGACGCCGTGGTCGCAGTCGGAGACGTTCAGCGTTTCCGCGCACGTGCGGCACAACACGAACATCAGTTTCTCATGCATCTTTACCGGCAGCACGGGGTGGTAGAGTTCACTTCAGCAGCCCGTCCGCCTCCATGCCCGCCCTCCTGCAGTCAGCATCGCCTACGTGAATTTTGGGGTGGCCTAAGGGGTATCTACCGTACTTGCACACCCACGGGTAAAGGGAGCACACGTCCACGTAGTTAATTTTTTCTCCCTCTTTGCAAGCGTGATAGGTGCTCACGTTACCCGTACGACCGCCGAAGAAAGCGTCTCTAGGATTCAAGGGTGCCGTGGGCTGGAAGGCGAGATGAGGCGGTGCCTTGAACTTGCACTCCCACATCTCCACTACCGAAGAGACCAGACGTGACAGTTTATCGATTTTTGCCTTGGTTCTCTGCAAACGAGCGTCGAGCGTGTCGGACGGGTCATCCTCTAGGGGCTCTTCGCGCCCGTGAGGGAAACACCGTTGGCAGCCGTGCCAGTAGCAGCCGTGGAACTCGTATACGGTGTCCGTTCGGGCGTAATAACCGTCCACTTTCATGCCGGCAATCTGTTTCTCCCTGCCGCGACCGGCGTGTTCCAAACGGTAGTCGTCGTCGTCGTCGGCGACCCGCCCCCGCTCCTTTTCCTCTACCGAGGCCAGCCATTACAGAGCGGCGTGCGACTGTTTGTCGGCCAAACGGTAGCCGTTTTTCGGAACTATGCCGATGGTGTCGGCCTTCAGAAAGTTTCGTCTGAACGCCACGTTGCACGCGCTGGCGATGGTCACGGCTTCCAGGAACGGGTCCACTTTGCATTCCTGCAGAAACGAGGCGCGGAACTTTATGCACGCTTGCGCCAGTATATCCACGTCCGAATAACAGTATTCGAAAATCTCTTTTTGAAAATCGAACACGTATTCGTTGCGCACCTGTTCTTCGTACCATTTCGAAAACTCCTTGTGGTTATTGTCGAACATGGAGTCGGGGCAGTAGTACTCGCGGCCGGGCATGGACCTACGTAATTTTGATTGGCCAGAGTGTTGAACAGATGGGGGAAATAGCCTTTTTTGTTTTCCGGCGGCAGATCGAACGCTTTGGGGAGTTTTAAAAGGGCCATAGGCATGTAATTTAGAGAGTCGATGAATTTCACGTTATCCAACTCCATGAGAATGACCTTGGAACCGCGCGTGATGAGTTTCAGCGTGAATTTCGTCTCTTCGAGCACGTACTTGAAAATAAATTGGTGGTCGAACGCTTGACCGTTGTGCGCGATGACGCACACTTTTTTGTACGTCTTGCGCATGTCCATGACGTAGGACATGAACCTACGGACCGGATCTTTTTGGAAAACGCGCGTTCTGGTACCGCAGTGGGGGCAGTCTTGCGTCAAGCGAATCATACACTCCCAGCAATACTGTTTGGACACGCACAAGGTGACTCGGTGTACGCGAGCCGTGTCCAGAACTTCGTCTTGCCGCGTCTCGAAGTCGAAAAATACGAACAGGAAGTCTCTGATCATAGGCTTACGAGTGTCGACTGTCATGTAGCATTGGTGGCCAGACTGCTTATAGTCTTTGCACACCTTGCAATAAGTTTCACCGCAAACGTGCTCGGTTTTCCGTTTTTTAGTTATAATCAGTTTGTTACATTTCGCGCATTCCTGTACAGACTGACAGACATAGCCTTTGTGGGCGATAAACAATTTTTATTTTTAAAATATCTATTGCAATCGCTGCAATGGATCGCGCTGTCGTCCTTTACGCACGGCGTCCGCTTACAAGCGTTGCACCGCGCCTGGCATCTGTGCTCGTCTCGATGGGTGTAAGGGGTGTGGCAAGTTACACAATAATAAACGCAGGCGAAAGCGGCTGTTAGGCTAGTGATCGTATTGTAGTGACCGTTGTGAAACATCAAATTTATAGCGTACCGCGCGTTCGGGGCGTCGCCCTCAAAGTACACGCTACGACCACGGCTGTCGTAATTGTAGACGGTGATTTTATAATCGGTCAAGAATGTTTGGAATCGTTGTAATTCTGCCACCCCTGCCCCCGCATCCCCTATGTCAACACCTGCGTCGGTCATCAGTTGGCGGGCCGCGATAATCTGTCTTTTTCGCCTATTTTGTCTGATGGCCTTGTAATCTCGGTCTTTGTCCGCACGCGCTTTACCCACTACCAGTGAGCACGGCAGGCACAGTGAATTGTTGTTCTTAATCACCACGATCCCTTTTCTAGCTTTACATTCTTCGGTAAAGTTATTGAAGAGCCCCGGTCTAACGCGGCTGCGACCCAGTGGAACGTTCACTTTGGTGCATTCCACTTTGAAAACGTCACTGGTAGTGAACGTTTCGGCATTGCTCTGGATTATGCCGCCGAAAATATTCCAAAGAACGTCAGCGGTCACTTCCGTTGCCGGTCTAAAAGCTACGTAACCGGGGTCGCGATTTTTAAAATTCAAGCTGGTCAGAGTGAAACCCAAACGATCTTCCTCGGTAGCGTCTTTTGTCATAACGTCCACGAGTTCTGTCAGACCTTGTTTGACCCATTGAATCTCGTCAGCGTCTGAAGGCGGCCGATTGAATTTAAACGTCACTTTGGTCCCGTGCAGACGAAACATTTTCACATACGTCGACACTTTGGACACTATAAAAGCGGCCATTATTATTATTATTAGAAAAAAATCGGTACTGTTTATTATACAAAAATATTATTTAATAGACTTTAATTTTTTTTTCGAAAAAACGGTAGTGTTTACCTATTATATAAAAAGAAAATTATTATTTAGTAAACGTTATTCTTTCGAAAAAGATCTTGTTTACCTAGTACATAAAAAGTTATTATTTTATGTCAGAAATAGTGTTTATTACACAAAAAAAAAATTATTATTTAGACAATTATTTTAAAGTACAAAGATAGTGTTTATTATTAAAAAGTTATTCTTTTATGAAGACGGCAATGTTTAGTATGTAATGCTATTAACTATTATATAAAAAATTATTCTTTTACAAAACTTATAATTATTTCCGTTAATTAAAACAAACACACAAGCAATGAGAGAGAGATAACAACAGACAGAATAGAATACAACTTACGAACAGCGATCATTCCAGTGTCTAGCGCAAAAGGCAAATGGGTTTGACGCCCTTGTTACGCCTGTATTTATAACACAATTGTTTATTTCATCATGCCACGGTAGCGTTGGTTGACCTTCACGTTATAAACTGCACATGTCAAATGTAAAACCTACTAGGCAGCTGCACTTGTATCACTCCACCGTTGAAGCGATAACACGAATCACCATATGTTCACCGCACATTCAGGCTTCGTATTACGGGAAAGGTCAATCACTTTAGCGTTAAGGCTGAATACAGTGTGTATAAGCGCTGCGTGTTCTGGTTTCCCTATATATACTCGAATTAAAGTCTACCCCTGTCATTGTACGTTTTTCAGTTCGTCTAGCTGTGTCGTGTGTGCGCGCTTGTGTTTAGTTTACGTTATTTTTTTTTTTTTTTTAAACTGTAAGTATGACATCGTCATCCTCAAAGAGTAGTTCTTCCTGTTCTAATTTGATCGAACGTTTTAATAACGTTAATCCGATAGTCACGGTGCCTATTAGTTCGTTAAATATTGGTACTCCGTTTCCTATACTAGGTGTGAAACCGGTACCGACAAAATTTGGAACGTCTCTTTTGATTGAATTTTAAAACGAAAACGGCGACTTGAATAGCGCGTTTCTTCCTAAACGATACGCTGATAAGTTTTCCTTATCAGAGCTAGATCAATTAATCGGTAAAATGATGACTGTGATCGCTCATTTTGGGCAAACTGTAACTTTACGTATCCAGTAATTTTTTTTGAATTGTGGTAAATATTAGGTTAGTGATATGTTTTTTTTTTCAAAATAATTTTTTTTCCGATTTGAGGCGATATTAGAACTTATAGATATATGTATATAATTCGGATAACAAAAATAAAAAAAAGAAAGCCGGTCTTAGGCACACTTTTTAGTAATTTTTATTTTGTTTATTTGTTGTACAGATTCTGTTGCTGATTGTTTTCTTACAATGACGCACGTTTTCCAATATCCGCCTATTTTCCGAAATATATTATCATATTTGGACAAAAAGGATCAGATGGAATTTGCTATCGCTGTAAATCAGATAGACAATATTTTTTTTAGTAGCTATAACAAGAGGCGATGACGATTTCGCGTGTGTCATTTTACGTACGTACGGACACTACATATCCGAACGTTTTTTTGATTTGTTTTCTTTATTACACTGGGCCAATATATCGCGATGTAGGTACTTCCCCATTGAAAAAATTATCCGATGTAAGGAATACGTAAATTGGTATGAACTATGTTCGAATCGAGCGCTAAGCGAGTGCTTTCTTAGACAATACAGCACTTTTGTCAATTGGACTGGTGTAGCTAAATTTCAAAATTTGTCGAACAATTTCATACGTGATTTTAAACACGAAATAGATTGGTCTGAAATGTGCAAGCACCAACTATTTTCTGAAAATACTTTACGAGAGTTTCATTCGTTCTTACATTGGACGAATGTCAGTATTTTTCAGCGTCTATCTGAATGTTTTATAAGAGATTTTGCGGATAGAGTAGACTGGTTTGAAATTTCTAAGCGACAGACTTTATCGGAATCTTTTATTCGCGAGTTTCGAGATCGCGTATTCTGGCAGCGTATATCCGTATTTCAGACCTTATCGGAAACTTTTATAAGAGAGTTTCAATATTTTCTCGACTTGGAAGAAATTTTTCTACATCAAGTACTGTCGGCTGATTTTATGTTAGAATTTTTGGGGCGCCTTACTTTACCTACTTTCAATCGGATAAATGCGGAAACGTTACACCGTCGGCTACGTCATGACTACCGTCCTCTTTTCCTACACATGGAACAGGAAGGAATAGACTTTGTGCAATGGTTTATTTTTTTTCTTTTTTTAAAAAAAAACGTTTTTTTTCTTTTATTAAAGTATACACGGCACAGTGCAGGTTACCATTAAAAGTATTTTCTACAAACTAATTCGATGGAGAACCACAGTAGACCACCTGTAAGAATGATATATATATATATATATATATATATATATATATATATATATATATATACACATATTTATATCTCTTTTCTAATATTTTGAAAGAACATTTTTCAAATTTTTTTTTTTTTTTATTAGTCTTCTCCTGCTGATCGACAAACTGATCAATCTCCTTCTGCTGCTGCTTCTGCTGATAGACAGGCTGATCAACCGTCTCCCAACCCTTCTGTGAGTTCCTCGGCATCCACCTTTGTATTTTTGGATGTACCTGGGTCGGTTAGTGAGAGCGGCTTTAGACACTTTCGGCGCGGACGACTGACCTCACCAGGATTTATGTCTCGTTATATTTCCTTCAATCAGCGATATAGGTTGAGGGTTTCTGTAAGTATTTTTTTTTTTTTTGGGAAAATGGGAACACAATAATACCTTTATTTTCAAACTAATATATAAATTAATTGTTTTTTTTTTTTTTTTTTTAGTGTCGTCGATGTTTCAGAGAATACACAGAGGATGATCTCCCTCCTACACCGGTCACATTGAATGTGATTCGTGACACTGTGGAGAATTTACGCGCAGCATTCGTCGATTTGGAAATGTTTTCTAGGTGCTCTCCATACAGTACAGATCGCCTATTTGCCGTACAGAACTACAGACTAGCTGCGTTTGAACTCAGCCGTTCCTTCTCTGTAGGATTTGACAGACTGAACCGTCATGGACCGCGTCCTGTGGACATACAAACTGCTTTCATTTCACCGAGAACTGAGGGTTGTAATCCACGTCGTTTGCCGTCTCATTGCCCTGTTTGCCTAGACCAGCCTCAAGACACCGCTTTACTCCCCTGTGGACATGTTTTGTGTGGTGAATGCTCGAATTATTTACAACGTTGCCCAGTTTGTCGTACATTTATTGTGGACGTTCAGAAATTGTATTTTTAACTATTTGAGCACATGAAAAGAAAACATTAATATTGATACTGTACTGACATTTGTGATGCATTGTTATGTTTCCTAACTGTATAACATTACGTTGTGCGCGAAATCTGTATTTTTTTAAAAAAACCTGTTCATTATTTTTTTTATTTGTTCCTTGTAACTGATTTGTAAGTCTTTTTTCCATTAACTCAATATTTACCATAATTCAACTATATGTCATGTATTTTAGTGTCTTTTTGTTTGTTTTGCAAGCAAACGGTGTTTACAATAAAACAAATATAATTTTATGTTTACATCTTTGTTTCTTTTTCCTTATTTTTCACGTAAGACGAGAGAGAGAGAGAGAGAGAGAGAGAGAGAGAGAGAGAGAGAGAGAGAGAGAGAGAGAGAGAGAGAGGTCATAGATAGACTTACTTTATATGTTTATATAACGCACTATCCACAGGCCCCGGGCACGTAACACGATGGCGGCGGTGGCTAGAGAGAGAGAGAGAGAGGTCATAGATTGACATTATTTATATGTTTATATAACACACTATCCACAGGCCCGGGGCACGTAACATGATGGCGGCGGCCATAGAATGGAGTATGACGCACTATCCACAGGCCCGGGGCACGTAACACGATGGCGGCGGTGGCTAGAGAGAGAGAGGTCATAGATTGACATTATTTATATGTTTATATAACACACTATCCACAGGCCCGGGGCACGTAACACGATGGCGGCGGCCATAGAATGAAGTACTTTATATGTTTATATGAAGCACTATCCACCGTCTCAGGGCGGGCTAGGCACGTAACACGATGGCGGCGGCCATAGAATGAAGTACTTTATATGTTTATATAACGCACTATCCACCGTCTCAGGGCGGGCTAGGCACGTACCACGATGGCGGCGGGCGCGCGCCGACGACATCGTGAGGACAACACGCACAAAACATGCGAATTTCGCTTCCATCACGTCAGCGAGACAGCTGTGTGCGCCACAGCTGCGTGCGCCCGACACCGCTGCGCGCACACATCAGTGGCCGCCATATTTGGGCCAAAGCGACGGGAATCCTACTCATGATGTAAAAATACATAACAATTTGTAAGTAATAATTATATAATTGCTGTAGGCCTATAATACATAATACGTTCTGTACAATGTATATTGTCGCCTTTAAATCAAAAGTGGCCAACTCGCATGATATGAGTAAAAACGTTTCGTTCGCTTTGTAATATATACGTTGGGACCCACGAAGAGGTTTAGGCCTATGAATTTAACCCTCCATTATTTACTTAATCCTTTATTGTTCATTTTTAAACTATACTTAGTTTTGAAATAAGGTACCAGAAATAGTACGTGACAATTGCATCTGGCTGATGTTTTGTAGGAACAAAATGGCTGTGAAAATAAACTTTAAGTGAAGTACAGATTAATTTAATTAGAATACAATTTATAAACTAATTAAAAGAAAAACCAATATATATATATATATATATATATATATATATATATATATATATATATATATATATATATATATAGATAAATAGATAGATATTTCTGCACAATAATAAATTGTAGAAACTTACTTCATTACTTTTATAATTTACATATATTTCCAATGTAAAAAATTGTTGCAATAAATATTTCTCATATGACATTTCTTAGCATTATAAAAAAAAAGAACAGAGCAGGTAGCTGTCAGCGCATGACAGCATGTTAATACACCTAATACTTAATACGAAGAGGAAAACGGTCTTAAGCCAGGTAGTAGTAATTTTTGTTACTGTGATTTAGTTGGACGCGTGTACTAGAAATCCAGCGATTATTAATCTCTGTTACTCTAAACCAGGGATGCACAGACTTATTAAAACTAGGGGCCACTCGGGCAAATCATGAACTGATGGCGGGCCGCCAGAAGTATAGGTAATTAAAGACAATAAAAAATGCATATAATGTATTAAAATTGAAAAATAATTTATTAATTTGAAGCGTGGCACTGCATAGTGCTTACAATCTTTTTTATATTTGGGTCAAATTTACTTGTAGCAACACGTAAAACTGCTTCCAAACTTTCATTTGCAAAGCGGTTTCGATTTTTTGTTTTATTATTATTCAGTATTGAAAAAGTTTGTTCACATATATAGGTAGAACCAAATAAGCTGGCACATTTCAGAGCGTTTATGCGCAACTCTTTGTACATATTTTTGTCAATGCAGTGGTAAAAGTTCAACAAGTCTCCCTCGTTGAATTTGTTGCGCAAATCTTGGTCGTTTTGCAAATCGATAATTTCTAACTGCATTGACTCTGGCGCATTTTCAACTGAAATCGAGAAAGGATTGCTGAATATGTCCAACAGAGGTTTCACTTTTTTGAAGTCCGAAAATCTGTCTTGAAAAGAGTGAATCAGAATATCCAGCTTTTCTACATAACTGAAATTAATCGCAGTTTTGTTGAATTTTTCGGCCATTTTCTTATAATTCGGAAAATGATTGTAATTTCCAGAAGTCAGTTGCGATCTGAAAAGAGTCAGCTTGCATTGAAAGGATGATACATGAGCGTAGAGCTGGGATATCAGTTGATTTTTGCCTTGAATCCGTGTGTTCAAGACATTCAAATGATTTGTAATGTCAACTAAAAAAGCCAAATCACACAACCAATCAGGATTTTTAAGTTCCGGGACATCCTTTGCTTCTCCACCAGAAATATTCCAATTTCTTCTATTAAATTTAGAAATCGTTCAAGTGTCAATCCACGACTTAGCCACCTTACTTCTGTATAAAACAGCAAATCTCCATATTCGCTTTCGATGTCATCAAGGAATTGTTTGAATTGCCTGTGATTGAGTCCTCGTGATTTGATGAAATTTACAGTCGAAACTACCACCTTCATGACATTTTGAAATTCAATTTTTTTAGAACAAAGGGCTTCTTGGTGTATGATGCAATGAAACTGCATGAGATCTTCAGCGTTTATGTTTTTTCTTGCAGATACTTTTTTAGCAAAGTAACTAGCCCGGAATTGACACCAATCATAGAAGGAGCACCGTCAGTCACAATTCCCGATAATTTTGATAAGTCAAAACCAGTTTTTGAACACTCATCCAAAAGTACATTGAGTATATCAACTCCTTTAGTTTGACCTTTCAATGAACACATTCCTAATAACTCTTCTACGACTTCAAAATCTTGAGTAACACCTCGTATGAATATGAGTAGTTGAGCTGTGGAACTAATATCAGTTGATTCGTCGAGTGCCAATGAAAAATTCAATTATCTTAGTCTTTTCAGTTAATTGTTCCGCAATATTAGCTGACAAAGACATAATTCGTCTTTGGATTGTCATACGATTCAGTTGAATTTTCTCAAACTTTTTGCTGCTTCTGGACACATTTTCTTAGCGGCGATTTCAATGCATTCTTTTACAAAATCTCCATCATTGAAGGGGCGACTTCGCTTTGCTATCATTCGAGAAATTTCAAAACTAACTTCTGTAGCCGTTTCTGAATCTTCAATGAGTTTTGTGAACACAGTTTGCTGACCAATAAGCTCCCGTTTCAAAGACAACACTTTTGCTTTCTTAATTCGCCTGTAAATTTGGTAAAAGAAGAATGCTGCGTTTCATAGTGCCTTTTACATTATATTCCTTTGCAATCGCAACAGAATTCTTACAAATTAAACAAACGACTTTGTTATGCAACCATACAAAAAAATATTTCTCAGTCCATATTTCTTGAAACTGCCGATTTTCATCTTTAGCCTTACGTTTTTACTAGGTCCTGGCTTGTCCATGTTGCGTTATAATCCTGTCTAGGGTTAACACTGCACCTAAAAACAATTACAGTACCTACTTAAATTACCCATCCTTTTTTAAATTACCAAGAATAATTGAATAAATAGGTAGGGAAACATTTATTGATAACAGAGTTTTACTTACGATTTCACAACACAATTATACACTTGACGGGTTAACACTGCAACAGTAGATCTACGTTGAATTTGGATTAAACTATATGCAAGAATGATAAAAAAACTTTAATAAGACTTCAAAATAAAAAAGGGTTAACAAACAACAACACAGAAACAAACAGTTACGGCGGTACAGAAGATCAGACAAAACACAGAACACTACTTCGAGAAGTCTGCCACGTCTCGGTCAGGACTGCAGGACTGAAGGGCTGCCCTTTGCCCCTCCACCTTGCACCTCCCACTCCTCTGGGCTAGGCACAGCTCCTAGGTCCTCTCCTACACTATTAAACTGCTTCTTTCTGTTGACACTATTCGGGACTATTCGGACTAATTCGACGGCGTCGTTTCATTCATGAACTGGCGCGGTATTTGAATAATTTTCATAAGTTTTATGGACGTCTTTACTTTTGAACAAATTTTTTTTGGTTTTATTTTGATACAGAATTCAATATTTTTCGAATGTACGAGAGTATTATTTTGGTGACGGCGGGCCACCAGAATTTCACCGGCGGGCCGCATGCGGCCCGCGGGCCGCGGTCTGTGCATCCCTACTCTAAACCCATACTTCATTTTATTAATTTTTTTAAAACACCCAAGTGGGATTCAATTTATATTTTGAGGCTCGACGAAGAAAACCTGTCCAAAGAATAAGTGACAAATGGTATATAATTGTATAAGGTACTGTAGACCTTCCTGTACACTAAACCAACGAAAATAATTGGTCGCATTCAATTGAGAGGTTAGAAGCATTGCCAATATACTGAAAACGATATACATGTTATTTAGACACTTTAAAAAATTTAATTTTTTAAACTATTTTAAATATTATTTTACTTTAAAATTGAGTTAATTATATCTGGTTCAAATATTATAACAATAATTGAACCAAAATACGAAGATTTAAATCTCTAGCGCTACCTATATATATACGATTAACTATCAAACGTAATTCGGCTGAAGACAGAACGTTGTCTTATCTATTAAACTAAGTGAAGTAACTTCAATATCAATCATATTTGGAGGAAAAGTACAGTTTTTTTATTATTATTCTTCAAATTATAATCAATTAATAATTAAAGTTTTGATTATCTTACTTTAAAATTTCTGCAAAAGAGTTAAATTGCATATTTCTAGCCCACGTGTACAATTGTTATAACAATTTCTCAATATGTGTTTTAGACATCATTTTCAGTGCACAATTAATAAGCATGCCGTTTCCGAAATTATCTCTTCTCTTACCTGAAGATTAAAGAAATGGATGGGATGCATTACTGGGTTCACAGTATAATAAATAATCAAATTTTTTTTCGGAAATAAACCTTAAATTAATCGCAGTACACAGCTGAATCGCTGTAATAGAAACTTTATTTGTTATTTTTAGTGGTGAACTTTATTTGTGAAAACCACATTAAGGGTATGCAAAAGATCGATTATCGTGATGTCGCATAATGTAGTTTTGTTCAAATAGTATAGCCTACTTATACTTATAAATAAAAGTGTTGTTATTATATTAAATATCGATTGACAACTTGCCGTGTTTTAATAAGACAAATTCATTTAAGTAACGAGATAGGAATTTTAACCTAAAATTCGTGAAAATTAACTTTACCGATATAAAGAAACTAAATATACACTTTGTTTAATACTTATAAAAACACAAACACAACAAATTAAGTACATAAAAAAGAAATAAAGCTCTACAAAATATAAATTAAAATCGAATCTTTGGGCTGTTTGAAACTAAATCGGTTTGTAGACGATAGCTAATTTTTTATACAACTCTTCTTTCTTTAACTTAAACTTAGTTACTAGTTCTTCTTAGATACGTAATTAGCGCTGCACGTCAATTACTACGTTTTTTGTTGGTTTTATTGGATTACGTACTAAGAAATAAATTTTTAATTATTGTTTTATTTATATTTTTATAGTAAACATATAGACGTATACTATAATAAGTGTTGATTTCATTTAGAAAGTAATTATAAAGTGTATGTTGATATTCAATTTAATCTTCTCATTCTCTTATATCCAACTTAATTAATTAGGTTGTAATTAACTGAAGATGTAGTTTGTCATTTGTTACAAATGTAGTCAATTTTTAACACTTTAATTTTGGATAGGCTTGACGTTGCGTTGAGCCTCAAAAAATTTTAGTATTAATATATTCAATTTTTCTTCATTCGTATTAAACTTAGTACCGAAGGGGCGGCTATTATTCCGTCATACGGTAGTGAAGGTAGTAACGGTAGAAGGAAACAAAAGGATCTAAGGATAACGTAATGTTTTATTATTATTTGAATATATTTGCAAGTATAAATTATACTATCCTTAAGCATTTTAAACTGGCTTTTTGTACATTTCTGAACGAAATCTTAGATAAAAAAATTGCAACTATATATAAAATGTAAGACATTTGTAAAATTAAATTTTACAAAAAACTATATTCGAAATTAATATTTGTTATTTTTTGTATTTCCTATTATATGATAAATTAAAACATCCTACATTCTAATTTTGTACACAGATTTTAATTATATATATATATATATATATATATATATATATATATATATATATATATAACAAAATACATAATATTATATAAAAATAATAATATATACTATATATATAATAAAATACAAGTACAACAAATTAAGTACATAAAATAGCAATAATGTACGATAAACTAATTTTTTATTCTTGTCTATATATTTCCCAAATTTGTCAAAATCACAGGTAGATTATTTTGAAATTTCGTATGCAACTACCTTGTACAACTCTTATTCCTTTAACTAAAAGTAAGTTATTAGATCTTCTAAGATAAGTAAGTAGGGCGCTGCACTTGAATAACTACGGTTTTGTTAGTTTTATTAAATTAAATACTAACAAACACAATTTGTAATTAATATTTTGTAATTATTTTTATAGGTAATATGAAGAAGTACATCACAATCAGTTTTGATTTCATTTAGAAAGGAATTATAAAGCGTATATTGATATTCAATTTAACCTTCTCAACCACTTAAATTCACCGTATTTTAATTGGGCCATTATCTGGATTGGTGTATTTAACGAAACATACATATATTCCAGTATAACTACTTAATTTTGGAAAGGCTTGATGCATCGTCGAGCCTTAAAAACATAATGAAATTCATGACTGGGAGCAATATTTCTTTAACTAAAATTTACCCAGTTTCTATTATTTACTTAATACAGGTACAAATCACAGAAGCACTCCAACAGGTATAAAGATTACAAATTTGTCCTTACAACTTACATGAAAAATGACGTCATTCGAAATAAAAACTGATTGTAATTTTTAATTTTTCCTTTTCCTGTTATTCGACAAATATATTTAGCTACTATTTCATTTTGAACAGTGACTTCAATTATAATACAATTCGAAACTTATAAAATTAAATAAGTTTTCTCGTTTGATTTCTTGATTTATTATGTTTTGTGAACTGACATGCAGGATTTCCGCTACGGAATGGTTAGAAATTACAAATAGGGATGATTATTTGAAATGTATCTTTCGATTTTAAAATTAGCCGTTTAAGTCACGAGAGGTGAAATCATGCTTCATCTCTATTTCATGATCAATGCCTACTGACAGTATGACCACTGTTTATAGAACAATATAATTATTATATGAATTTATGTGTAAAATTGAAATGATACTTAGTTTTTATTTATATGCTAACCTAAAACCTTGTCTATTGCTATTTGGTTATGGGAACATGGCACTTCAATAACCTAATACGTGTGAATGCCTGTATCTTACTTTCACTGGCGATAATAATCAGCCCCAAAGGAGCAGCTGAGCCGGCCTGTTATCGTACTGACTTCATCTATTATTTTGTTGCGTTCTTTACGTGAGTACCATCCGGCGGAGACAGCTGATAAGCTTAGCGATGGACTAGAGCCGAATAAAAAGAAAATTTCGCTGACGTAATAAGTTACGTCAGTGTGATACCGACCATCTTCGATTTTTTAAAATACTAACCAACAAATATTAAAAAAAAAAAACAATCATTCGACATTTTGGTCCGTTAATAACTAAATAATTTTGGAGCCGTCATTTCATTTTTCTATATAATTCTTAGCCCTTTAACTGAACTCAGTTTACTAAAATATTAACTATTATATTATATGTATATATATAATAAAATACATAATATTAAAAATTATAATATATATATATATATATATATATATATATATATATATATATATATATATATATATATATATATATATATATATATATATATATATATATATATATATATATATATATATATATATATATATATATATATATGTATGTATATATATATATATATATATATATATATATATATAATTTATTTATTATTTTTTTTTTTTTAACGTTTGACTATTGTGCACACTTGGGCTAATGCAGACTATGAGATGATTTATAGCGTATGAAAAAACGTAGTTATTGACATGCAGCGCTACTTACGTAGCTAAGAAGAACTAGTAATGAACTTATAATCAAAGGAAGAAGAGTTGTATGGAAAATGGCTTGTCGTGTACAAATCGATTTAGTTTCGAACAGCCCAAAGTTTCGATTATAATTTATAGTTTGTAGTGCTTATTTATTTTTTTTTATACTTAATTTGTGTTTGTATTTTTATAAGTATTAAACGAAGTGTGTATTTAGTTTGCTTACATTGGTAAAGTTAATGTTCACGAATTTTAGGTTAAAATTCCTAAACTCGTTACTTAAATGAATTTCTCTTATTAAAATACGGCAAGTTGGTAATCGGTATTTAATATAATAATAACAACACTTTTATTTGTTGTTATTTATAAGTGTTAGTATTCTTTATTATTTGAACAAAACGAAATTATGCGACATCACGATAATCGATCTTTGCATACCTTATCGATCTTAACATGTTAAAATTTAATGTTAATATAAGCTAATAATAATAGCTTTATTTGAAGTTTTCAAATCACTTTAATTTTTTTTCCGAATATTGTGCACACTTGGGCATATGCATTCGATGTTTGATTTATAGCGTACGAAAATGCCAAAACTTGGCCGGGAATCGAACCCTGGTCCTCGAGGTGAAAGCCCAATACGCTATCAACTAGGCCACCGAGGCGGCTTATATATAATAAAATACAAGTACAAAAAATTAAATACATAAGAAAACAATAAAGTACTATATACTAATTTTTTATTAGTTTATATTTGTTACATAATTTTTGTCAAAATAACAGGCAGATTATTTTGATATTTCGTACACAAGTACCTTGTATAACGCCCGAATAACTTATGTGTAAGATTTTTCCACATTCACTTACGTTTCAAGTTTGGGGCTTCTAATTTGACGACGATATGTGTAGTTTCTAGCGTTATTGGCTACACCTATCGTAATTATAACCGCTTTTTGAAAAAGAGCACAAATGTTTAATAATATTATTTCAGTAATGTTTTGCTTAAGTAATATTGTTACTAGTTAAATCGAGAGAAAGGTATGGAATGCGTTAGTGAGTTGTCGTGTAGCGGTGGCAAGACAATTAATTAAAAATAAACTGCGAGGACTACTGTTCTTTGAACTACTAGCGTAAATAATATTCTCAGGTATCATTATACTGCCTGAAGATGGGGTGTGACAAACAAATCTAACAACAAATACTATCTAATCGAAACTTTGGGCTGTTTGAAACTAAATCGCTTTATCGACGATTTTCCATAAAAATCTTCTTCCTTTAACTAAAAAGTAAGTTAATAGTTCTTCCTAGATACGTAAGTAATGTATATTGCGTCTTTATCCACTCAATATGTGCACCTAGTCTGCTCCCCCTGTGGGGATATATATATATATAAATGGCACCCCTATTATTACCTTATTTCTAGGGGTGCAATATTCGTATAATATTATATCAATGAAAGTAAAATGTTATTAAAAAAAGTAAAAAAAAAATTATAACACTTTTTTTCTCAGGTATGTAGGCTACTTATTTATTATGCTAAGAGTCACTTAAGCTCAATGCGAGACCTAGCATTGCTTCAATTTTACAATGTCGTCGATATTTGGTTTCATCTTGGATATTGCGATACTCAGTGCGTTTTCCATATTTTTATCAGTTAGTCTTGATCGTGCCTTTACATCTCAAAATTCGTTGGTATGGGAAAGCTGCTCACAAAACGTAGGACCTATGTATTATAAACTGAGACATTAATTTCAAGGCGTATTTTGGAATGTTAGAAAAGAAATAATTAATGCGATAGGAGTAAAATTCTGAATCCTCATTAAAACTTTCAAATAAGTATTACTAAACAAATTTGGTAATTCCATTTGAATATTCTTCCGAAATGTCCTATACTTTTTCACTAAAAGCCTTTGCAAATGAACGAATCTGTACTTAAATTCTTAAATGATCTCTTTTAATGCGGTAAAGAACTTACTGAAGCTAAGTTATTAATGTTACTTTTGGCGAAAAAAGCAAATAGAAAAAAACGAACGGAAGAATGTGACGGACTAACGTAACGAACGAGCAAACGAACATTTATAAATACAGATAAATTGTTATATATACAATTATACCGGCCAGTTTTATCTAGGTTTCATAAATAGACATAGTCATATACTAACATGTTAATGATGTAAACATATATAACAAATTGTCGGTAATAATTATATACTTGATGTAGGCCTATATACATAATACGTTCGGTATACTGTATATTGTCGATTTTAGGCCTAAATCAAACGCGGCCAACTCGCATGATTATGAGAAAAAGCGTTTCTTTCGTTGAGTAATATATACGTTGTGTCCCAAGAAGAGGTTTAGGCCTACGAATTTAACCTTCCATTATTTACTTAATCCTTAATTGTTCATTTTTAAACTATACATACTTTTGAAATAAGGTACCAGAAATAGTACGTGACAATTACATCTGGCTGATGTTTTGTAGGAACAAAATGGAGGTCAAAATAAAGTTTAAATGAAGTAAATAATATTCTCAGGTATCATTATACTGCCTGAAGATGGGGTGTGACAAACAAATCTAACAACAAATACTATCTAATCGAAACTTTGGGCTGTTTGAAACTAAATCGCTTTATCGACGATTTTCCATAAAAATCTTCTTCCTTTAACTAAAAAGTAAGTTAATAGTTCTTCCTAGATACGTAAGTAATGTATATTGCGTCTTTATCCACTCAATATGTGCACCTAGTATGCTCCCCCTGTGGGGATATATATATATATAAATGGCACCCCTATTATTACCTTATTTCTAGGGGTGCAATATTCGTATAATATAGATAAATTTGATTAATTACATTTTATAAACTAATAAAAAACTAAATTATGTAGCCTATACATATATATATATACATACATATATATATATATATATATATATATATATTTCTGAACAATATATATATATACATATATATTTCTGCACAATAATAAATTGTAAGCACTTACTTTAGTAATTTTATATTATACATATATTTTCAACGTAAAATTTTGTAATATAAAATTATTTTCATAAGGCATTTCTTAGCGTAAAAAAACTGAGCAGTCAGCGCATGACAGCATGTTAAGAATACTCTGTTCTCTAAACAGCGATTACATCATTGCTCGTATACTTAAATGTTATGAGCATTCATAACGAAAAAGAAAATTGTCTTAAGCCCGGTAGTGGTAATTTTTGCTACTTCTATTTAGTTAGGCGCGTGAATTGGAAATGCAGCGATTGTAATTCTCTGTTACAATCCACCAATACTTTATTTTATTAATTTTTTTAAAACACCCATCATGGGATTTAATTTATATTTGTGGGCTCGACGAATCATACCTGTCGAAAATTAACTTATAAATGGTATAGAATTGTTTAATCACACTTTAACTTCTTGTACTCTGAACCAATTAAAATAGGATGATTACATTCATTTGAGAGGTTAGATTCTTATGCCAATATATTCATAATAGTATACATATTTTTTAGACGTTATGAACAATTTAATTTTCCAAATTATTGTAAATATTATTTTACTTAAAAATTGAGTTAATTATATCATGTTCTAATACTATAACAATAATTATCACAAAAAAAAGTTTTAAATCACTAGCGCAACCTATATTTACGATTAACTATCAAACGTAATTTGGCTAATAACAGAACATTGTCTTGTCGGTTAAACTAAGTGAAATCATTTAAAAAACAGTAAAATCAACATCTTGGGAGGAAATGTACACTTTTTTACTAATTCTTCTTCAAATTATACTCAATTAATAATTAAAATGTTGGTTATCTTTCTTTAATATATCTGTAAAACAGTTAAAGTGTATATTTCTAGCCCATGTGTACAATTGTTTGAACATTATTTCAAAAAGTGTTTTAGACATCAAGTTCAGTGCACATTTAATAAGCATATCGTTTCCGAAATTAGCTCTTCTCTTAACCCTACATTATTTACTTAATCCTTTATTGTTCATTTTTAAACTATACATACTTTTGAAATAAGGTACCTGAAATAATAAGTGACAATTGCATCTGGCTGATGGTTGTAGGAACAAAATGGCTGTGAAAATAAACATTAAGTGAAGTATAGATTAAATTAATTAGATTACAATTTACAAACTAATTAAAAGATAAACCAATATATGTATATATATATATATATATATATATATATATATATATATATATATATATATATATAATTACAGGAATTAACAAATATCATCACGGATATCTGGCGAATGGAAAAATTACCGGATGACTGGAAGTGTGCTCTTATTCACCCCCTACATAAGAAAGGAGACAGAACAGATGTGAACAACTACAGAGGAATTTCTTTACTACAAGTTACTTACAAAATACTCTCACCATGTCTTCTTCAAAGAACACAAAAACAGATAGAATACAGAATTGGTGAGTACCAGGCAGGTTTCCGTCCGGGTCGCTCGTGCACAGAACAAATTTTCAACCTGAAAAGAATATTGCAAGTAAAAGCTAAAAGTAATGTCCCAGTGATCTGTACGTTCGTAGATTTTAAAAAAGCGTACGATTCCATTGATCGAAAATCTTTGTTTAATATCCTGGAAGAACATGGACTTGATCCTAAAACACTGCGACTGATCAAACAAACACTGACAGGAACTATCGCTAAGGTGAAATTTATGGGGGAAATTTCTAAACCCTTCCTGATCACAACTGGAGTTCGCCAAGGAGATGGACTCTCGCCTCTCCTTTTCAATCTGGTGTTGGACAAAGTTATCAGGGAATGGGAGAAAGAATTAAAAATTGAAGGGCACTGGAAACCAGTTCGACTTGGAAGACCTAAGGACAACACAGAAATCGCGTGCCTAGCTTTTGCAGATGACCTGGCCATACTCACAGATAATGAAACAACAACGATTAAACAGATAGAAGTCCTAAAGGAATGTGCAGAGAGGGTCGGTCTACAGATCTCGTTTAAAAAAACCTAATTCTTCTGTACAAAATTAAATATTCAAGAACTAAACACAAAATATGGTAAGATAAACAGAGTCAAGCACTTCAAATATCTGGGAGAAATTCTTGAACCCACAGGTGGCGAGAAGGCTGCGCAAAAGGTTCGGCTACTGATAATGAAGAGGGCTCTCGGTATAACGCGTGATATCTACAATAAGAGATGTATGTCGACGCACACAAAAATCAGACACTATAACACAGTCATAAAACCGGAGGTATTATATGCAAGCGAGTCGCTAGCACTCCACACAAAAGCTACAATGGAGGGTATTTTGAAGGAAGAACGCAAAATCTTGAGGAAGATCCTTGGCCCGAGATTAACAGAAGATGGAACCAGGTTGCACTCCCGGAAGACCACAGAGAAGATATCGAACCTGGCAGCAGATATCAGAAGAAGGAGGCATCGGTTCTATGGACACATCAGTAGACTCCCAACAACGAGACTTGCCAACAGAATCCTTAAGTATATACAAGGTGTCAAATCAACAACGTCGTGGATCGCACAAGTCAGAATAGACCTACATGACGCAGGAATAGACTCAAGAGATGTTGAAGACAGGCGCGCATACAGGAGAAAGATGCTCGGTTGGAAGGTCCCAGAGAATGAAATCCCAAAGAGAGCAGGGGTAAAATGGACGGAGGAGCGGAAGAGGATACATGGGGACAGGATGAGGGAGGTGTGGAGGATTAGAAGGAACGAGACATGAGTCGGAGTGCTTTGCGTGATCCAACAGGGTCTATGCGCAAATAATAATATATATATATATATATATATATATATATATATATATATATATATTTCTGCACAAAAATAAATTGTAAGAACTTACTTTACTAATTTTATAATTTACATATATTTCCAATGTAAATAATTGTTACAATAATTATTTCTCATATGACATTTTTTAGCATAATAAAAAAAAAACAGAGCAGGTAGCAGTCAGCGCATGACAGCATGTTAATACTCTTAATACTTAATACGAAGAGAAAAACGGTCTTAAGCCAGGTAGTAGTAATTTTTGTTACTGTGATTTAGTTGGACGCGTGTACCAGAAATCCAGCGATTGTTAATCTCTGTTACTCTAAACCCATACTTCGTTTTATTAATTTTTTAAAACACCCTAGTTGGATTCATTTTATATTTTGAGGCTCGACGAAGCAAGCCTGTCCAAAGAATATATGAAAAATTGTATATAATTGCAAAAGGTACTATAGACCTTCTTGTACACTAAACCAAAGAAAATAATTGGTGACATTCAATTGAGAGGTTAGAATCTTATGCTAATATACTCAAAATAATATACATATTATTTAGACAGTTTAAATAATTTAATTTTATAAACTATTTTAAAAATATTATTTTACTTGAAACTTGAGTTAATTATATCTGGTTCAAATATTATAACAATAATTGAACCAAAATACGAAGATTTAAATCTCTAGCGCTACCTATATATTCACTATCAAACGTAATTTGGCTAAAGACAGAACGTTGTCTTATCTGTTAAACTAAGTGAAGTAATTTCAATATCAAACACATTTGCAGGAAATGTACAGTTTTTTATTATTATTCTTCAATTTATAATCAATTAATAATTAAAGTTTTGATTATCTTACTTTATAATTTCTGCAAAACAGTTAAATTTTATATTTCTAGCCCACGTGTACAATTGTTTTAACAATATCTCAATATGTGTTTTAGACATCATGTTCAGTGCACAATTAATATGCATACCGTTTCCGAAATTAGCTCTTCTCTTACCTGAAGATTGAAGAAATGGATGGGATGCATTACTCGGTTCACAGTATAATAAATAATCAACTTTTTTTTCGGAAATTAACTGTGACTTAATCGCAGTATACGCTGAATCGCTGTAATAGAACCTTTTTTTTTATTTTAAGGTGAAAACCACATTAAGGGCATGCAAAAGATCGATTATCGTGATGTCGCATAATGTCGTTTTGTTCAAACGACATTATACTAATAGCCTACTTATAAATAAAAGTGTTGTTATTATATTAAATATCGATTGACAACTTGCCGTGTTTTAATAAGACAAATTCATTTAAGTAACGAGTTAGGAATTTTAACCTAAAATTCGTGAAAATTAACTTTACCGATGTAAAGAAACTAAATACACACATTGTTTAATACTTATAAAAACACAAACACAAAAAAATTAAATACATAAAAAAGATATAAAACTCTATAAAATATAAATTATAATTGAATCTTTCGGCTGTTTGAAACTAAATCGGTTTGTAGACGATAGCCAATTTTCCATACAACTCTTCTTCCTTTAACTTAAACTTAGTTACTAGTTCTTCTTAGATACGTAATTAGCGCTGCACGTCAATTACTACGTTTTTTGTAGGTTTTATTGGATTACGTACTGACAAATAAAATTTTAATTATTGTTTTATTTATATTTTTTATGGTAAATATATAGACGTATATTATAATAAGTGTTGATTTCATTTAGAAGGTAATTATAAAGTGTATGTTCATATTCAATTTAATCTTCTCAATGTTTTTTTGTAAAATGTAATTTAACTAATTTCTTACATTGCCTTTATATTGTTGCTAAATTTTATGTAATATTTAAATTAAAAATAACAAAATGTTGGTTCAAAATGCATAAGCATATTAAAATTTACTTGAAATTGGATTCAAATAATAATAAAACATATTACGTTATCCTTAGATCCATTTGTTTCCTTTTACGATTACTACCTTCACTCCCGTATGACCGAATAATAGCCGCCCCTTCGGTACTAAGTTTAATACGAATTAAGAAAATTGAATATATTAATACTAATATTTTTTTGAAGCTCAACGCAACGTCAAGCCTGTCCAAAATTAAAGTGTTAATAATTGAGCATATTTGTAACAACTGACAAACTACATCTTCAGTTAATGACAACCTAATTAATTAAGATGGATATAAGACATTGAGAAGATTAAATTGAATATCAACATACACTTTATAATTACCTTCTAAATGAAATCAACACTTATTATAATATACGTCTATATATTTACCATAAAAAATATAAATAAAACAATAATTAAAAATTTATTTGTCAGTACGTAATCCAATAAAACCTACAAAAAACGTAGTAATTGACGTGCAGCGCTAATTACGTATCTAAGAAGAACTAGTAACTAAGTTTAAGTTAAAGAAAGAAGAGTTGTATAAAAAATTAGCTATCGTCAACAAACCGATTTAGTTTCAAACAGCCCAAAGATTCGATTTTAATTTAATTTTGTAGAGCTTTATTTCTTTTTTATGTACTTAATTTGTTGTGTTTGTGTTTTTATAAGTATTAAACAAAGTGTATATTTAGTTTCTTTATATCGGTAAAGTTAATTTTCACGAATTTTAGGTTAAAATTCCTAACTCGTTAATTAAATGAATTTGTCTTATTAAAACACGGCAAGTTGTCAATCGATATTTAATATAATAACAACACTTTTATTTATAAGTATAAGTAGGCTATACTATTTGAACAAAACGACATTATGCGCATCACGATAATCGATCTTTTGCATACTTTTAATGTGGTTTTCACCTTAAAATAAAAAAAAAAGTTTCTATTACAGCGATTCAGCTGTGTACTGCGATTAATTCAAGGTTTATTTCCGAAAAAAAATTTTGATTATTTATTATACTGTGAACCGAGTAATGCATCCCATCCATTTCTTCAATCTTCAGGTAAGAGACGTGTTAATTTCGGAAACGGTATGCTTATTAATTGTGCACTGAACATGATGTCTAAAACACATATTGAGATATTGTTAAAACAATTGTACACGTGGGCTAGAAATATACAATTTAACTGTTTTGCAGAAATTATAAAGTAAGATGATCAAAACTTTAATTATTAATTGATTATAATTTGAATAATAATAATAAAAAACTGTACATTTCCTCCAAATATGTCTGATATTGAAATTACTTCACTTAGTTTAACAGATAAGACAACGTTCTGTCTTTAGCCAAATTACGTTTGATAGTTAATCGTATATATATAGGTAGCGCTAGAGATTTAAATCTTCGTATTTTGGTTCAATTATTGTTATAATATTTAAACCAGATATAATTAACTCAATTTTAAAGTAAAATAATATCTAAAATAGTTTAAAAAATTAAATTATTTAAAGTGTCTAAATAATATGTATATTATTTTGAGTATATTGGTATAAGATTCTAACCTCTCAATTGAATGTGACCAATTATTTTCGTTGGTTTAGTGTACAAGAAGGTCTATAGTACCTTTTGCAATTATATAATATTTGTCATATATTCTTTGGATAGGCTTGCTTCGTCGAGCCTCAAAATAGAAAATGAATCCAACTTGAGTGTTTTAAAAAATTAATAAAACGAGATATGGGTTTAGAGTAACAGAGATTAACAATCGCTGCATTTCTGGTACACGCGTCCAACTAAACCAAAGTAACAAAAATTACTACTACCTGGCTTAAGACCGTTTTCCTCTTCGTATTAAGTATTAAGTATATTAACATGCTGTCATGCTCTGACTGCTACCTTCTCTGTTTTTTTTTTTATTATGCTAAGAAATGTCATATGAGAAATATTTATTGTAACAATTATTTACATTGGAAATATATGTAAATTATAAAATTAGTAAAGCAAGTTCTTACAATTTATTATTGTACAGAAATATATATATATATATATATTGGTTTTTATTTTAATTAGTTTGTAAATTGTAATCTAATTAAATTAATCTATACTTCACTTAAAGTTTATTTTCACAGTCATTTTGTTTTTACAAAACATCAGCCAGATGCAATTGTCACGTACTATTTCTGGTACCTTATTTCAAAAGTATGTATAGTTTAAAAATGAAAAATAAAGGATTAATTAAATAATGGAGGGTTAAATTCGTAGGCCTAAACCTCTTCGTGGGTCACAACGTATATATTACAAAGCGAACGAAACGCTTTTTCTCATAATCATGCGAGTTGGCCGCTTTTGATTTAAAGGCGATAATATACAGTGTACAGAACGACTTATGTATTATAGGCCAAATTAAGTATATAATTATTACTGACAAATTGTTATATATTTTTTCATAATGAACATGTTAGTAAATGACTATGTCTATGTTTATGAAACCTAGATAAAACAGGCCGGTGTAATTGTATATATAACAATTTATCTGTATTTATAAATGTTCGTTGCTCGTTCGTTACGTTAGTCCGTTACAAATCGCGGTTAGGTTTATTCCATTCCCTTTTCTCGTTAAAACTAACATTACTAACTTCGCTTCGGTAAGTTCGTCAACGCATTATAAGTGATCATCGAAGAATTTAAGTACAGATTCGTTCATTTGCAAAGGCTTTTAGTGAAAAAGTATTGGACATTTCGGAAGAATATTCAAATGGAATTACCAAATTTGTTTAGTAATACTTATTTGAAAGTTTTAATGGGGCTTCAGAATTTTACCCCTATCGCATTAATTATTTCTTTTCTAACATTCCAAAATACGCCTTGAAATTCATGTCTCAGTTTAATATACATGGGCCCTACGTTTTGTGAGCAGCTTTCCTATACCAACAAATTTTGAGATGTGACATACCATTTGTATATACTTTTGTATATACAAAATTTATATATTTCTTATTCCAATGAAATATATATTGGAATTTAAATAGTATATTATCAGCACGATCAAGACTAACTGATAAATATCTGGAAAACGCACTGAGTATCGCAATATCCAAGATGAAACCAAATATCGACGACACAGTGAAAAGGAAGCTATGGTAGATCTCGCATTGATCGTAAATGACTCTTAGCATAATTCGTAAGTAGCCTGCAATAGGCCTATTAAATACTGACAAAATAATGTGTTATAATTTTTTTTTACTTTTTTTAAATAACATTTTACCGTTGGTAAAATATTATAAGAATATTGCACCCCAAGAAATAAAATAATATTAGGGATGTAATATGCATGTATATATATATATATATATATATATATATATATATATATATCCCCGTTGGGGTTGCAAACTAGCTGCACATATTGAGAGGATTTAGATGTGCCTCGCTGTACCCGAATCTAACACACACTTTCACTTGCAACACTACACTTACAACTTTAACATTTTACTCTCACACTTACATTTAGGGAGGCGATAATAGCCTTAATGTTCTTTTCACCTTAAAATAAAAAAAAAAGGTTTCTATTACAGCGAATCAGCTGTGTACTGCGATTAATTCACAGTTTATTTTCGAAAAAATTTTTTTATATTTATTATACTGTGAACCGAGTAATGCATCCTATCCATTTCTTCAATCTTCAGGTAAGAGAAGAGCTAATTTCGAAAACGGTACTCTTATTAAATGTGCACATTTAATAATGTCTAAAACACATATTGAGATATTGTTGAAACAATTGTACACGTGGGTTAGAAATATACACTTTAACTGTTTTGCAGAAATTATAAAGTAAGGTAATCAAAATTTTAATTATTAATTGATTATAATTTGTAGAAGAATTATTAAAGAAACTTTACATTTCCTCCAAAGATGTTTAATATTGAAGTGATTTCACTTAATTTAACTGACAAGACAATGTACTGTCTTCAGCCAAATTACGTTTAATAGTTAATCGTAAATATATATGTGTAGCGTTAGTGATTTAAATTTAATGTACTGTCTGTACCCAAATTACGTTTGATAGTTAATCGTAAATATATATGGGGAGCACTAGTGATTTAAATCTTCTTTTTACGTATTTTGGGACAATTATTGTTATAATATTAGAAAATGATATAATTAACTGAATTTTAAAGTAAAATAGTATTTAAAATAGTTTAAAAACTTAAATTATTTAAAGTGTCTATAAATAATATGTATAATATTTTGAGTGTATTGGCATAAGGTTCTAACCTCTCAATGATTGTGATCATCCTTTTTCTGTTTGGTTCAGTGTACAAGAATATAAAGTATCTTGTTATAAATCTATATTTTATGTACGTAATTTTGGACAGATTTGCTTTTCGTCGAGCCTAAAATATACAAAATAAAACAAAGTGATGGATGTTTTAAAAAAATAATAAAATAAAGTATGGGTGGGTAGTAACAGAGAATTACAATCGTAGAATTTCCAATAGGCACGCCTAATTATATCGCCGTATCAAAAATTTCTACTACCGGGCTTAAGACCGTTTTTACCTTCCGTAATGAATGCTGATAACATTTAAGTAAATGGGCATTGATGTAATTTACGTAGTTTAGAGAACAGAGTATTAACATGGTGTTATGCGCTGACTGCTCCCTGCTCAGTTTTTTTTATTACGCTAAGAAGCGCCTTATGACAAATGTTGTATTATTACAAAATTTTACTTTGAAAATATATATATATTATAAAAGTAGTAAAGTAAGTGCTTACAATTTATTATTTTGCAGAATATAGGGGAAGGAAGGGTAATACCGCTCACATCAGGAAATAGTAAATTTAAGTAGCCTACAATAATATATTTCAAAAATTAAACTTTTTTTGTCTAATGAAAACTTCAATTTGTACATATAAAAATATGTGGTAACGAATAAGTAAAACATAAAAATATTATGAGAAATATGGTTTTAAAAAAATGCTGACTGGCGGCAATGCCCCGACATGGTAGAATATTACCGCTCTCCGAGTTGGGTATTTGCGCTGTAATAATAATGTAGCTACTAGCCTACTAATATTAATATTACTAATACGCTTTTTTTACTAATACTAATATTTGCTACATCTAGTGACAATTTTTTACCACAAAATAATAGCTGCTATTTTAGAACACAATAATCACACTTGTAGTTGACTACAATATCCACACCACTACAATCTTTATGACACCAACTCGCACACACGACACAGCGAAAACATCTAGATTTGATGGCATTGAAATAAGGTTTAGGTCTACAGTGTTATTGCTTTGGGTACAGTTTTTAGAATTCGTCAATTGATCTGTACATCCGGTTCGTGTTTTTCTTCTGTTCTACAATTGTTGGGAGGTCTCCTTCAGCATCTCGTATGTTAACTTCAGCAGATCTACACAAGTTATCTGCCGCAATAGAATCAACTCGTGTATTCATTAGGTTTTAACGGCCTAATGCCACTCCTTTTGAATCCTTTAGTTGCCTTTTCCAAAGAAGACACTCTACTATAGGCTTTTTCTAATAAAATTTTGTTTACTTATTATACTGTGAACCGAGTAATGCATCCTATCCATTTCTTCAATCTTAAAGTAAGAGAAGAGCTAATTTCGTAAACGGTATTCTTAATAATTTGTGCACAGTTAATAATGTCTAAAACACATATTGAGATATTGTTAATACAATTGTACACTTGGGTTAGAAATATACAATTTAACTGTTTTACAGAAATTACAAAGTAGCGGAGATCCTGCATGTCAGTTCACAAAACATAATAAATCAAGAAATCAAACGAGAAAACTTATTTAAATTTATAAGTTTCGAATTGTATTATAATTGAAGTCACTGTTCAAAATAGTGCTAAATATCTAGGAATGACACTCGATGCAAAGCTCCGATGGAAGGTGCATGTAAAAAAGAAAAAAGAGGAGCTACAGCTCAAATTCAATAAAATGTTTTGGCTTATTGGAAGAAATTCAGAACTTTCGATAGACAACAAGATACTGCTATACAAGCAAGTTCTAAGACCAATATGGACCTATGGTGCACCACTCTTGGGATGTACAAGAAAAAGCAATAGTAAAATTATTCAAGTTTTTCAAAATAAAGTATTGAGAACGATTGTCAACGCCCCTTGGTATGTGAGAAATGAAAACATACATAGGGACCTAGGTGTTGAATCTGTTCAGGAAGTCATTAAAAATCTCTCGGTTAAGCATTATTGCAGGTTAGAACAGCATAATAATACAGAGATTGTCCAACTACTATGCCGCAGTGACAACATTACAAAAAGGCTGAAGAGACCAAGCCAATTGACCTAGAAACACATTGGGACCAGCCGTCGGACTGCACCCCAGCACACAGTGAACACAATGATAAAGAAAAATTACTAGATGGGGCATGCCTCAGTTGTAATTAATAAAATAAAATTAAAAAAAAAACTGTTCAAAATGAAAAAGTAGCTAAATATATTTGTCGGATAACAGGAAAGGAAAAAATAAAAATTACAATCAGATTGAATTTCGAATGACGTCATTTTTCTCATGTTAGTTGTAAGGACAAATTTGTAATCTTTATAGCTATTGGAGTGCTTCTGTGATTTATACCTTTATTAAGTAAATAATAGAAAGTGGGTAAATTTTAATTAAAGATATATTGCTTCCAGTCATGAATTTCATTACGTTTTTAAGGCTCGACGTTGCATCAAGCCTTTCAAAAATTAAGTAGTTTCACTCGAATACATGTATTTTGAATATATGTATGTTTCGTTAAATACACCAATCCAGATAATGGCCCAATTGAAATACGGTGAATTTAAGTGGTTGAGAAGGTTAAATTGAATATCAATATAAGCTTTATAATTCCATTCTAAATGAAATCAAAACTGATTGTGTTGTACTTCTACATATTTACTATAAAAATAATTAAAAAATATTAATTACAAATTGTATTTGTTAGTATTTAATTTAATAAAACTAACAAAAACGTAGTTATTCACGTGCAGCGCCCTACTTACTTATCTTAGAAGATCTAATAACTTACTTTTAGTTAAAGGAATAACAGTTATACAAGGTAGTTACGTAAAAAATTTCAAAATAATCTACCTGTGATTTTGACAAATTTGGGAAATATATAGACAAGAATAAAAAATTAGTTTATCGTACTTTATTGCTATTTTATGTACTTAATTTGTTGTACTTGTATTTTATAATATATAATATATATTATAATTTTTATATAATATTATGTATTTTGTTTTATATATATATATATACAATTAAAATCTGTGTACAAAATTAGAATGTAGGATGTTTTAATTTACCATATAATAGGGAATACAATAATTACTAAATGTTAATTTCGAATATAGTTTTTTGTAAAATTTAATTTTACAAATGTCTTACATTTTATATATAGTTGCAATTTTTTATCTAAGATTTCGTTCAGAAATATACAAAAAGCCAGTTTAAAATGCTTAAGGATAGTAATATTTATACTTGCAAATGGATTCAAATAATAATAAAACATTACGTTATCCTTAGATCCTTTTGTTTCTTTCTACGATTACTACCTTCACTACCGTATGACCGAATAATAGCCTCCCCTTCGGTACTAAGTTTAATACGAAGGAAGAAAAATTGAATATATTAATACTAATATTTTTTTGAGGCTCAACTTGCGTCAAACCTTTCCAAAATTAAAGAGTTTATAATTATATATATTTGTATCAATTTACAAACTACATCTTCAATTAATGACAACCTAATTAATTAAGTTGGATATCAGAGGTTGAGAAGAATAAATTGAATACCAATATACAATTTATAATTCCTTTCTAAATGAAATCAACACTTATTATAATATACGTATATATATTTAGTATAAATATATAAATAAAATAATAATTAAAAATTTATTTGTTAGTACGTAATCCAATAAAACCAACAAAAAACGTAGTAATTGACGTGCAGCGCTAATTACGTATCTAAGAAGAACTAGTAACTAAGTTTAAGTTAAAGGAAGAAGAGTTGTATGGAAAATTGGCTATCGTCTACAAACCTATTTAGTTTTAAACAGCCCAAAGATTCATTATAATTTATATTTTGTAGAGCTTTATTTCTTTTTCATGTACTTAATTTTTGTGTTTGTATTTTTATAAATATTAAACAAAGTGTATATTTAGTTTCTTTACATCGCGGTTTGTAACGGACTAACGTAACGAACGAGCAACGAACATTTATAAATACAGATAAATTGTTATATATACAATTATACCGGCCTGTTTTATCTAGGTTTCATAAATAGACATAGTCATATATTAACATGTTCATTATGAAAAAATATATAACAATTTGTCAGTAATAATTATATACTTGATGTAGGCCTATAATACATAATACGTTCGGTATACTGTATATTGTCGCCTTTAAATCAAAAACGGTCAACTCGCATGATTATGAGAAAATGCTTTTCGTTTGCTTTGTAATATATACGTTGTGTCCCAAGAAGAGGTTTAGGCCTACGAATTTAACCCTCCATTATTTACTTAATCCTTTATTGTTCATTTTTAAACTATACATACTTTTGAAATAAGGTACGTGACATTTGCATCTGGTTGATGTTTTGTAATAAGAAAATGGCGGTGAAAATAAAGTTAAAGTGAAATATCGATTAATTTAATTAGATTACAATTTATAAACTAATTAAAAGAAAAACCAATATATATATATATATATATATATATATATATTTATGCACAAGAATAAATTGGAAGAACTAACTTTACTAATTTTATAATATACATATATATCCAATGTAAATTATTGTTACAATAAATATTTCTCATATGACATTTCTTAGAATAGTAAAAAAAACATACAAGGAGCAATTAGCGCATGACAGCATGTTAATATTCTATTCTCCAATCGCGATTACATCATTGCTCATTTACTTAAATGTTATGAGCATTCATTACAAAGAGGAAAACGGTCTTAAGCCAGGTAGTAGTAATTTTTGTTACTATGATTTAGTTAGACGCGTGTACTGGAAATGCAGCCATTGTAATTCTGTGTCACTCTATACATTCTTTTTTATTTAATTTTTTAAAACACCCAAGAGGGATTAATTTTATATTTTGAGGCTCGACGAAACAAGTCTATCCAAAGAATATATGACAAATGGTATATAATTACAAAAGGTACTATAGACCTTCTTGTACACTGAACCAACGAAAATAATTGGTCATATTCAATTGAGAGGTTAGAATCTTATGCCAATATACTCAAAATATTATACATACTATTTAGACACTTTAAATAGTTTAATGTTTTAGACTATTTTAAATATTATTTTATTTTAAAATTGAGTTAATTATATCACGTTCAAAAATTATAAAAATAATTGCCCCAAAATACGAAAAAAAGATTTAAATCTCTAGCGCTACCTATATATATACGACGTAATTTGGCTAAAGACCGAACGTTGTCTTGTCTGTTAAACTAAGTGCAGTCACTTCAATATCAAACATCTTAGGAGGAAATGTACAGTTTTTTATTATTATTATTACTCAAATTATACTTTTGATTATCTTACTTTATAATTTCTGCAAAACAGTTAAATTGTATATTTCTAGCCCACGTGTACAATTGTTTTAACAATATCTCAATATGTGTTTTAGACATCATGTTCAATGCACAATTAATAAGCATACCGTTTCCGAAATTAGCTCTTCTCTTACCTGAAGATTGAAGAAATGGATGGGATGCATTACTCGGTTCACAGTATAATAAATAAACAATTTTTTTTTCGGAAATAAACTGTGAATTAATCGCAGTACCCAGCTGATTCGTTGTAATAGAAACTTTTTTTTTTATTTTAAGGCGAAAAACACATTAACGCTATTATCGCCTCTGTAAATGTAAGTGTGAGAGTAAAATCTTAAAGTTGTAAGTGTAGTGTTGCAAGTGAAAGTGTGTGTTAGATTCTGGTACCGCGAGGCACATCTAAATCCTCTCAATAGTTGCAGCTAATTTGCACCCCCTGCGGGGATACACACACACACACACACACACACACACACACACACACACACACACACACACACACACACACACACACACACACACATATATATATATATATATATATATATATATATATATATATATATATATTGCACCATTAATATTATTTTATTTCTTGGGGTGCAATATTCTTATAATAATTTACCAACGGGGGTAAAATGTTATTTAAAAAAAGTAAAAAAAAATTATAACACATTATTTTGTCAGGATTTATTAGGCCTATTGTAGGCTACTTACGAATTATGCTAAGAGTTACTTAAGCTCAATGCGAGATCTAGCATAGCTTCTTTTCACAATGTCGTCGATATTTGTTTCATCTTTGATATTTCGATAATCAGTGCGTTTTCCATATTTTTATCAGTTAGTCTTGATCGTGCCTTTTACTTCTCAAAATTCGTTGGTATGGGAAAGCTTCTCACAAAACGTAGGGCCTATGTATTTTAAACTGAGACATGAATTTCAAGGCGTATTTTGGAATGTTAGAAAAGAAATAATTAATGCGATAGGAGTAAAATTCTGAATCCCCAATAAAACTTTCAAATAAGAATTACTAAAAAATTTGGTAATTCCATTTGAATATTCTTCCGAAATGTCCTATACTTTTTCACTAAAAGCCTTTGCAAATGAAAGAATCTGTACTTAAATTCTTCCATGATCACTTTTAATGCGTTGATGAACTTACCGAAGCGAAGTTATTAATGTTAGTTTTAACGAGAAAAGGGAATGGAATAAACCGAACCGAGGCTTGTAACGGACTAACGTAACGAACGAGCAACCAACATTTATAAATACCGATAAATTGTTATATATACAATTATACCTGCCTGTTTTATCTAGGTTTCATAAATAGACATAGTCATATACTAACATGTTCATTATGAAAAAATATATAACAATTTGTCAGTAATAATTATATACTTGATTTAGGCCTATAATACATAATACGTTCTGTACACTGTATTTGTCGCATTTAAATCAAAAGCGGCCAACTCGCATGATTATAAGAAAAAGCATTTCTTTCGCTTTGTAATAAGAGGGCGGTTTGGTAAGTCAGTGTCATTTTGAATAACACAAATTTTTTTGGGCAAATAAACATTTTATTTTTCTACATAATCACCTTTTAGCTCGATACATTTAGTCCAGCGTTTTTCTGATTTTTTTATTCCCTCCAAATAATAGGTTTCCTCAAAGCTCTCAAAATACGCGTTTGTTTCGGTAATAATTTCTTCATTCGACTCAAATCTCTTACCGCCCAGCCATATCTTTAGGTTTGGAAACAGAAAATAGTCGCAGGGGGCTAAATCTGGAGAATATGCTGAATGGGGTAGCAGTTCGTATTCCAATTCGTGTATTTTGGCCATCGTGACTAGACAAGTGTGCACACGTACATTGTCTTGATGGAACAGCACTTTCGTCTTCGCCAAATGCGGCCGTTTTTACTTCAAATCAACGTCGAATCTGTTCAAAAGCTTTGAATAATATTCGCCGGTGATCGTTTTACCTTTCTCGAGGTAATCGATGTGAATGACACCGCGTGCATCCCAAAAAACTGTGGCCATGACCTTGTTGGCTGACAGACTCTGTTTGGCCTTCTTTGGTCTACGTTCAGCCCTAGAAACCCACTGTTTCGATTGTTCCTTGGTATCTGGCGTGTTGTGATGGATCCATGTTTCGACCACAGTAACAAAACGGAGCAAAAATTCGTTCGGATTACGGCTGAACATCGCTAAACACTCTTTTGAAGTGGTCACACGATTGCGCTTATGGTCGAGTGTGAGCAATCGCGGCACCCATCTCGCGGAGAGTTTTTTCATGTCCAAATAATCGTGTAAAATATGATGTACCCGTTCAGTTGAGACACCTACAGCATGAGCCAACTCACGCACTTTCATTCTCCGATCATCCAATATCATTTCATGGATTTTATCGACGATTTCCGGCGTGATCACTTCTTTTGGGCGACCTGAACGTTCGGCGTCACTAGTGCTGGTACGACCACAACGGAATTCCGTAAACCACTTCTTAACCATTGAAATTGATTGTGCCGAGTCCCCGTAGTATTTATCAAGTCTCTCCTTAGTTTCAGCGATGGATTTTTTACATGTAAAAAGTAATGCTTAATCAGCACACGAAATTCACTTTTTTCCATTTTCGTTAAAATTCACGAGGTTGTCTGCTTTGAACGGCTATCAAACACCAACTGCGCGGGAAATTTAAAAAGTCACTGACTTATCAAACCGCCCTCGTATATACATTGTGTCCCACAAAGCTGTTTAGGCCTTTGCATTTAACCCTCCATCATTTTCTTAATCCTTTAACATCCATACTTTTCAAAAAAGATACCAGAAATAGTACCTGACAATTGCATCTGTCTGATGTTTTCTAGGAACAAAATGGCTGTGAAAATAAACTTTAAGTGAAGTATAGATTAATTTAATTAGATTACAATTTATAAACTAATTACAAGAAAACTTAAATTCTTCCATGATCTCTTTTAATGCGATGAAGAACTTACTGCAGTGAAGTTATTAATGTTAGTTTTGGCGAGAAAAGGTAATGGAAAAAACCGAACCGAAGTTTGTAACGGACTAATATAATGAACGAGCGAACGGACATTTATAAATATAGATAAATTGTTATATATACAATTATACCGGCCTGTTTTATCTAGGTTTCATAAATAGACATAGTCATATACTAACATATTCATGATGTAAAAATACATAACAATTCGTCAGTAATAATTATATAATTGATGTAGGCCTATAATACATAATACGTTCTGTACAATGTATATTGTCGCCTTTAAATCAAAAGAGGCCAACTCGCATGATATGAGAAAAAACGTTTCGTTCGCTTTGTAATATATACGTTGGGACCCACGAAGAAGTTTAGGCCTACGAATTTAACCCTCCATTATTTACTTAATCCTTTATTGTTCATTTTTAAACTATACATACTTTTGAAATAAGGTAACAGAAATAGTACGTGACAATTGCATCTGGCTGATGTTTAGTAGGAACAAAATGGCTATGAAAATAAACTTTAAGTGAAGTATAGATTAATTTAATTAGATTACAATTTATAAACCAATTAAAAGAAAAACCAATATTTATATCTATATATTTATTTCTGCACAATAATAAATTGTAAGATCTTACTTTACTAATTTTATAATTTACATATATTTGCAATGTAAATAATTTTTATTTATAAATATTTCTTATATGACATTTCTTAGCATAGTAAAAAAAAACAGTGCAGTCAGCACATGACAGCATGTTAATACTCTTAATACTTAATACGAAGAGGAAAACGGTCTTAAGCCAGGTAGTAGTAATTTTTGTGACTGTGATTTAGTTGGACGTGTGTAGCAGAAATGCAGCGATTGTTAATCTCTGTTACTCTAAACCCATACTTCATTTTATTAATTTTTTTAAAACACCCAAGTGGGATTCAATTTATATTTTGAGGCTCGACGAAGCAAGCCTGTCCAAAGAATATATGACAAATGGTATATAATTACAAAAGTTACTATAGACCTTCTTGTACACTAAACCAACGAAAATAATTCATATTCAATATAATTTCCTCAAAACAGTTAAATTCAATTTAACCCACGTGTACAATTGTTTTAACAATATGACAATATTGGTTTTAGACATCATGTTCAGTGCACAATTAATAAGCATACCGTTTCCGAATAGAGCTCATCTCTTACCTGATGATTGAAGAAATGGATGGGATGCATTACTCGGTTCACAGTTTAATAAATAAACAAATTTTTTTTCGAAAAAAAACTGTGAATTAATCAATCGCAGTACACAGCTGATTCGCTGTAATAGAAACCTTTTTTTTTATTTTAAGGCGAAAACCACATTAAGGCTATATCGCCTCCCTAAATGTAAGGGTGAGAATAAAATGTTAAAGGTGTAAATGTAGTGGGGTGGGGGAAAGTGTATTTTAGATTCGGGTACCGCGAGGCACATCTAAATCCTCTCAATAGGTGCAGCTAGTTTGCACCCCCAACGGTGATATATATATATATATATATATATATATATATATATATATATATATATATATATATTACACCCCTAATGTTATTTTATTTCTTGGGGTGCAATATTCTTATAATATTTTACCAACGGTAAAATGTTATTTAAAAAAGTAAAAAAAAATATAATTTTCCATGTATTTCCGCATATTTCCAATGTAAATAATTGTTACAATAAATATTTCTCATATGACATTTTTTAGCATAATAAAAAAAAACAGAGCAGGTAGCAGTCAGCGCATGACAGCATGTTAATACTATTAATACTTAATACGAAGAGGAAAATGGTATTAAGCCAGTTAGTAGTAATTTTTGTTACTGTGATTTACTTGGACGCGTGTACCAGAAATGCAGCGATTGTTAATCTCTGTTACTCTAAACACATACTTCGTTTTATTAATTTTTTTAAAACACCCAAGTTGGATTCATTTTATATTTAGAGGCTCGACGAAGCAAGCCTATCCAAAGAATATTTGATATGACAAATGGTATATAATTACAAAGGGTACTGTAGAACTTCTTGTACACTAAACTAATGAAAATAATTCGTCACATGCAATTGAGAGGTTACAATCTTATGATAAATACACTCAAAATAATATCCATAATATTTAGACACTTTAAATAATTTAATTTTTTAAACTATTTTAAATATTAATTTACTTTAAAATTGAGTTAATTATATCTGGTTCAAACATTATAACAATAATTGAACCAAAATACGAAGATTTAAATCTCTAGCGCTACCTATATAGTTACGATTAACTATCAAACGTAATTTGGCTAAAGAAAGAACGTTGTCTTATCTGTTAAAATAAGTGAAGTAACTTCAATATCAAACATATTTGGAGGAAATGTTAAGTTTTTTATTATTATTCTTCTAATTATAATCAATTAATAATTAAAGTTTTGATTATCTTACTTTATAATTTCTGCAAAACAGTTAAATTGTATATTTCTAGCTCACGTGTACAATTGTTTTAACAATATCTTAATATGTGTTTTAGACATCATGTTTAGTGCACAATTAATAAGCATACCGTTTCCGAAATTATCTCTTCTCTTACCTGAAGATTGAAGAAATGGATGGGATGCATTACTCGGTACACAGTATAATAAATAATCAAAATTTTTTTCGGAAATAAACTGTGACTTAATCGCAGTACACGGCTGAATCGCTGTAATAGAAACTTTTTTTTTATTTTAAGGTGAAATATACATTAAGGGTATGCAAATGATCGATTATCGTCATATCGCATAATGTCGTTTTGTTTAAATAGTATAGCCTACTTATACTAATAAATAAAAGTGTCGTTATTATAATAAATATCGATTGACAACTTGCCGTGTTTTAATAAGATAAATTCATTTAAGTAACGAGTTAGGAATTTTAACCTAAAATTCTTGAAGATTAACTTTACCGATGTAAAAAAACTAAATATACACTTTGTTTAATACTTATAAGAATACAAACACAACAAATTAAGTACATAAAAAAGAAATAAAGCCCTACAAAATATAATTTATAATCGAATCTTTGGGCTGTTTGAAACTAAATCGGTTTGTAGACGATAGTCAGTTTTCCATACAACTCTTCTTCCTTTAACTTAAACTTAGTTACTAGTTCTTCTTAGATACGTAAGTAGCGCTGCACGTTAATTACTACGTTTTTTGTTGGTTTTATTGGATTACGTTCTAACAAATAAATCTTTAATTATTAATTTATTTATATTTTTATAGTAAATATATAGACGTACATTATAATAAGAGTTGATTTCATTTAGAGGGAAATTATAAATTGTATATTGATATTCAATTTAATCTTCTCAAATTCTCATATCCAACGTAATTAATTAGGTTGTCATTAACTGAAGAAGTAGTTTGAAAATTCTTACAAATATCTTTAATTAATAAATCTTTAATTTTGGAAGGGTTTGACGCAAGTTGAGCCTCAAAAAAATATTAGTATTAATATATTCAATTTTTCTTCATTCCTATTAAACTTAGTACCGAAGGGTATTCAGTCATTAATACCGAAGGCTATTATTCAGTCATATGGTAGTGAAGGTATTAATCATAGAAGGAAATAAAAGGATCTAAGGATAATGTAATGTTTTATGATTATTTGAATCCATTTGCAAGTATAAATATTATTATCGTTAAGCATTTTAAACTGGCTTTTTGTATATTTCTGAATGAAATTTTAGATAAAAAAATTGCAACTATATATAAAATGTAAGACATTTGTAAAATTAAATTTTACAAAAAACTATATTCGAAATTAATATTTAGTAATTTTTGTATTTCCTATTATATCATAAATTAAAACATCCTACATTCTAATTTTGTACACAGATTTTAATTATATATATATATATATATATATATATATATATATATATATATATATATATATAACAAAATACTATATGATAGTATTATTATATTAATTATTATATGAAATATTATATATTATATGAAAATATTATATGAATATTCAAAATATTATAAAAAATTATAATATATACTATATATATAATAAAATACAAGTACAATAAATTAAGTACATAAAATAGCAATAAAGTACGATAAACTAATTTTTTATTCTTGTCTATATATTTCCCAATTTTGTCAAAATCACAGGTAGATTATTTTGAAATTTCGTACGCAACTACCTTATATAACTCTTATTCCTTTAACTAGAAGTAAGTTATTAGATCTTCTAAGATAAGTAAATAGGGCGTTGCACGTGAATAACTACGTTTTTGTTAGTTTTATTAAATTAAATACTAACAAATACAATTTGAAATTAATATTTTTTAATTATATTTATAGTAAATATGTAGAAGTACAACACAATCAGTTTTGATTTCATTTAGAATGGAATTATAAAGCTTATATTGATATTCAATTTAACCTTCTCAACCACTTAAATTCACCGTATTTTAATTGGGCCATTATCTGGATTGGTGTATTTAACGAAACATACATATATTCAAAATACATATATTCGAGTGTAACTACTTAATTTTGGAAAGGTTTGATGCAACGTCGAGACTTAAAAACATAATGAAATTCATGACTGGAAGCAATATTTCTGTAATTAAAATTTACCTAGTTTCTATTATTTACTTAATACAGGTACAAATCACAGAAGCACTCCAACAGGTATAAAGATTACAAATTTGTCCTTACAACTTACATGAAAAAAAATGACGTCGTTCGAAATTAAAACTGATTGTAATTTTTAATTTATCCTTTTCCTGTTATTCGACAAATATATTTAGCTACTTTTTCATGTTGAACAGTGACTTCAATTATAATATAATTCGAAACTTATAAAATTAAATACGTTTTCTCGTTTGCTTTCTTGATGTTTTGTGAAATGACATGCAGGATCTCCGCTACAGAATGGCTATAACTTACAAATAGGGATGATTATTTGAAATGTATCTTTCGATTGTAAAATTAGTCGTTTAAATCACGAGAGATGAAATCATGCCTCATCTCTATTTCATGATCAATGCCTACTGACAGTCTGAACACTGTTTATACAACAATATTATTATTATATGAATTTATGTGTAAATTGAAATGATACTTAGTTTTTATTTATATGCTAACCTAAAACCTTGTCTATTATTATTTGGTTATGGAAACATGGCACTTCAATAACCTAATACGTGTGAATGCCTATATCTTACTTTCACTGGCTGTGAAAATAAACTTTAAGTGAAGTATAGATTAATTTAATTAGATTACAATTTACAAACTAATTAAAAGATAAACCAATATATATATTTCTGCACAAAAATAAATTGTAAGAACTTACTTTACTAATTTTATAGTTTACATATATTTGCAATGTAAATAATTGTTACAATAAATATTTTTCATATGACATTTTTTGGCATAATAAAAAAAAACAGAGCAGGTAGCAGTCAGCACATGACAGCATGTTAATACTCTTAATAATTAATACGAAGAGAAACACGGTCTTAAGCCAGGTAGTAGTAATTTTTTGTTACTGTGATTTAGTTGGACGCGTGTACCAGAAATCCAGCGATTGTTAATCTTTGTTACTATAAACTCATACTTCGTTTTATTAATTTTTTAAAACACCCAAGTTGGATTCATTGTATATTTTGAGGCTCGACGAAGCAAGCCTGTCTAAAGAATATATGAAAAATGGTATATAATTGCAAAAGGTACTATAGACTTTCTTGTACAGTAAACCAACGAAAATAATTGGTCACATTCAATTGAGAGGTTAGAATCTTATGCTAATATACTCAAAATAATATACATATTATTTAGACAGTTTAAATAATTTAATTTTATAAACTATTTTAAAAATATTATTTTACTTGAAACTTGAGTTAATAATATCTGGTTCAAATATTATAACAATAATTGAACCAAAATACGAAGATTTAAATCTCTAGCGCTACCTATATATTTACGATTAACTATCAAACGTAATTTGGCTAAAGATAGAACGTTGTCTTATCTGTTAAACTAAGTGAAGTAACTTCAATATCAAACACATTTGCAGGAAATGTACAGTTTTTTATTATTATTCTTCAATTTATAATCAATTCATAATTAAAGTTTTGATTATCTTACTTTATAATTTCTGCAAAACAGTTAAATTTTATATTTCTAGCCCACGTGTACAATTGTTTTAACAATATCTCAATATTAGTTTTAGACATCATGTTCAGTGCACAATTAATAAGCTTACCGTTTCCGAATTTAGCTCTTCTCTTACCTGAAGATTGAAGAAATGGATGGGATGCATTACTCGGTTCACATTATAATAAATAATCAACTTTTTTTTCGGAAATTAACTGTGACTTAATCGCAGTACACGGCTGAATCGCTGTAATAGAACCTTTTTTTATTTTAAGGTGAAAACCACATTAAGGGTATGCAAAAGATCGATTATCGTGATGTCGCATAATGTCGTTTTGTTCAAACGACATTATACTAATAGCCTACTTATAAATAAAAGTGTTGTTATTATATTAAATATCGACCCCAGTTTCTATTATTTACGTAATAAATGTACAAATCACAGAAGCACTCTAACAGCTATAAAGATTACAAATTTGTCCTTACAACTTACATGAAAAAATGACGTCATTCGAAATTAAAACTGATTGTAATTTTTAATTTATCGTTTTCCTGTTATTCGACAAATATATTTAGCTACTTTTTCATTTTGAACAGTGGCTTTAATTATAATACAATTCGAAACTTATAAAATTAAAGAAGTTTTATTTTTGCTTTCTTGATTTATTATGTTTTGTGAACTGACATGCAGGATTTCCGCTACGGAATGGTTAGAAATTACAAATAGGGATGATTATTTGAAATGTATCCCTGGATTGAAAAATTAGTCGTTTAAACACGAGTGGTGAAATCATGCCTCAACTCTATTTGATGATCAATGCCTATTAACAGTCAGAACACTGTTTATAGGAATATATATTTATTATATGAATTTATGTGTAAATTGTAAATTGAAATGATACTTAGTTTTTATTTATATGCTAGCCTAAGACCTTGGCTATTGCTATTTGGTTATGGGAACATGGCATTTCAATAACCTAATACGTGTGAATGCCTGTATCTTACTTTCACTGGCGATAATAATCAGCCCCAAAGGAGCAGCTGAGCCGGCCTGTTATCGTACTGACTTCATCTATTATTTTGTTGCGTTCTTTACGTGAATACCATCCGGCGGAGACAGCTGATAGGCTTAGCGATGGACTAGAGCCGAATTAAAAGGAAATTTCGCTGACGTAATAAGTTACGTCAATGTGATACCGACCATCTTCGATTTTTTAAAATACTAACCAACAAATATTAAAAAAAACAATCATTCGACCTTTATGGCCGTTAATAACTAAATAATTTTGTAGCCGTCATTTCATTTTTCTAAATAATTCTTATCCCTTTAACTGAAACTCAGTTTACTAAAATATTAACAATTATATTATATGTATATATATTACAGTGTATACATTGTATATATATATATATATATATATATATATATATATATATATATAATGAAATACACAATATTAAAAAAAAATTATAATATATATATAATTTATTTATTTATTTATTTTTTAACGTCTGACTATTGTGCACACTTGGGCTAATGCAGACTATGGGATGATTTATAGCGTATGAAAAAACGTAGTTATTGACGTGAAGCGCTACATACGTATCTAAGAAGAACTAGTAATGAACTTATAGTCAACGGAAGAAGAGTTGTATGGAAAATTGCCTGTCGTGTACAAATCGATTTAGTTTCAAACAGCCCAATGTTTCGATTATAATTTATAGTTTGTAGTGCTTTATTTCTTTTTTTATATACTTAATTTGTGTATGTATTTTTATAAGTATTAAACGAAGTGTGTATTTAGTTTGGTTACATTGGTAAAGTTAATTTTCACGAATTTTAGGTTAAAATTCTTAAACTCGCTACTTAAATGAATTTGTCTTATTAAAACACGGCAAGTTGGTAATCGATATTTAATATAATAACAACACTTTTATTTGTTGTTATTTATAAGTGTTAGTATTCTATATTATTTGAACAAAACGAAATTATGCGACATCACGATAATCGATCTTTGCATACCTTATCGATCTTAACATGTTAAAATTTAATGTTAATATAAGCTAATAATAATAGCTTTATTTGAAGTTTTCAAATCACTTTAATTTTTTCCGACTATTGTGCACACTTGGGCTAATGCATACGATGGGTGATTTATAGCGTATGAAAATGCCAAGACCTGGCCGGGAATCGAACCCAGGTCCTCGAGGTGAAAGCCCAATACACTATCAACTAGGCCACCGAGGCGGCTTATATATAATAAAATACAAGTACAAAAAATTAAATACATAAGAAAACAATAAAGTACTATATACTAATTTTTAATTAGTTTATATTTGTTACCCAATTTTTGTCAAAATAACAGGCAGATTATTTTGATATTTCGTACGCAAGTACCTTGTATAACGCCTGAATAACTTATGAGTAAGATTTTTCCATATTCACTTACGTTTCAAGTTTGGGGCTTCTAATTTGACGACGATATGTGTAGTTTCTAGCGTTATTGGCTACACCTATCGTAATTATGACCGCTTTTTGAAAATAGAGCACAAAATGTCTAATAATATTATTTCAGTAATGTTTTGCTTAAGTCATATTGTTACTAGTTAAATCGAGAGAAAGGTATGGAATGCGTTAGTGAGTTGTCGTGTAGCGGTGGCAAGACAATTAATTAAAAATAAACTGCGAGGACTACTGTTCTTTGAACTACTAGCGTAAATAATATTCTCAGGTATCATTGTACTGCCTTAAGATGGGGTGTGACAAACAAATCTAACAACAAATACTATCTAATCGAAACTTTGGGCTGTTTGAAACTAAATCGCTTTATCGACGATTTTCCATAAAAATCTTCTTCCTTTAACTAAAAAGTAAGTTATTAGTTTTTCCTAGATACGTAAGTAATGTATATTGCGTCTTTATCCACTCAATATGTGCACCTAGTCTGCTCCCCCTGTGGGGATATATATATAAATTGCACCCCTATTATTATCTTATTTCTAGGGGTGCAGTATTCGTATAATATTATACCAATGGGAGTAAAATGATATTAAAAAAAGTAAAAAAAAATTATAACACTTTTTTTATCAGGCATGTAGGCAAATTATGTTTTAAAGTTCACATCCATCACGTTTGCGGGACTGATGTGTGCTGCGATATTTTCAAATATGCAACTAGCTAATTAAAAAAAAAACTACCACTTAATCGATTTTTTGGATGTATAGGACCTAATCTTTTTGTAGCCCGTCATTCTTTAGTCAGTTTACAATTTTCTTGTAAAGACAATGTTTCGATCTTTAGCTTATGCTGTAGTAGTTCACCGTAAATTCGTATTTAGCGCTGTCTAAAACAATTCGCTTTTTTGTTTGTTTAATTGCGTAATTAGTAGTTCTTGTAAAATTAATTAATTATTTTATTAAAAAAATATTTAAAAAGTACTATGTGAATTAAAATTAGTTTAAATAATGCAAAAAATGCATATTAATTAGATAAATTGATCTCTATTGGTAACCTCTCATCAAGTATTGCTAAATTATTTTTAATTGGATTCTTTAGACAATTTCATTCACATTATCATAATATTAATACAAGTATTTAATTTTTTGAAGGTTTGATGATATCATCGAACCGCAAGATGAAACAATAAGTTGTCTTTTGATAATTTTGAATTATATTAACGTTATGATCCACTCATTTTGATGAACGATGACTTGTTTTATCGTTTTATACGAAATGTCAATCTATCTATATCCAATTTTGATTGAAAACCGTTATAATCATTTGTGATAACTGTTTGAACAAGGTTGTTACCAAAAAAAATCCGTTCAAAATGGTTCCCATTTCAAATCTCTACAAAAAGTATCGTAACCATTTCGTTCAATTTTTTGAAAAATCTAATTTCATAATAGTAATATTAAGATAAGTCTGTTTAAATTAAGAAATAAAAATTTTCAAAATTCGCTGGCAGTACGGAATACTGAACTTTCCATCGTTCGGGATTCATTTCGTACTATCAATTTAATTTTAAAGTTTTAAAAGCAATACAAATATGTTAATGCTTATTGTGGTGGTGTATTCAGATTTCTAAAGTGTATGATTCAACAAAGAGATGTTTTAAGGTTCACATCCATCACGTTAACGGGACTGATGTGTGCCTCGATATTTTCAAATACCCAACTACTAATTTAAAAAAAATACCAATTATTCGATTTTTTGGATGTATAAAACCTAATCCTTTTGTAGCCCGTCATTCTTTAGTCAGTTTACAATTTACTTTTCAAGACAATGTTTCGCTATTTAGCTTAATGCTATGGTAGTTCACCGTAAATACGTAGATAGCGCTGCTTATAACAATTCCATTTTTTTTTTTAATTGAGTAATTAGTAATTGTTATAAAATTAATTACATATTTTATTTTAAAAAATATTTAAAAAGTACATTTTTAATTAAAATTAGTTATAATAGTGCATATTATTTAGATAAATTGATCGTTATTGGTAACCTCACATTCAAGGTTCTACTCATATTTTAATTGTATTCTGTGAATAATTTCGTTCTTTTTAAGACTTAGCAAACAAAAGTGTTTAATTTTTTGAAGGTTTGATGTTATCATTGAGCCGTAAGTAAAACAATATGTAGTCCCTTGATAATTGTGGATTATGTTCATATTAGAGCTCATACGGTATTGAACGTACATTAGAGTTTCATTACTACCATTACGTTCTCGCAAGTGTATTGTCTTTATGTACTGGCTTAAAGTTGACGTTGTGCAACGAAAAAAATAATATATATATATATATATATATATATATATATATATATATATATAATAATTACACACGCACACGCACACAGTAAATTCGTAAATAATTAATACTGAAAATGACTTTTCAGATATATGTAATATTTCGTGATTTAATTAATTCAAATGTTTCTGAATAAACATGTACATATTTTGACAATAATATTTTCACCTTTACTAAAAATCTGATTTCATAATCGTAACCAGCATAAATTGGCATTTTTTAATGCCACTGAAAATATGAAAATTACTTCAGGGTTCATTTTCATTTACAGATCTTAATTTAATTTTTTAATGCACGTTGAACACTGATTATGGCGCAGAAATTATTTTTAAAAAATTAATAAAACAATTATTATAATATTTTTAACTTATAGAAATTTTCTTCCATTATGTCAGCAAAACAGCTGCCTGTCGCCATAATTACAATTTTTACAGGTAAAAGGAAAAATACAAAATATGGGTAGATGAATTTTTTCTTTTTAACGAAAGAACAGAAATTGCTAAAATTTTATTCCCCCTAATTTTAGCTTAAAAATGAACAACACGAATGTAAATTTAGATCAACAGCAATACTGTTAAAAAAAATTCAAAGTTTAACAAGTGAGTCCAGGCGATATGATGTGGAGCCGGACACTGCTACTTTGACCTTGTACGCACCGTTGGTAAATATGTGTCTAGTTACTACCGTAGTTTTTTTCCACGCATAACGTATACGAATGTGGCAGCGTCTCCCCCCAGCAAAATCTACCGGTGAGAAGCTGTGTTAGGTTAAGGTTAATTACAATGAAATTATTCACAGAATACAATTAAAATAGGTGACAAACCTTGAATGACAGGTTACCAATAACGATCAATTTATGTAAATAATTTACACTTTTATGCATTATTTAAACTAATTTTAATTAAAATTGAATTTTTTAAATAAAATATTTAATTAATTTTACAACTACTAATTACTCAATTAAACAAACAAAAAATCGAATAGTTATAAGCTAACTACGTATTTACGGTGAACTACCATAGCTTTAAGCTGAAGAGCGAAACATTGTCATTAAAAGTAAATTGTAAACTGACTAAAGATGACAGGCTACAAGAAGATTAGGTTATATACATACAAAAAATCAATAAAGTGGTAGTTTTTTTTTAAGTAGTTAGTTGGGTATTTGAAAATTATCGCGACACACATCAGTCCAGCTAACGTGATGAATGTGAACTTTAAAAGATAACTTTGTTGAATCAGGGGGGTGATCTGACTCTTGATACTTTTTTTATTAAGTAATTTTAATAAGTAATGAAACGTATTTTATATATATATTGAGAGCAGGCGCTTGTGTGTGTGTTTTGCCTGTCTGTTTTAGTCGAAATTTCGATCAATTTCTAATTGAAAAAACACCTATAATCAGTTGTTATAACGGTTTGAACAAGGTTGTTACCAAACAAAATCCGTTAAAAATAGCTGCCGTTTCAAATCTCTACAAAAACTATCGTAACCATCTCGTTATGTTTTTCAGAAAATCGAATTTCACAATAGTAATAATAATGTAAGTCTGCTTAAATTTAAAATGTTCAAAATACGCAGGAAGTACGGAATACTGAACTTGACGACGGTCGAGATACATTTTCGTACTATGAATTTAATTTTAAAGTTTTAAAAGCAATACGAATATTTTAATTGCTATTGTGGTGGTGTAATCAGATTTCCAAAGTGTATGATTCAACAAATTATGTTTTAAAGTTCACATCCATCACGTTAGCTGGACTGATGTGTGCCGCGATATTTTCAAATACCCAACTAGCTAATTAAAAAAAAACTACCACTTAATCGATTTTTTGATGTATAGAATCTAATCTTCTTGTAGCCCGTCATTCTTTAGTCAGTTTACTATTTTCTTTTAAAGACAATGTTTCGCTCTTTAGCTTAATGCTGTAGTAGTTCAACGTAAATTAGTACGAGCGCTCGTATTTAGAGCTGTCTATAACAATTTGCTTTTTTTGTTTGTTTAATAGAGTAATTAGTAGTCGTAAAATTAATTAAATATTTTATTTAAAAAAATATTTATAGAGTACAATTTGAATTAAAATTAGTTTAAATAATGCAAAAAAGTGCGTATTAATTAGATAAATTGATCTCTATTGGTAACCTCTCATCAAGTGTTGCTCAACTATTTTTAATTGGATTCTTTAGACATTCACATTATCTTAATCTTAATACAAATATTTAATTTTTTGAAGGTTTGATGTTATCATCGAGCCGCAAGATGAAACAATATGCAGTCCCTTGATAATTGTGGATTATATTCACATTAGAGCTCTCACGGTATGATACGGTGAGCTTTTTCCAATTCTTAAATTGTACATACGTTTGAGATTCATTACTACAATTACGTTTTCGCATGTGTAATGTCTGTATTAACTGTCTTGAAGTAGAGACGTTGAGCAATGAAAAACAATAATATAAAACTTAAAGAAATAACAAAACTATAATATGTTTGAAAATAAAAATATAATCGCTCTATGTCACAGTTAGCGCAATTTCAATAATACTTTAATTTACTGTATGATATTTCTTTATATTTTTGACATCATCTCGTTAGACCTACTTATTCAATTTTAAAAATAATTACCGGACACAGCAAGGACGGATTAAACAGAAAGGCGACCGCCTCCCCTGAGACAAAAGGAATAAAACAAAGTTTAAAATCTCATTTTACTCCTATAAAATGGAATGATGTCCATACTCTAAGAGATGGAAAAGGATCAGTGAATCATATCAGCCCTCTGAGAGGTCCGAATCTTCTCTTACTGTGTCCACTGCAACAGTAAAAACCCTTTCTAAACTCTAAAATTGATCAAAACTTGGTTGAAAAACCGTTGTGACGCTTAACTGAACTTGCTTTACAATATGTCCTTAGAAATATATATGTTGATAAAGAGGCGTACTATGTGTACTTGGAAGGGGAGAAAAAGTGTACAAATATGTTTTCTTAAATACAACTTTTATTTCAAAATGAGTGTCACTGTACATAACTATATTGAAAGAAATACAATCATTTTTAGGTTAGGTTAAGTGCGATGTCAACATACGCCATACGTCCCTTGTCGTGTGGACGCCATTAGTCCCTACTACTTTTCTTCATGATTTATACTTACACTAAAAACTCCACAAATCCCGTTCCAGATCACAAAACTTACAAAACGTTATTGCGTTAACCAATACTCTACCAGTATTGGCGTTTTCTCAATGTTATTTTAAAATTTGTATATTTACGAATGTAAAACTAACAAATACGCTACTTTCAACAACTAAGAGAATATTAAGGTATTTTAAAAGTATAGTAATATATATATATATATATATATATATATATATATATATATATATATATAGTAATATATATATATATATATATCACTCCCTCCTCTCTGTCTTTCTCTCTCTCTCTCTCTCTCTCTCTCTCTCTCTATATATATATATATATATATATATATATATATATATATATATATATATATATATATATATATAAATATATATATATAAATAAATAAATATATATATATATATATGTGTGTGTGTGTGTGTTTTTTGTCTGTCTGTTTTAGTAATAATTTCGATCCAATTTTGATTGAAAACCCTTATAATCATTTGTGATAACGGTTTGAACAAGGTTGTTACCAAACAAAATCCGTTCAAAATGGTTCCCATTTCAAATCTCTACAAAACCTATCGTAATCATTTCGTTCAATTTTTTAGAAATTCTATTTTCACAATAGTAATATTAATGTAAGTCTGCTTAAATTTATAATTTTCAAAATACTCAGGAAGTACGGAATACTGAACTTGACGACGGTCCAGATTCATTTCGTACTATCAATTTAATTTTTAATTTTAAAAGCAATACGAATATTTTAATGCTTATTGTGGTAGTGTAATCTGATTTCCAAAGTGTGTGATTCAACAAATTATGTTTTAAAGTTCACATCCATCACGTTAGTGGGACTGATGTATGCCGCGATATTTTCAAATACCCGACTAACTAATTAAAAAAAAAACTACCACTTAATCGATATTTTGGATGTATAGAATCTAATCTTCTTGTAGCCCGTCATTCTTTAGTCAGTTTACAATTTTCTTTTAGAGACAATGTTTCGCTCTTTGGCTTTATGCTGTAGTAGTTCACCGTAAATTCGTATTTAGCGCTGTCTATAACAATTCCAGGTTCCCATAACCAAATAGCAATAGACATGGTTTTAGGTTAGCATATAAATAAAAACTATCATTTCAATTTACACATAAATTCATATAATAATTATATTGTTCTATAAACAGTGTTCAGACTGTCAGTAGGCATTGAACATGAAATAGAGATGAAGCATGATTTCATCTCTCGTGATTTAAACGGCTAATTTTACAATCGAAAGATACATTTCAAATAATCATCCCTATTTGTAGTTTTTAACCATTCTGTAGCGGAGATCCTGCATGTCAGTTCACAAAACATAATAAATCAAGAAAGCAAACAAGAAAACTTATTTAATTTTATAAGTTTCGAATTGTATTATAATTGAAGTCACTGTTCAAAATGAAAAAGTAGCTAAATATATTTGTCGAATAACAGGAAAAGGAAAAATTAAAATTACAATCCGATTGAATTTCGAATGACGTCATTTTTCTCATGTAAGTTGTAAGGACAAATTTGTAAACTTTATAGCCATTGGAGTGGTTCTGTGATTTGTACCTTTATTAAGTAAATAATAGAAACTGGATAAATTTTAATTAAAGATATATTGCTTCCAGTCGTGAATTTTATTATGTTTTTAAGGCTCGACGTCGCATTAAGCCTTTCCAAAATTAAGTAGTTACACTCGAATACATGTATTTTGAATATATTTATGTTTCGTTAAATACACCATTCCAGGTAATGGCCCAATTGAAATACGGTGAATTTAAGTGGTTGAGAAGGTTAAATTGAATATTAGTATACACTTTATAATTCCATTCTAAATGAAATCAAAACTGATTGTGATGTACTTTTTCATATTAACTATAAAAATAATTAAAAAATATTAATTACAAATTGTATTTGTTAGTATTTAATTTAATAAAACTAACAAAAACGTAGTTATTCACGTGCAGCGCCCTACTTACTTATTTTAGAAGACCTAATAACTTACTTTTAGTTAAAGGAATAAGAGTTATACAAGGTAGTTGCGTACGAAATTTCAAAATAATCTACCTATGATTTTGACAAATTTGGGAAATATATAGACAAGAATAAAACATTAGTTTATCGTACTTTATTGCTGTTTTATGTACTTAATTTGTTGTTCTTGTATTTTATAATATATAATATATATTATAATTTTTTAATAATATTATGTATTTTGTTATACATATATAATTATATAATTAACAATTATATACATAATTATATAATTATAATTATAATAATTATATATAATTATTAATTATAATTATATATAAATATTATATATTATTATATACAATTAAAATCTGTGTACAAAATTAGAATGTAGAATGTTTTAATTTACCATATAATAGGGAATACAATGCTTACTAAATGTTAATTTCGAATACAGTTTTTTGTAAAATTTAATATTACAAATGTCTTACATTTTATATATAGTTGCAATTTTTTTTACTAAAATTTCATTCAGAAATATACAAAAGCCAGTTTAAAATGCTTAAGGATAGTAATATTTATACTTGCAAATGGATTCAAATAATAATAAAACATTACGTTATCCTTAGATCCTTTTGTTTCCTTCTACGATTACTACCTTCACTAACGTATGACCGAATAATAGCCTCCCCTTCGGTACTAAGTTTAATACGAATGAAGAAAAAATTAGAATATATTAATACTAATATTTTTTTGAGGCTCAACGCAACGTCAAACCTGTCCAAAATTAAAATGTAAATAATTGACTATATTTGTAACAAATGACAAACTATATCTTCAGTTAATGACAACCTAATTAATTACGTTGGATATGACAGGTTGAGAAGATTAATTTAAATATCAACATACACTTTATAATTACCTACTAAATGAAATCAACACTTATTATAATATACGTCTATATATTTACTATAAAAATATAAATAAAAGAATAATTAGAAATTTATTTGTTAGTACGTAATCCAATAAAACCAACAAAAAACGTAGTAATTGACGTGCAGCGCTAATTATGTATCTAAGAAGAACTAGTAACTAAGTTTAAGTTAAAGGAAGAAGAGTTGTATAGAAAATTGGCTATCGTCTAAAAACCGATTTAGTTTCAAACAGCCGAAAGATTCGATTATAATTTATATTTTGTAGAGCTTTATTTCTTTTTTATGTACTTAATTTGTTGTGTTTGTATTTTTGTAAGTATTAAACTATGTGTGTATTTAGTTTCTTTACATCGGTAAAGTTTATTTTCACGAATGTTGGGTTAAAATTCCAAACTCGTTACTTAAATGAATTTGTCTTATTAAAACACGGCATGTTGTCAATCGATATTTAATATAATAACAACACTTTTATTTATTGTTATTTATAAGTATAAGTAGGCTATACTATTTGAATAAAACGACAATATGCGACATCACGATAATCGATCTTTTGCATACTCTTAATGTGGTTTTCACCTTAAAATTAAAAAATAGAAGTTTCTATTACAGTGAATCAGCTGTGTACTGCGATTAATTCACAGTTTATTTTCGAAAAAAATTTTGATTATTTATTATACTGTGAACCCAGTAATGCACCTATCCATTTCTTCAATCTTCAGGTAAGAGATGAGCTAATTTCGGAAACGGTATGCTTATTAATTGTGCACTGAACATGATTTTTAAAACACATATTGAGATATTGTTAAAACAATTGTACACGTGGGCTAGAAATATACAATTTAACTGTTTTGCAGAAATTATAAAGTAAGATAATCAAAACATAACTGCAAATATGTTTGATATTGAAGTTACTTCACAAAAATTGTAAAATTTTGTTTACTTATTATACTGTGAACAGAGTAATGCATCCTATCCATTTCTTCAATCTTCAGGTAAGAGAAGAGCTAATTTCGAAAACGGTATTCTTATTAAATGTGCACAGTTAATAATGTCTAAAACACATATTGAGATATTGTTAAAACAATTGTACTCGTGGGCTAGAAATATACAATTTAACTGTTTTGCAGAAATTACAACAAATAAAGGATCTCCGCTACTTTATAATTTATTTTATAATTTACTTTATAATAAATTTTATTAGAAAAAGCTTATAGTAGAGTGTCTTCTTTGGAAAAGGCAACTAAAGGATTCAAAAGGAGTGGCATTAGGCCGTTAAAACCTAATGAGTACACAATTTGATTCTATTGCGGCAGATAACTTGTGCAGATCTGCTGAAGTTAACATACGAGATGCTGAAGGAGACCTCCCAACAATTGTAGAACAGAAAAAAAACACGAACCGGATGTACAGATCAATTGACGAATTCTAAAAACTGTACCCAAAGCAATAACACTGTAGACCTAGACCTTATTTCAATGCCATCAAATCTAGATGTTTTCGCTGTGTCGTGTGTGCGAGTTGGTGTCATAAAGATTGTAGTGGTGTGGATAGTGCAGTCAACTACAAGTGTAATTATTGTGTTCTAAAATAGCAGCTATAATTTGTGGTAAAAAATTGTCATTAGATATAGCAAATATTTGTATTAGTAAAAAAGCGTATTAACTAGTATTAGTAATATTAATATTAATATTAGTAGGCTAGTAGCTACATTATTATTACAGCGCAAATACCCAACTCGGAGAGCGGTAATATTCTACCATGTCGGGGCATTGCCGCCAGTCAGCATTTTTTTAAAACCATATTTCTCATAATATTTTTATGTTTTACTTATTCTTTACCACATATTTTGATATGTACAAATTGAAGTTTTCATTAGACAAAAAAAGTTTAATTTTTGAAATATATTTTTGTAGGCTACTTAAATTTACTATTTCCTGATGTGAGCGGTATTACCCTTCCTTCCCCTATATTCTGCAAAATAATAAATTGTAAGCACTTACTTTACTAATTTTATAATATACATATATTTTCAAAGTAAAATTATGTAATAATACAAAATTTCTCATAAGGCACTTCTTAGCGTAATAAAAAAAAAACTGTGCAGGGAGCAGTCAGCGCATGACAGTATGTTAATACTCTGTTCTATAAACTACGTAAATTACATCAATGCTCATTTACTTAAATGTTATCAGCATTCATTACGGAAGGAAAACGGTCTTAAGCCCGGTAGTAGTAATTTTTGATACGGCGATATATTTAGGCGCGCGTATTGGAAATTCTACTATTGTAATTCTCTGTTACTACCCACCCATACATTATTTTATTATTTTTTTAAAACATCCATCACTAGGTTTTGTTTTGTATATTTTATGCTCGACGAAAATCAAACCTGTCCAAAATTACGTACATAAAATATAGATTTATAACAAGATACTTTATATTCTTGTACACTGAACCAAAAAAAAAAATAGGATGATCACAATCATTGAGAGGTTAGAACCTTATGCCAATATACTCAAAATATTATACATATTATTTATAGACACTTTAAATAATAATAACAATTTTTAATACTATTTTACTTTAAAATTGAGTTAATTATATCATGTTCTAATATTATAACAATAATTGTCCCAAAATACGTAAAAAGAAGATTTATGTCACTAGTGCTCCCCATATATATTTACGATTAACTATCAAACGTAATTTGGGTACAGACAGTACATTAGATTTAAATCACTAACGCTACACATATATATTTACGATTAAATATTAAACTTAATTTGGCTGAAAACAGTAGTACATTGTCTTGTCTGTTAAATTAAGTGAAATCACTTGAATATTAAACATCTTTTAAGGAAATGTACAGTTTTTTATTATTAATCTTCAAATTATAATCAATTAATAATTAAAGTTTTGAGTATTTTACTTTATAATTTTTGCAAAATAGTTCAATTGTATATTTCTAGCCCACGTGTACAATTGTTTTAACAATATCTCAATATGTGATTTAGACATCATGTTCAGTGCACAATTAATAAGCATACCGTTTCCGAAATTAGCTCTTCTCGAGGTGCAATATTCTTATAATAATTTACCAACGGGGGTAAAATGTTATATAAAAAAAGTAAAAAAAATTATAACACATTATTTTGTTAGGATTTAATAGGCCTATTGTAGGCTACTTAACGAATTATGCTAAAAGTCACTTAAGCTCAATGCGAGATCTAACATAGCTTCCTTTTCACAATGTCGTCGATATTTGTTTCATCTTTGATATTTCGATAATCAGTGCGTTTTCCATATTTTTATCAGTTTGTCTTGATCGTGACTTTTACTTCTCAAAATTCGTTGGTATGGAAAGCTGCTCACAAAACGTAGGGCTTTTGTATTTTGAACTGAGACATGTATTTCAAGGCGTATTTTGGAATGTTAGAAAAGAAATAATTAATGCGATAGGAATAAAATTCTGAATCCCCATTAAAACTTTCAAATAAGTATTACTAAAAAAATTTTGTAATTCTTTTTGAATATTCTTCCGAATTGTCCTATACTTTTTCACTAAAAGCCTTTGCAAATGAACGATTGTGTACTTAAATTCTTCCATGATCACTTTTAATGCGTTGACGAACTTACCGAAGCGAAGCTATTAATGTTAGTTTTAACGAGAAAAGGGAATGGAATAAACCGAACCGCTGCTTGTAACGGACTAACGTAACGTACATTTATAAATACCGATAAATTGTTATATATATAATTATACCGGCCTGTTTTATCTAGGATTTATAAATAGACAAATTCATATACTAACATGTTCATTATGAAAAAATACATAACAATTTATCAGTAATAATTATATACTTGATGTAGGCCTATAATACATAATACGTTCTGTACAATGTATATTGTCGCCTTTAAATCAAAAGTGGCCAACTCGCATGATTATGAGAAAAAACGTTTCGTTCGCTTTGTAATATATACGTTGGGACCCATGAAGAGGTTTAGGCCTAAGAATTTAACCCTCCATTATATACTTAATTCTCCATTGTTCATTTTTAAACTATACATACTTTTGAAATAAGGTACCAGAAATAGTACGTGACAATTGCATCTGGTTGATGTTTTGTAGGAACAAAATGGCTGTGAAAATAAACTTTAAGTGAAGTATAGATTAATTTAATTAGATTACAATTTATAAACTAATTTAAAAAAAAACTAATATATATATATTAATATATATATATTAACTAATAACTATATATATATTTTATATATATATAAATTTATATAGTTATATATATAGTTATATATATATATTTATTAACTAATAATAATAATATATATATATATATAAGTTATGGTATGGTTTCGAGGATGTCGCTTTTTTAAAAAAACAACTTTTTATTAATTACAATAAAATTTTAATATGCACTTAAAACTTATTATAATTGCTTAAGTTCGTCTCATATACATTGAGATGCGAACTGAGTGAAACCTTGATTAACACTGAGCTCCTGCTCTTTCTTCGCTAGGTACATGAAAATGCTTACTGTGCTAAAAGCTAAACTGTCAGCATTAAATATAGCTAAGTCTAACACTAAATCTAGCAAAGTTTACAATAATTGTCTATATAACTCCTCCATCCCTAAACAAAACTTCCGGGGGTGGTTGAGTGCTGGGTTGACGTTGGTCCTTTCCCGAAAACCTTTTAAACACAATATAAATAATCACCAGGAGAAGACTTCCGAATATGATGATGGTCCAGATGCTGATTTTTCTTGTAGTAACTGAATGTTGATGAATTTTTGATATAGCGTCTAAATTAAATGATACAATCGTTTATCTTGATAAAGAATTGAATCATTGTTGGGACTGATTAAGTAGATCCCTCGAAGTGTAGTTGCTGTAGTTTCCTTTTGAGGTAAAATTGCCAAATATTGGTTCATTTCAGGAATCCAAATTAAATTTTCAGGAATCTCCAATGCAGAATATTTGTAGCTGTCCGTCTTGCCGGATTGTATTATAGATGTTTCACAATCAAGATTATGATTAGTTATTTGTTCCAATGAGCATAGAGATTTTGAATGAATTTTGTTCTTACAATTACTGTTTAAACCTAAGAGTTTAACCTTACCTAACTTAGATTTAGACATTAACATATATTTTACTCTAGGAATTACAGTTATATCCTGATTCATATTTGGTTGGTACAAATAACAACTTATAAATATTATAGTCTATTTCATTTACAATAAGCAATTTCAGCAAATATACTATTTCTTTAGCTCTAATTTTACAACTTACGTCTATTACACTTTCAAATGCCCACATATTTTCTATTTATGGCTCTAATGATAATTTATTATTATAGAACTGATGAATTTTTTATATTTTACTGAACAATTATTTTGTGGAAATTATACTTGGTTGAAGTATACCTAGTTTTCTTAATATTAACTTTATTTTCTACATAAATTATCTCTAGCTTATCTTTAATTACTCCCTGAAGGAAGAGGAGGGACCTGGAATAGGATTTATAGAAGGATCATTAGATTTTGGAATTTTACTGATTTTCCTTGGTCTTTTAATTTTTGATAGATGGATTTTTGTTTGGTGTTAGGGTGTCTCCCTTTAATTTTTGCCGTTTTTAATTCTGCGTTTACTGAAGTAACTTCTTCTTTATTATATTTGTTTTTAGTTTTACTTTGTTTCTGTACAGTTTTGACATAAACATCAGATGGAATTTCGGGTACTAATTCTCTATTGACATTCCTTTTAGTTAAAATATTTTCCTTTGTATTTTGGTTTGTTTCTCTAATAATCTCATACAATCTTTGTGTCCTTTCTTTGTGGGTGGCAACGTAATCATTCATAACTTGTCTCTCAACGTCAATATCTAAAAGTGAATTGGAATTTATATGTCCATTTAAAATTTCAAACGGAGTTAATTGCGTTACAGAATGTATACTGTTGTTGTAGGCGATTATTGCATATTTTACTTTATTTTTTATTGTTTCATTTTTAAATTCAGATTGGTTGTTTAATAATCTTATATGTTCTATTAGTGTAGAATGTAATCTTTCTCCCATCCCATTCGATGTTGGATGTTGTGTGCTTATGAAATGAATTTTTATTTTGTGTAAAACCATCATTTCTTTTACTAACCTGTTATTAAATTCCACGCCGTTATCTGCTACTATAACTTCTGGTATGCCGTGATGAGAAAAGAACTCCAAGAATTTGCTGACTATTTCGACAGCCTGTGCACCTGCAATACAATACATCTGCGCATATCTAGAGAAGCTATCAACAATGCTTAGAAACTTTTGCTTATCAAGCGTAATACTGTCCACGTGGATTATCTGTAGTGGTCTCGTAGCTGTTGGTGTTAAATTCATTTCTAGCTTTAAGGGTATCCTCTCGTACTTTGTTTTTAAGCAAATTTCACAGTTGTTTACAAAATTTTGAATATGATTTTTTATATTTGGCCAATAATATCTCCTTTTTATTTGTTCGTATGTTTCCTGAATTCCACGATGGTTGGTTTTCCCTACGTGATAATTTTTTATGATTTCCTGAACCTCTTCTTCATCGGTTATATCCACTAATTTTGTGGTGCATTTAATTAACCATAGTTGCGAATTTTTAAAATGTCTGGCTATGCAAGTTGCAAATTTTGCATAAATATCGTTTTCAAAGTATATACTATATTTTATATTTGGTATTAAATATTGTTTTACAAAATTTACGGCATCATTATCGAAATTATTTTTAGATATCTCTACAATGAATCTTGTTTTACTGTTGTTAAATAATTTTTGTATTTTTACTTTTTTGGGGTTATAGTTTACAAGAGATATTATTATTTGGTTTTTTCCAAAATTAACAGGTTCATCCAAAATTGGCATTTCAATCACTGTGTTACCTTCATAATTTGAATGTAACGTCTGGTCGTTATCTTCTGCGTTATCTTCTGCTGCTGCCAAGTCGACTAAGATATCTTCCGTTTCATCTATGTTGGCTAACATCGATTGAGCATCGTCTACTTCTGGAAGTCCTTCCTCTAATTACGGAAAATATAAGTTTACTGATTCTGCTACCGTTTGCTGAATGTCTTGATCGGTCGTTGATCCTGAGTTCACTGGACTGGTATCGCTAACGTTTAGTTGTATTCTAGAAAGTGCGTCAGCGTTTTGATTTAACTTGCCCTTTTATACACTATTTGGTAATCGTATTCTTCTAATTTAAGTCTCCACCGAAGAAGTTTAGAATTTGGTTCTTTGACTGAAAAAAGCCATTGTAAAGGTTTATGGTCCGAATAAATTTTGAATTTTCTTCCGTAGATATAGGGCCGAAAATATTTAGTTGCCCATACTATAGCAAGTAATTCCTTTTCTATCGCCGAATAATTGACTTCGCTATCACTTAACGTTCGACTCGCATAGGCTATAGGTAAATCAGCTCCGTTTTTATTTTGGCTAAGCACTGCTCCGATCGCAAAATTACTAGCATCCGTAGTTAAATTAAATTCTTTTTCAAAATCTGGATATTGTAACAAAGGTTCATTAGATAATATATTCTTGCAAGTTTCAAAACAATTTATATAATTTGGATCGTCTATTTTGATTGTTGCACCTTTTTTTAAACAGTTTGTAAAAGGTTTCGTAATTCCAGCAAAATTTTTAATAAATTTTCTATAGTATCCCATTAGACCTAAAAATCCCTTAATTTGTTTGGTGGTTTTTGGAATTGGGTAGTTTTTAATTGCTTTCACTTTATCTGGATTTGGTTTGACACCTTCTGCTGTTACTAAGTGACCTAAATACTTTACTTCTTTTCTAAGAAATTCGGTTTCGTCTAACTGAATTTTAAAATTTGCCTTTCTTAGTCTGTCAAAAACTTCCCTAAATCTTTGTATGTGTTCTTGGAGACTGGTCGAATAAATTATGACGTCATCTAAATATACTAGGCATGTTTCATTTTGAATTCCCCTTAAAACATTGTTCATAATTCTCTGAAATGTGGGAGGACTGTTTTTTAGAGCAAAAGGCATTCTTAAGAATTCGTAATGTCCGGTTTCTGTTGAAAATGCTGTTTTTTCTATACTGTCTGGGTCCATTTCCACTTGGTGAAATCCTGAAGCTAAGTCCAATGTCGAGAAATATTGAGATCGTCCTAATTTGTCTAAAATATCTGTTATATTTGGTAAATGAAATCGGTCATCAATTGTTTTTGAGTTTAGGCCTCTGAAGTCTATTACTAGTCGAAATTTTTGTTTACAGGAGGCGTCCTGCTTTTTGGGTACAATCCAAACTGGAGAATTCCACGGGGATTGAGAAGGTTGAATAATTCCCTGATTCAGCATATCATCAATTTGTTTGTTAACTTCGTTTTTATAAATTTCTGGATATCTGTAGTTTTTAGAATATACGGGAATTTCGTCTGTGGTTCGAATTATATGTTTTATTTGATTAGTGAAGGTCAAGTTATTTCCGTCAACATGAAAAATATCTGCGTACTCTTGTACTAATTTAGTAATGGCAATTTTTTCTTCCGAATTCATGTGTTCTACTCTAATTTTTGACAAATCAAAAATATTTTTTCGACTTTTGTAATCAGTCATATTAAAATTAATTCTATTGTCCAATGTTTTTGGTTCATAAATATTGTAATCGCTTAGGGGTTCTAATTCAAATCTTTCATTTATAGTCAATTAATATTTCTTGTTGTGTTGTTAGTAATGGGACAAAGAGCTTCGCCGTTACGTACTGTTACTAAACATTGAGGAATTTCTAACCCATTTATTTGTTTATATGCTAACACTCCTTCACCGTTATTTATATTATTTACTGAAATTTTCATAATTTGACTGGTTCTAGCTTGTACTATGTAACTTGAAATTTGTTGTTTAACAGAGTCTGTTCTTTTTTGTGATACGTCTTCTTCCGTGTTAAAATAGTGAATAGGAATCTTCTTACCACACAAGATTAGCTTATTATTTATAAAATCTAAATGTATTCCCAAATCTTTAATGTTATCCAAACCTAACAATAGATCAAATTGTTTATGGAAGTCAAAAAGGTAAAATTTCATTTCCTTTTAAATAACAAAGGTAGTTTACAACTAAAGTTTTCTCTTGAAACGCCATGTGCAGTGGTTACTTCAAAGGGTTCTTTAATTATACTTGTTTTAAAACATTCTAGGCCTAATAATTTTCTTATAAAAGATCGTGTACTACCTGTGTCGATTAATATTTTAAAGTTAGTATTCGGGTCGTATATAAAAGGTAAGTGATTGTTATCACTCCTCAGATTCATTATCGAAAATCGGTTCCTGAGTTGGTCATCTCTAAAAATTATTCCCTTCGGATTGTGAGATTATGTGGTTATCTTCACAGTCTTCGTCGGTGTGGTTGTAGTCAAAACATTGTTCTTCCGAATTTTCGTCTGTTACATCCTGGTCTGATAAGGAAATATTAGGTATTTGCCTCGTCAGTTCGTACATCGCGTGGTCATCGCTTTCTTGGTCAACCTGCTTGCTGGTCATCTGGTATAACTTATTTTGTCTAATCGCGGTGCCCGTTTGTCTAGTCGAAATGCTCATTGGCGTGGGTCGATAACTTTGATCTGCTTTTGGAGTATAATTAGTTACGAAATGTTTTTGTGTCTGATTGTAAGGTTGTCTGTGTCCATAGTTAGAATTGGGTTGTGGTGGTTGATGCAATTGTTAGTAAGGGTTTTGTTGAGACTGATGGTTAGGTATTGGTTTACGGATTGGCATATATTGGTTTTTTGATGGAATGTTGGAACGGTTTGTTTGGAATAATCCGTTTTTTTTAAACTGGAAATCGTTTGTAAGCATGTTAAGTGCCTCACCCAAAGTTGTGGGATTTTTCGTTCTCATAAGAGAACCTAATGGTTCTTGTAGCCCTCTTAATAAAACTCGTAAAGCTAATTTTTGGACATACTCGCATAGTACCAAATGGTTGCCTACTTCTTTATTTACAAAATATGCTATTTGCAGGTTTAACAATTTTTGTATTCGGTCATAGAATTTAAATGGTGATTCATTGACTTCTTGTTCTAGTTTAGCCATTTCGAGATTTAATGTAAAGCAATCTCTTTTGTCTGAATAACAAGATAAAAGTGTTTTCCTTACATCTAACCAAGCATAACTATTAGAACTTACAACTAATTCTAAAGCAGATCCTTTTAACTTAGCTAAAATCATCGACATCAAATATTCATTTTGAAAGTCTTCAGGATTACTAGCTACATAAAATTTAGCAACTATTTTGTCACAAATGGATATGAATCTACTTAACATTGTAGGTTCTCCAGAATATTCCGGAATCATATCTAGATATTCCTTCTTTAAAACAGGAGTTGCCATTGTAAAATTTTAATTTAATTATTATTTAAAGTTAAAATGTTATAAATAACTAAGGATAATGTATACAGATTCACAAAGTTTATTCTTCTTTGTATTACTTACAAAATCCAAAACTCTATGCTCATTGCGCAATGCACTGAATTTTACACAATTTTTTCACTTCACTTTGGTTCGGATGTAGATGTTCACTCTACGGTTGCAAATATTCACTTTGCCGGTTGGTTGTGTTCAATTTAGTAATATGCACTTATTAAATTAAACGGTTGGTCTTTTGTTCGACACTTCGGTTAACAGTTGAAACTGAAGAAAAATTATATGCACTAATTTTCCCGAAGTGTCCTACCGACTGCGCCAGTTATTGTATGGTTTCGAGGATGTCGCTTTTTTAAAAAAACAACTTTTTATTAATTACAATAAAATTTTAATATTCACTTAAAAGTTATTATAATTGCTTAAGTTCGTCTCATATACATTGAGATGCGAACTGAGTGAAACCTCGATTAACACTGAGCTCCTGCTCTTTCTTCTCTAGGTACATGAAAATGCATACTGTGCTAAAAGCTAAACTGTCAGCATTAAATATAGCTAAGCCTAACACTAAATCTAGCAAAGTTTACAATAATTGTCTATATAACTTATATATACATATATATATATATATATATATATATATATATATATATATATATATATATATGTATATATATATATATTTTCTGCACAATAATAAATTGTTGGAACTTACTTTACTAATTTTATAATTTACATATATTTCCAATGTAAAAATTTGTTACAATAAATATTTCTTATATGACTTTTTTTAGCATAATAAAAAAAAACAGCAGGTAGCAGTCAGCGCATGACAGCTTGTTAATACTCTTAATACTTAATACGAAGAGAAAAACGGTCTTAAGCCAGTAGTAATTTTTGTTACTGTGATTTAGTTGGACGAGTGTACCAGAAATTCAGTGATTGTTAATCTCTGTTACTCTAAACCCATACTTCATTTTATTAATTTTTTTAAAATACCCTAGTTGGATTCATTTTATATTTTGAGGCTCGATGAAGCAAACCTATCCAAAGAATATATGACAAATGGTATATAGGAACTATAGCAAAAAGAACTATAGACTTTCTCGTACACTAAACCAACGAAAATAATGGTCGCATTCAATTGAGAGGTTAGAATCATATGCCAATATACTCAAAATAATATACATATTATTTAGACACTTTAAATAATATAATTTTTTAAACTATTTTAAATATTATTTTACTTTAAATTTGAAAATATTATATCTGGTTCAAATATTATAACAATAATTGAACCAAAATACGAAGATTTAAATCACTAGCGTTCCCTATATATTTACGATTAACTATCAAAGGTAATATGGCTAAAGACAGAACGTTGTCTTATCTGTTAAACTAAGTGAGGAAACTTCAATATTAAACATATTTGCAGGAAATGTACAGTTTTTTATTAATATTATTATAATCAATTAATAATTAAAGTTTTGATTATCTTACTTTATAATTTCTGCAAAAGAGTTAAATTGTATATTTCTAGCCCACGTGTACAATTGTTTTAACAATATCTCAATATGTGTTTTAGACATCATGTTCAGTGCACAATTAATAAGAATACCGTTTCCGAAATTAGCTCTCCTCTTACCTGAATATTGAAGAAATGGATGAGATGCATTACTCGGTTCACAGAATAATAAATAATCTAATTTTTTTCGGAAATAAACTGTGACTTAATCGCTGTACACGGCTGAATCGCTGTAATACAAACTTTTTTTTGTATTTTAAGGTGAAAACCACATTAAAATTATGCAAAAGTTCGATTATCGTGATGCGCATAATGTCGTTTTCTTCAAATAGTATAGCCTACTTATACTTATAAATAAAAGTCATGTTATTACATTAAATATCGATTGACAACTTGCCGTGTTTTAATAATACAAATTCATTTAAGAAACGAGTTAGAATTTTAACCTAAAATTCGTGAAAATTAATTTTATTTGTTGTTATTTATAAGTATAAGTAGGCTATAATATTTGAATAAAACGATGCCAATATGCGACATCACGATAATCGATCACTTTTGCATAATCTTAATGTGGTTTCCACCTTAAAATTAAAATAGAAGTTTCTATTACAGTGAATCAGCTGTGTATCGCGATTAATTCACAGTTTGTTTTCGAAAAAATTTTGATTATTTATTGGCATTGTAGACTCAGGTAATACATCCTATCCGATATCTTCAATCTTCTTGTAAGAGATGAGCTAATTTCGGAAACAGTATGCTTATTAATTGTGCACTGAACACTTGATTTTTTAAAACACATAATGAGATATTGTTAAAACAATTGTACACGTACCAGGCTAGAAATATACAATTTAACTGTATTTAAAAAGAAATTATAAAAATACATAATCAAAACATAACTGCAAATATGTTTGATATTGAAGTTACTTCAAAAAATTGTAAAAATTGTACATTTATTATACTGTGAACAGAGTAATGCATCCTATCCATTTTTTCAATCTTCAGGCAGAGATGGCTAATTTGAAAACAGTGACTTTTTATTAAATGTATAAAATTATTATTGTCTAAAATACATATTGAGATATTATTAAAACAATTGTTACTTCCGTGGGCTAGAAATATACAATTTTAATTGCTTTTGCAGAAATTACAACAAATAAAGGATCTCCATGTTTTCTTTTATAATTTATTTTATAATTTATTTTATAATAAATTTTATTAGAAAAACTTAATAGTAGTAGAGTGTTCTTTCGAAAAGAAATAACTAGCGATCTTCAAAAGGATTGGCATTAGGGTACATCAAATTTGATTCTATTGCGGCAGATAACTTGTGCAGATCTGCTGAAGTTAACATACGAGATGCTGAAGAATGACCTCTCAACCGAATTGTAGAACAGAAAAAAAAACACGAACCGGATGTACAGATCAATTGACGAATTCTAAAAACTGTACCGAAAGCAATAACACTGTAGACCTAAACCTTATTTCAATGCCATCAAATCTAGATGTTTTTCGCTATGTCATATGTGCCGAGTTGGTGGCATAAAGATTGTAGTGGTGTGGATAGTGCAGTCAACTACAAAGTGTGATTATTGTGTTCCTAAAATAGCAGCTATTATTTTGTGGTAAAATTGTCATTAGATATAGCAAATATATTTGTATTAGTAAAAACTATTAGTATTTAACTAGTATTAGTAAAGTATTAGTATTAGTATTAGTAGGCTAGCCAGTAGCTACATTATTATTAGAGCGCAAATACCCAACTCGGAGAGCGGTAATATTCTACCATGTCGGGAACATTGCTAGTCAGCATTTTTTAAAACCGATATTTCAAAATATTTTTTTATGTTTTACTTAATTTTTACTACATATTTGATATGTACAAATTGAAGTTTTCATTAAACAAAAAAAGTTTAATTTTTTGAAATATATTTTATAGGGGCTCACTAAACTTACTACTTCCTGATGTAAGGCAGTAATACTCCTTCCTTCCCTATATTCTGCAAAATAATATTGTGTTGGGATTTACTTTACTAATTTTATAATATACATATATTTTTAAAGTAAAATTATGTAATAATACAAATTTCTCTCAAGTAAGGCACTTCTTTAGCGTAATAAAAAAAAAAAGTGAGCAAGGAACAGTCAAAGGCGCATAACAGTATGTTAATACTCTGTTCTCTAAACTACGTAAATTACGTCAATGCTTGTTTCATTTAAAACGTTATCAACATCATTACGGAAAACCAATCTGTCTTAAGCTCCGGTAGTGGTAATTTTTGATACTGGCGATATAATTAGGCGTGGGCGTGTTGAAATTCTACGATTGTAATTCTCTGTTACTACCCACCCATAGTTAATATTTTATTATTTTTTAAAACATCCATCACTTCAGGTTTTGTTTTGTATATTTTATGCTCGAACGAAAATCGAACCCGTCCAAAATTACGTACGCAAAATATGGGTTTATAACAAGATTACTTTTATAATTTACGTACACTGAACTAAAAAAAATAGGATGATTTCATAATCATTGGGGAGTGTTTAGAACCTTAACACCAATATTCTCAAAATATTATACATGTTATTTATAGACACGCTAAATAATAATAACAATTTTAAATACTATTTTACTTTAAAATTGAGTTACTCTATATCATGTTCTTAATATTATAAATAACAATTGTCCCAAAAATACATGAAAAAGAATATTTGTAAAACACTACTGTTCTCTATATATTTATTGATTAACTATCGCAAAAACAGACAGTTTACACGATTTGATTAATACAGACAGTACATTAGATTTAAATCACAACACTTTACACATATATATTTACGATTAAATATTAAACTTAATTTGGCTGAAAACAGTGATACATTGTCTTGTCTGTTCAAATTCTGTTAAATCACTTCAATATTAAACATCTTTTAGATGTACAGTTTTGTTCTTATTACTAATTATAATCAATTAATAATTAAAGTTTTGAGTTATTTTTAATTTATAATTTTTATAAAATAGTTCAATTGTATATTTCTGGCCCGTGCACAATTGTTTAACAATGTCTCAATATGTGATTTAGACATCGCTATTCCGTTTTACCAATTAATAAGCATACCGTTTCTAATTAACTCTTCTCGGTGCAAATATTTAACATAATAATTTACCAACAGAGGGTAAATGTTATTAAAAAAGTAAAAAAAAATTATAACACATTATTTCGTCAGGATTTAATAGGCCTATTGTAGGCTACTTAACGAATTATGCTAAAAGTCACTTAAACTCAATGCGAGATCTAACATAGCTTTTTTACAATGTCGTCGATATTTGTTTCATCTTTGATATTTCGATAATCAGTGCGTTTTCCATATTTTTATCAGTTTGTCTTGATCGTGACTTTTACTTTCAAAATTCGTTGGTATGGAAAGCTGCTCAAAACGTAGGGCCTTTATATTTTGAACTGAGACTTTTATTTCAAGGCGTATTTTGGAATGTTAGAAAAGAAATAATTAATGCGATAGGAATAAAATTCTGAATCCCCATTAAAACTTTCAAATAAGTATTACTAAAAAAATTTTGTAATTCCATTTGAATATTCTTCCGAAATGTCCTATACTTTTTCACTAAAAGCCTTTGCAAATGAACGATTGTGTACTTAAATTCTTCCATGATCACTTTTAATGCGTTGACGAACTTACCGAAGCGAAGCTATTTATGTTAGTTTTAACGAGAAAAGGGAATGGAATAAACCGAACCGCGGCTTGTAACGGACTAACGTAACGAACGAGCAACGAACATTTATAAATACAGATAAATTGTTATATATATAATTATACCGGCCTGTTTTATCTAGGATTTATAAATAGACAAATTCATATACTAACATGTTCATTATGAAAAAATACATAACAATTTATCAGTAATAATTATATACTTGATGTAGGCCTATAATACATAATACGTTCTGTACAATGTATATTGTCGCCTTTAAATCAAAAGTAACTCGCATGATTATGAGAAAACGTTTCGTTCGCTTTGTAATATATACGTTGGGACCCATGAAGAGGTTTAGGCCTACGAATTTAACCCTCCATTATATACTTAATTCTCCATTGTTCATTTTTAAACTATACATACTTTTGAAATAAGGTACCAGAAATAGTACGTGACAATTGCATCTGGTTGATGTTTTGTAGGGACAAAATGGCTGTGAAAATAAACTTTAAGTGAAGTATAGATTAATTTAATTAGATTACAATTTATAAACTAATTTAAAGAAAAACTAATATACATATACATATTATTTAGACACTTTAAATAATATAATTTTTTAAACTATTTTAAATATTATTTTACTTTAAATTTGAGATTATTATATCTGGTTCAAATATTATAACAATAATTGAACCAAAATACGAAGATTTAAATCACTAGCGTTACCTATATATTTACGATTAACTATCAAAGTTAATATGGCTAAAGACAGAACGTTGTCTTATCTGTTAAACTAAGTGAGGAAACTTCAATATTAAACATATTTGCAGGAAATGTACAGTTTTTTATTAATATTATTCAAATTATAATCAATTAATAATTAAAGTTTTGATTATCTTACTTTATAATTTCTGCAAAAGAGTTAAATTGTATATTTCTAGCCCACGTGTACAATTGTTTCAACAATATCTCAATATGTGTTTTAGACATCATGTTCAGTGCACAACATAAGCATACCGAAATTAGCTCTCCTCTTACCTGAATATTGAAGAAATGGATGAGATGCATTACTCGGTTCACAGTATAATAAATAATCTAATTTTTTCGGAAATAAACTGTGACTTAATCGCTGTACACGGCTGAATCGCTGTAATAGAAACTTTTTTTGTATTTTAAGGTGAAACCACATTAAAAGTATGCAAAAGTTCGATTATCGTGATGCGCATAATGTCGTTTTCTTCAAATAGTATAGCCTACTTATACTTATAAATAAAAGTCATGTTATTACATTAAATATCGATTGACAACTTGCCGTGTTTTAATAATACAAATTCATTTAAGAAACGAGTTAGGAATTTTAACCTAAAATTCGTGAAAATTAACATTACCGATGTAATGAAACTAAATATACACTTTGATTATTACTTATAAAAATACAAACACAAAAATTAGGTACATAAAAGAAATAAAGCTCTACAAAATATAAATTATAATCGAATCTTTTGGCAGTTTCAAACTAAATCGGTTTGTAGACGATAACCAATTTACCATACAACTCTTCTTCCTTTAACTTAAACTTAGTTACTAGTTCTTCTTAGATACGTAATTAGCGCTGCACGTCAATTACTACGTTTTTTGTTGGTTTTATTGATTACGTACTAACAAGTAAATTTTTAATTATTGTTTTATTTATATTTTTTTATGGTAAATATATAGACGTAATTTATAATAAGTGTTAATTTCATTTAGAAGGTAATTATTAAGTGTATGTTGATATTCAATTTAATCTTCTCAACCTCTAATATACATCGTATTTAATTAGGTTGTCATTAACTGAAGATGTAGTTTGTCAATTGTTACAAATATATTCAATTATTAACTATTTAATTTTGGAAAGGTTTGACGCAAGTTGAGCCTCAAAAAAATATTAGTATTAATATATTCAATTTTTCTTCATTCGTATTAAACTTAGTTCCGAAGGGAGGCTATTATTCGGTCATATTTTAGTGAAGGTAGTAATCGTAGAAGGAACAAAGGATCTAAGAATAACGTAATGTTTTCTTCTTCTACGTTTCACCCACTTTGGGGACGATTGATCAATCAATGCTCAGTGTGTCGCTTTCCTGTCCGCCCAGTATTTCTTCATCCTTTCAGATCTTGCCGTCCTCTCTGCCTCAGAAATCCTATATGGTATTTTGGTCTTGACCCTGTCCTGGAACCTCTTCATTTTACCTTCGATTATACTCTTTGCGGATCTATCCGCAAGCATCTCTTCTGTAATTTGAAACTCGTAGGTCCCTCTCTATCTCCTTAAACCAGTTCAGTTTGGTTTTCTCATTGCGGAAAAGTCGAAGATTCTTTTTGTTATCCTTTTCGTCCATTCGTAGGATGACCATAGAAGTCAATCCTCCTTTTCTTTATTGTATGGACATTTTTCGGTCCTCCTATACAGGGTCTCATTACTAATGTGCACAAGTTTATTATTATAGAATTTGGGACCTAGAATTTTCCGTAGAATTTTTCTTTCTTTGATCTCCAACTTTTCCATTGGTCCATAAGTCGTTATGGACAACGTTTCCGCAGCGTAAAGGGCTTCAGGCTTGACTACAGTATTATAATGTCTTATCTTGGCATTCCAGGAGAGTGATTTTTGTTATAGGTGTCTTTTGAGCTGGAAAGCTATTTCCATTTTGTTTCGTCTAGATTCCATGGCTTTCTTCTCTAGACCATTCCAGCTGATCCATCTCTCGAGATAATTCTTCTTCAAATTATACTCAATTAATAATTAAAATGTTGGTTATTTTTTCTTTAATATATCTGTAAAACTGTTAAAGTGTATATTTCTAGCCCACGTGTACAATTGTTTGAACATTATTTTAAAAAGTGTTTTAGACATCAAGTTCAGTGCACATTCAATAAGCATACCGTTTCCGAAATTAGCTTTTCTCTTAACCCTACATTATTTACTTAATCCTTTATTGTTCATTTTTAAACTATACATACTTTGGAAATAAGGTACGAGATATAGTACGTGACAATTGCATCTGGCTGATGTTTTATAGGAACAAAATAGCTGTGAAAATAAACTTTAAGTGAAGTATAGATTAATTTATTTAGATTACAATTCACAAACTAATTAAAAGAAAACCAATATATATATATATATATATATATATATATATATATATATATATATATATTTCTGCACAATAATAAATTGTAAGAACTTACTTTACTAATTTTTTAATTTACATATATTTCCAATGTAAATAATAGTTATTAATAAATATTTCTTATATGACATTTCTTAGCATAACAATAAAAAAAAAAACAGAGCAGGTAGCAGTCAGCACATGACAGCATTTTAATACTCTTAATACTTAATACGAAGAGGAAAACGGTCTTAAGCCAGGTAGTAGTAATTTTTGTTACTGTGATTTAGTTGGACGCGTGTACCAGAAATGCAGCGATTGTTAATCTCTGTTACTCTAAACCCATACTTCATTTTATTAATATTTTTAAAACACCCAAGTGGGATTCATTTTATATTTTGAGGTTCGACGAAGCAAGCCTGTCCAAAGAATATATGACAAATGGTATATAATTGCAAAAGGTACTATAGACCTTCTTGTACACTAAACCAACGAAAATAATTGAACACATTCAATTGAGAGGTTAGAATCTTATGCCAATATACTCTAAATAATATACATATTATTTAGACGCTTTAAATAATTTAATTTTTTAAACTATTTTAAATATTACTTTACTTTAAAATTGAGTTAATTATATCTGGTTCAAACATTATAACAATAATTGAACCAAAATACGAAGATTTAAATCTCTAGCGCAACCTATATATTTACGATTAACTATCAAACGTAATTTGGCTAAAGAAAGAACGTTGTCTTATCTGTTAAAATAAGTGAAGTAACTTCAATATCAAACATATTTGGAGGAAATGTTAAGTTTTTTATTATTATTCTAAAAATTATAATCAATTAATAATTAAAGTTTTGATTATCTTACTTTATAATTTCTGCAAAACAGTTAAATTGTATATTTCTAGCCCACGTGTACAATTGTTTTAACAATATCTCAATATGAGTTTTAGACATCATGTTTAGTGCACAATTAATAAGCATACCGTTTCCGAAATTATCTCTTCTCTTACCTGAAGATTGAAGAAATGGATGGGATGCATTACTCGGTTCACAGTATAATAAATAACCAAAATTTTTTTCGGAAATTAACTGTGACTTAATCGCAGTACACAGCTGAATCGCTGTAATAGAAACTTTTTTTTTATTTTAAGGTGAAATACACATTAAGGGTATGCAAAAGATCGATTATCGTGATATTGCATAATGTCGTTTTGTTCAATTAGTATAGCCTACTTATACATATACATAACAATAAATAAAAGTATCGTTATTATATTAAATATCTATTTACAACTTGCCGTGTTTTAATAAGACAAATTCATTTAAGTAACGAGTTAGAAATTTTAACCTAAAATTCTTGAAGATTAACTTTAGCGATGTAAAGAAACTAAATATACACTTTGTTTAATACTTATAAGAATACAAACACAACAAATTAAGTATATAAAAAAGAAATAAAGCTCTACAAAATATAATTTATAATCGAATCTTTGGGCTGTTTGAAACTAAATCGGTTTGTAGACGATAGCCAATTTTCCATACAACTCTTCTTCCTTTAACTTAAACTTAGTTCTTCTTAGATACGTAAGTAGCGCTGCACGTTAATTTCTACGTTTTTTGTTGGTTTTATTGGATTGCGTTCTAACAAATAAATCTTTAATTATTATTTTATTTATATTTTTATAGTAAATATATAGACGTACATTATAATAAGAGTTGATTTCATTTAGAAGGAATTATAAATTGTATATTGATATTCAATTTAATCTTCTCAACCTCTCATATCCAACGTAATTAATTAGGTTGTCATTAACTGAAGATGTAGTTTAAATTCTTACAAATATCTTTTATTATTAACTCTTAATTTTGGAAAGGTTTGACGCAAGTTGAGCCTCAAAAAATATTAGTATTAATATATTCAATGTTTCTTCATTCGTATTAAACTTAGTACCGAAGGGTTGGGGCTATTATTCAGTCATATGGTAGTAAAGGTAGTAATCGTAGAAGGAAACAAAAGGATCTAAGGATAATGTAATGTTTTATGATTATTTGAATTCATTTGCAAGTATAAATATTACTATCGTTAAGCATTTTAAAGCTATCGACGAATTTACGGTGAACTACTACAGCATTAAGCTAAAGTGCGAAACATTGTCATTAAAAGTAATTTGCAAACTGACTAAAGAATGATGGTCTACAAAATGAATAGGTTCTATACATCAAAAAGATCGATTAAGTGGTAGTTTCTTTAAATTAGTTAGTTGGGTATTTGAAAATATCGCGGCAAACATTAGTCCCGCTAACGTGATGGATGTGAACTTTAAAACATAATTTGTTGAATCAGAGGGGTGATATGATTCCTTGATCCTTTTCCACCTCGAAGTGTATGCATATCCTTCCATTTTATAGAAGCAAAATTGGATTTTTAAAATTCGTTTAATTTCTTTAGTCTCAAGGAAGGCGGTCGCCTTTCTGTTTAAGCACGTCGTTGCTGCGTCAAGTGATTATTTTTAAAATTGAATAAGTAGGCCTAACGCATTGTCAAAAATATAAACAAATATCATACAGTAAATTCAGGTATTATTGAATTTGCGCTAACTATGACATAGAACGATTATATTTTTATTTTCCAATATATTATTGTTTTGTTATTTCTTTAAATTTTATATAATTACAATATTATTGTTTTTCGTTGCTCAACGTATTTACTTCAAGCCAGTTCATATAGACATTACACATGAATATATATATTTAGAGAGAAAGAGACAGAGAGAGAGAAAATTATAAATATATATATATATATATATATATATATATATATAATTATACATTATATTATACATAATTATAATAAGTTATAATTATTCATTATATTTATAAATAATATTATATATATATATATATATATATATATATATATATATTATTTCTTTCGTTGCTCAACGTCTTTACTTTAAGTTAGTTCATAAAAACAATACACATGCCAGAACGTAATGGTATAGTAATGAAACTCCAATGTACATAAAATTTAAGAATTGTAGTAAAAAGCTCTCCGTATCATACCATGAGAGCTTTATATGTGAATGTAATCCACAATTATCAGGACACTACATATTATAATTACAATATATAATTACAATATTATTGTTTTTCGTTGCTCAACGTATTTACTTTAAGCCAGTTAATATAGACATTACACATAAATATATATATATTTAGAGAGAGAGAGTGAGTAAGGGGTGGGGAAGGGAGAGAGAGAGAAATATATATATATATATATATATATATATATATATAAATATATATATATATATATATATATATATTTTTTTCGTTGCTCAACGTCTTTATTTTAAGCCAGTTCATAAAACAACACACTTGCGAGAACGGAATGGTAGTAATGAAACTCAAATGTATGTTAAATAATATTTGTAAAAAGCTCTCCGTATCATACCGTGAGAGCTCTAATATGAATATAATCCACAATTATCAAGGGAATACATATTGTTTCAGCTTGCGGCTCGATGATAACATCAAACCTTCAAAAAATTTAAAAGCTGTGTTAGGTTAAGGTTAATTACAATGAAATTATTCACAGAATACAATTAAAATAGAAGACAAACCTTGAATGAGAGGTTACCAATAACGATCAATTTATCTAAATAATATACCCTTTTATGCATTATTTAAACAAATTTTAATTAAAATTGAACTTTTTAAATATTTTTTTAAATAAAATATTTAATTAATTTTACAACAACTACTAATTACTCAAGTAAACAAACAAAAAAGCGAATTGTAATAGACAGCGCTATATACGAATTTACGGTGAACTACTATAGCATTAAGCTAAAGAACGAAACATTGTCTTTAAAAGTAAATTGTAAACTGACTAAAGAATGACGGGCTACAAAAAGATTAGGTTCTATACATCCAAAAAATCCACTAACTGGTAGTTCTTTTTTAAGTAGTTTGTTGGGTATTTGAAAATTATCGCGACACACATCAGTCCAGCTAACGTGATGAATGTGAACTTTAAAAGATAACTTTGTTGAATCAGGGGGGGTGATAATTGATACTTGATACTTTTTTTATTAAGTAATTTTAATAAGTAATGAAACGTATTATATATATATATATATATATATATATATATATATATATATATTGAGAGCAGGCGCTTGTGTGTGTGTTTTGCCTGTCTGTTTTAGTCGAAATTTCGATCAATTTTAATTGAAAAAACACCTAAAATCAGTTGTTATAACGGTTTGAACAAGGTTGTTACCAAACAAAATCCGTCAAAAATAGCTGCCGTTTCAAATCTCTACAAAAACTATCGTAACCATCTCGTTATGTTTTTCAGAAAATCGAATTTCACAATAGTAATAATAATGTAAGTCTGCTTAAATTTAAAATTTTCAAAATACGCAGGAAGTACGGAATACTGAACTTGACGACGGTCCAGATTCATTTCGTACTATCAATTTAATTTTAAAGTTTTAAAAGCAATACGAATATTTTAATTGCTATTGTGGTGGTGTAATCAGATTTCCAACGTGTATGATTCAACAAATTATGTTTTAAAGTTCACAACCATCACGTTAGCTGGACTGATGTGTGCCGCGATATTTTCAAATACCCAACTAGCTAATTAAAAAAAAACTACCACTTAATCGATTTTTTGATGTATAGAATCTAATCTTCTTGTAGCCCGTCATTCTTTAGTCAGTTTACTATTTTCTTTTAAAGACAATGTTTCGCTCTTTAGCTTAATGCTGTAGTAGTTCAACGTAAATTAGTATTTAGCGCTGTCTATAACAATTTGCTTTTTTTGTTTGTTTAATAGAGTAATTAGTAGTCGTAAAATTAATTAAATATTTTATTTTAAAAAATATTTATAGAGTACAATTTGAATTAAAATTAGTTTAAATAATGCAAAAAAGTGCGTATTAATTAGATAAATTGATCTCTATTGGTAACCTCTCATCAAGTGTTGCTCAACTATTTTTAATTGGATTCTTTAGACATTCACATTATCTTAATCTTAATACAAATATTTAATTTTTTGAAGGTTTGATGTTATCAACGAGCCGCAAGATGAAACAATATGCAGTCCCTTGATAATTGTGGATTATATTCACATTAGAGCTCTCACGGTATGATACGGAGAGCTTTTTCCAATTCTTAAATTGTACATACGTTTGAGATTCATTACTACAATTTACGTTTTCGCATGTGTAATGTCTGTATTAACTGTCTTGAAGTAGAGACGTTGAGCAATGAAAAACAATAATATAAAACTTAAAGAAATAACAAAACTATAATATGTTTGAAAATAAAAATATAATCGCTCTATGTCACAGTTAGCGCAATTTCAATAATACTTTAATTTACTGTATGATATTTCTTTATATTTTTGACATCATCTCGTTAGACCTACTTATTTAATTTTAAAAATAATTACCGGACACAGCAAGGACGGATTAAACAGAAAGGCGACCGCCTCCCCTGAGACAAAAGGAATAAAACAAAGTTTAAAATCTCATTTTACTCCTATAAAATGGAATGATGTCCATACTCTAAGAGATGGAAAAGGATCAGTGAATCATATCAGCCCTCTGAGAGGTCCGAATCTTCTCTTACTGTGTCCACTGCAACAGTAAAAACCCTTTCTAAACTCTAAAATTGATCAAAACTTGGTTGAAAAACCGTTGTGACGCTTAACTGAACTTGCTTTGCAATATGTCCTTAGAAATATACATGTTGATAAATAGGCAATTCTATGTGTACTTGGAAGGGGAGAAAAAGTGTACAAATATGTTTTCTTAAATACAACTTTTATTTCAAAATTAGTGTCACTGTACATAACTATATTGAAAGAAATACAATCATTTTTAGGTTAGGTTAAGTGCGATGTCAACATACGCCATACGTCCCTTGTCTTGTGGACGCCATTAGTCCCTACTACTTTTCTTCATGATTTATACTTACACTAAAAACTCCACAAATCCCGTTCCAGATCACAAAACTTACAAAACGTTATTGCGTTAACCAATACTCTACCAGTATTGGCGTTTTCTCAATGTTATTTTAAAATTTGTATATTTACGAATGTAAAACTAACAAATACGCTACTTTCAACAACTAAGAGAATATTAAGGTATTTTAAAAGTATAGTAATATATATATAGTAATATATATATATATATATATATATATATATATCACTATTTTATTGATATATAAAATAGTGATATATATATATATATATATATATATATATATATATATATATATATATCACACTCCCTCCCTCTCTGTCTTTCTCTCTCTCTCTCTCTCTCTCTCTCTCTCTCTCTCTATATATATATATATATATATATATATATATATATATATATATATATATAAGTATATGTGTGTGTGTGTGTGTGTGTGTTTTTGTCTGTCTGTTTTAGTAATAATTTCGATCCAATTTTGATTGAAAACCCTTATAATCATTTGTGATAACGGTTTGAACAAGGATGTTACCAAACAAAATCCGTTCAAAATGGTTCCCATTTCAAATCTCTACAAAACCTATCGTAATCATTTCGTTCAATTTTTTAGAAATTGTATTTCTATTCTATTGTATATTCTATTTTCACAATAGTAATATTAATGTAAGTCTGCTTAAATTTAAAATTTTCAAAATACGCAGGAAGTACGGAATACTGAACTTGACGACGGTCCAGATTCATTTCGTACTATCAATTTAATTTTTAATTTTAAAAGCAATACGAATATTTTAATGCTTATTGTGGTAGTGTAATCTGATTTCTAAAGTGTGTGATTCAACAAATTATGTTTTAAAGTTCACATCCATCACGTTAGCGGGACTGATGTGTCCCGCGATATTTTCAAATACCCGACTAACTAATTAAAAAAAAAACTACCACTTAATCGATATTTTGGATGTATAGAATCTAATCTTCTTGTAGCCCGTCATTCTTTAGTCAGTTTACAATTTTCTTTTAGAGACAATGTTTCGCTCTTTGGCTTTATGCTGTAGTAGTTCACCGTAAATTCGTATTTAGCGCTGTCTATAACAATTCCAGGTTCCCATAACCAAATAGCAATAGACATGGTTTTAGGTTAGCATATAAATAAAAACTATCATTTCAATTTACACATAAATTCATATAATAATTATATTGTTCTATAAACAGTGTTCAGACTGTCAGTAGGCATTGAACATGAAATAGAGATGAAGCATGATTTCATCTCTCGTGATTTAAACGGCTAATTTTACAATCGAAAGATACATTTCAAATAATCATCCCTATTTGTAGTTTTTAACCATTCTGTAGCGGAGATCCTGCATGTCAGTTCACAAAACATAATAAATCAAGAAAGCAAACAAGAAAACTTATTTAATTTTATAAGTTTCGAATTGTATTATAATTGAAGTCACTGTTCAAAATGAAAAAGTAGCTAAATATATTTGTCGAATAACAGGAAAAGGAAAAATTAAAAATTACAATCCGATTGAATTTCGAATGACGTCATTTTTCTCATGTAAGTTGTAAGGACAAATTTGTAAACTTTATAGCCATTGGAGTGGTTCTGTGATTTGTACCTTTATTAAGTAAATAATAGAAACTGGATAAATTTTAATTAAAGATATATTGCTTCCAGTCGTGAATTTTATTATGTTTTTAAGGCTCGACGTCGCATTAAGCCTTTCCAAAATTAAGTAGTTACACTCGAATACATGTATTTTGAATATATTTATGTTTCGTTAAATACACCATTCCAGGTAATGGCCCAATTGAAATACGGTGAATTTAAGTGGTTGAGAAGGTTAAATTGAATATTAGTATACACTTTATAATTCCATTCTAAATGAAATCAAAACTGATTGTGATGTACTTTTTCATATTAACTATAAAAATAATTAAAAAATATTAATTACAAATTGTATTTGTTAGTATTTAATTTAATAAAACTAACAAAAACGTAGTTATTCACGTGCAGCGCCCTACTTACTTATTTTAGAAGACCTAATAACTTACTTTTAGTTAAAGGAATAAGAGTTATACAAGGTAGTTGCATACGAAATTTCAAAATAATCTACCTATGATTTTGACAAATTTGGGAAATATATAGACAAGAATAAAACATTAGTTTATCGTACTTTATTGCTGTTTTATGTACTTAATTTGTTGTTCTTGTATTTTATAATATATAATATATATTATAATTTTTTAATAATATTATGTATTTTGTTATACATATATAATTATATAATTAACAATTATATACATAATTATATAATTATAATTATAATAATTATATATAATTATTAATTATAATTATATATAATTATATACAATTAAAATCTGTGTACAAAATTAGAATGTAGAATGTTTTAATTTACCATATAATAGGGAATACAATGCTTACTAAATGTTAATTTCGAATATAGTTTTTTGTAAAATTTAATATTACAAATGTCTTACATTTTATATATAGTTGCAATTTTTTTTACTAAAATTTCATTCAGAAATATACAAAAGCCAGTTTAAAATGCTAAAGGATAGTAATATTTATACTTGCAAATGGATTCAAATAATAATAAAACACTACGTTATCCTTAGATCCTTTTGTTTCCTTCTACGATTACTACCTTCACTACCGTATGACCGAATAATAGCCTCCCCTTCGGTACTAAGTTTATTACGAAGGAAGAAAAATTGAATATATTAATACTAATATTTTTTTGAGGCTCAACGCAACGTCAAGCCTGTCCAAAATTAAAATGTAAATAATTGACTATATTTGTAACAAATGACAAACTATATCTTCAGTTAATGACAACCTAATTAATTACGTTGGATATGAGAGGTTGAGAAGATTAATTTAAATATCAACATACACTTTATAATTACCTACTAAATGAAATCAACACTTATTATAATATACGTCTATATATTTACTATAAAAATATAAATAAAACAATAATTAGAAATTTATTTGTTAGTACGTACTCCAATAAAACCAACAAAAAACGTAGTAATTGACGTGCAGCGCTAATTACGTATCTAAGAAGAACTAGTAACTAAGTTTAAGTTAAAGGAAGAAGAGTTGTATAGAAAATTGGCTATCGTCTAAAAACCGATTTAGTTTCAAACAGCCGAAAGATTCGATTATAATTTATATTTTGTAGAGCTTTATTTCTTTTTTATGTACTTAATTTGTTGTGTTTGTATTTTTGTAAGTATTAAACAATGTGTGTATTTAGTTTCTTTACATCGGTAAAGTTTATTTTCACGAATTTTGGGTTAAAATTCCAAACTCGTTACTTAAATGAATTTGTCTTATTAAAACACGGCATGTTGTCAATCGATATTTAATATAATAACAACACTTTTATTTATTGTTATTTATAAGTATAAGTAGGCTATACTATTTGAATAAAACGACAATATGCGACATCACGATAATCGATCTTTTGCATAATCTTAATGTGGTTTCCACCTTAAAATTAAAAAATAGAAGTTTCTATTACAGTGAATCAGCTGTGTACTGCGATTAATTCACAGTTTATTTTCGAAAAAAATTTTGATTATTTATTATACTGTGAACCCAGTAATGCATCCTATCCATTTCTTCAATCTTCAGGTAAGAGATGAGCTAATTTCGGAAACGGTATGCTTATTAATTGTGCACTGAACATGATTTTTAAAACACATATTGAGATATTGTTAAAACAATTGTACACGTGGGCTAGAAATATACAATTTAACTGTTTTGCAGAAATTATAAAGTAAGATAATCAAAACATAACTGCAAATATGTTTGATATTGAAGTTACTTCAAAAAAATTGTAAAATTTTGTTTACTTATTATACTGTGAACAGAGTAATGCATCCTATCCATTTTTTCAATCTTCAGGTAAGAGAAGAGCTAATTTCGAAAACGGTATTCTTATTAAATGTGCACAGTTAATAATGTCTAAAACACATATTGAGATATTGTTAAAACAATTGTACTCGTGGGCTAGAAATATACAATTTAACTGTTTTGCAGAAATTACAACAAATAAAGGATCTCCGCTACTTTATAATTTATTTTATAATTTACTTTATAATAAATTTTATTAGAAAAAGCTTATAGTAGAGTGTCTTCTTTGGAAAAGGCAACTAAAGGATTCAAAAGGATTGGCATTAGGGTACACAATTTGATTCTATTGCGGCAGATAACTTGTGCAGATCTGCTGAAGTTAACATACGAGATGCTGAAGGAGACCTCCCAACAATTGTAGAACAGAAAAAAAACACGAACCGGATGTACAGATCAATTGACGAATTCTAAAAACTGTACCCAAAGCAATAACACTGTAGACCTAAACCTTATTTCAATGCCATCAAATCTAGATGTTTTCGCTATGTCGTGTGTGCGAGTTGGTGTCATAAAGATTGTAGTGGTGTGGATAGTGCAGTCAACTACAAGTGTGATTATTGTGTTCTAAAATAGCAGCTATTATTTTGTGGTAAAAAATTGTCATTAGATATAGCAAATATTTGTATTAGTAAAAAAGCGTATTAACTAGTATTAGTAATATTAATATTAATATTAGTAGGCTAGTAGCTACATTATTATTACAGCGCAAATACCCAACTCGGAGAGCGGTAATATTCTACCATGTCGGGGCATTGCCGCCAGTCAGCATTTTTTTAAAACCATATTTCTCAAAATATTTTTATGTTTTACTTATTCTTTACCACATATTTTGATATGTACAAATTGAAGTTTTCATTAAACAAAAAAAGTTTAATTTTTGAAATATATTTTTGTAGGCTACTTAAATTTACTATTTCCTGATGTGAGCGGTATTACCCTTCCTTCCCCTATATTCTGCAAAATAATAAATTGTAAGCATTTACTTTACTAATTTTATAATATACATATATTTTTAAAGTAAAATTATGTAATAATACAAAATTTCTCATAAGGCACTTCTTAGCGTAATAAAAAAAAAAACTGAGCAGGGAGCAGTCAGCGCATAACAGTATGTTAATACTCTGTTCTCTAAACTACGTAAATTACATCAATGCTTATTTACTTAAATGTTATCAGCATCATTACGGAAGGAAAACGGTCTTAAGCCCGGTAGTAGTAATTTTTGATACGGCGATATAATTAGGCGCGCGTATTGGAAATTCTACGATTGTAATTCTCTGTTACTACCCACCCATACATTATTTTATTATTTTTTTAAAACATCCATCACTAGGTTTTGTTTTGTATATTTTATGCTCGACGAAAATCAAACCTGTCCAAAATTACGTACACAAAATATAGATTTATAACAAGATACTTTATATTCTTGTACACTGAACCAAAAAAAAAATAGGATGATCACAATCATTGAGAGGTTAGAACCTTATGCCAATATTCTCAAAATATTATACATATTATTTATAGACACTTTAAATAATAATAACAATTTTAAATACTATTTTACTTTAAAATTGAGTTAATTATATCATGTTCTAATATTATAACAATAATTGTCCCAAAATACGAAAAAAGAATATTTAAAACACTACTGCTCCCTATATATTTACGATTAACTATCAAACAGACAGTTTACGATTTACGATTGGCTACAGACAGTACATTAGATTTAAATCACTAACGCTACACATATATATTTACGATTAAATATTAAACTTAATTTGGCTGAAAACAGTAGTACATTGTCTTGTCTGTTAAATTAAGTGAAATCACTTCAATATTAAACATCTTTGGAGGAAATGTACAGTTTTTTATTATTATTCTTCAAATTATAATCAATTAATAATTAAAGTTTTGATTATTTTAATTTATAATTTTTGCAAAATAGTTCAATTGTATATTTCTAGCCCACGTGTACAATTGTTTTAACAATATCTCAATATGTGATTTAGACATCATGTTCAGTGCACAATTAATAAGCATACCGTTTCCTAAATTAACTCTTCTCGAGGTGCAAATATTCTTATAATAATTTACCAACGGGGGTAAAATGTTATTTAAAAAAAGTAAAAAAAAATTATAACACATTATTTCGTCAGGATTTAATAGGCCTATTGTAGGCTACTTAACGAATTATGCTAAAAGTCACTTAAACTCAATGCGAGATCTAACATAGCTTCCTTTTTACAATGTCGTCGATATTTGTTTCATCTTTGATATTTCGATAATCAGTGCGTTTTCCATATTTTTATCAGTTTGTCTTGATCGTGACTTTTACTTCTCAAAATTCGTTGGTATGGAAAGCTGCTCATAAAACGTAGGGCCTTTATATTTTGAACTGAGACTTTTATTTCAAGGCGTATTTTGGAATGTTAGAAAAGAAATAATTAATGCGATAGGAATAAAATTCTGAATCCCCATTAAAACTTTCAAATAAGTATTACTAAAAAAATTTTGTAATTCCATTTGAATATTCTTCCGAAATGTCCTATACTTTTTCACTAAAAGCCTTTGCAAATGAACGATTGTGTACTTAAATTCTTCCATGATCACTTTTAATGCGTTGACGAACTTACCGAAGCGAAGCTATTTATGTTAGTTTTAACGAGAAAAGGGAATGGAATAAACCGAACCGCGGCTTGTAACGGACTAACGTAACGAACGAGCAACGAACATTTATAAATACAGATAAATTGTTATATATATAATTATACCGGCCTGTTTTATCTAGGATTTATAAATAGACAAATTCATATACTAACATGTTCATTATGAAAAAATACATAACAATTTATCAGTAATAATTATATACTTGATGTAGGCCTATAATACATAATACGTTCTGTACAATGTATATTGTCGCCTTTAAATCAAAAGTGGCCAACTCGCATGATTATGAGAAAAAACGTTTCGTTCGCTTTGTAATATATACGTTGGGACCCATGAAGAGGTTTAGGCCTACGAATTTAACCCTCCATTATATACTTAATTCTCCATTGTTCATTTTAAACTATACATACTTTTGAAATAAGGTACCAGAAATAGTACGTGACAATTGCATCTGGTTGATGTTTTGTAGGGACAAAATGGCTGTGAAAATAAACTTTAAGTGAAGTATAGATTAATTTAATTAGATTACAATTTATAAACTAATTTAAAGAAAAACTAATATACATATACATATTATTTAGACACTTTAAATAATATAATTTTTAAACTATTTTAAATATTATTTTACTTTAAATTTGAGATTATTATATCTGGTTCAAATATTATAACAATAATTGAACCAAAATACGAAGATTTAAATCACTAGCGTTACCTATATATTTACGATTAACTATCAAAGTTAATATGGCTAAAGACAGAACGTTGTCTTATCTGTTAAACTAAGTGAGGAAACTTCAATATTAAACATATTTGCAGGAAATGTACAGTTTTTTATTAATATTATTCAAATTATAATCAATTAATAATTAAAGTTTTGATTATCTTACTTTATAATTTCTGCAAAAGAGTTAAATTGTATATTTCTAGCCCACGTGTACAATTGTTTCAACAATATCTCAATATGTGTTTTAGACATCATGTTCAGTGCACAATTAATAAGCATACCGTTTCCGAAATTAGCTCTCCTCTTACCTGAATATTGAAGAAATGGATGAGATGCATTACTCGGTTCACAGTATAATAAATAATCTAATTTTTTTTCGGAAATAAACTGTGACTTAATCGCTGTACACGGCTGAATCGCTGTAATAGAAACTTTTTTTTTGTATTTTAAGGTGAAAACCACATTAAAAGTATGCAAAAGTTCGATTATCGTGATGCGCATAATGTCGTTTTCTTCAAATAGTATAGCCTACTTATACTTATAAATAAAAGTCATGTTATTACATTAAATATCGATTGACAACTTGCCGTGTTTTAATAATACAAATTCATTTAAGAAACGAGTTAGGAATTTTAACCTAAAATTCGTGAAAATTAACATTACCGATGTAATGAAACTAAATATACACTTTGATTATTACTTATAAAAATACAAACACAAAAATTAGGTACATAAAAAAGAAATAAAGCTCTACAAAATATAAATTATAATCGAATCTTTTGGCAGTTTCAAACTAAATCGGTTTGTAGACGATAACCAATTTACCATACAACTCTTCTTCCTTTAACTTAAACTTAGTTACTAGTTCTTCTTAGATACGTAATTAGCGCTGCACGTCAATTACTACGTTTTTTGTTGGTTTTATTGATTACGTACTAACAAGTAAATTTTTAATTATTGTTTTATTTATATTTTTTTATGGTAAATATATAGACGTAATTTATAATAAGTGTTAATTTCATTTAGAAGGTAATTATTAAGTGTATGTTGATATTCAATTTAATCTTCTCAACCTCTAATATACATCGTATTTAATTAGGTTGTCATTAACTGAAGATGTAGTTTGTCAATTGTTACAAATATATTCAATTATTAACTATTTAATTTTGGAAAGGTTTGACGCAAGTTGAGCCTCAAAAAAATATTAGTATTAATATATTCAATTTTTCTTCATTCGTATTAAACTTAGTTCCGAAGGGGAGGCTATTATTCGGTCATATTTTAGTGAAGGTAGTAATCGTAGAAGGAACAAAAGGATCTAAGAATAACGTAATGTTTTCTTCTTCTACGTTTCACCCACTTTGGGGGACGATTGATCAATCAATGCTCAGTGTGTCGTGCTTTCCTGTCCGCCCAGTATTTCTTCATCCTTTCAGATCTTGCCGTCCTCTCTGCCTCAGAAATCCTATATGGTATTTTGGTCTTGACCCTGTCCTGGAACCTCTTCATTTTACCTTCGATTATACTCTTTGCGGATCTATCCGCAAGCATCTCTTCTGTAATTTGAAACTCTCGTAGGTCCCTCTCTATCTCCTTAAACCAGTTCAGTTTGGTTTTCTCATTGCGGAAAAAGTCGAAGATTCTTTTTGTTATCCTTTTCGGGTCCATTCGTAGGATGTGACCATAGAAGTCAATCCTCCTTTTCTTTATTGTATGGGACATCTTTTCGGTCCTCCTATACAGGGTCTCATTACTAATGTGCACAAGTTTATTATTATAGAATTTGGGACCTAGAATTTTCCGTAGAATTTTTCTTTCTTTGATCTCCAACTTTTCCATTGGTCCATAAGTCGTTATGGACAACGTTTCCGCAGCGTAAAGGGCTTCAGGCTTGACTACAGTATTATAATGTCTTATCTTGGCATTCCAGGAGAGTGATTTTTTGTTATAGGTGTCTTTTGTGAGCTGGAAAGCTATTTCCATTTTGTTTCGTCTAGATTCCATGGCTTTCTTCTCTAGACCATTCCAGCTGATCCACTCTCCGAGATACTTGAAATCCCTGACAATCTCCATTTTCTGTTCCCCCACTTTCAAATATTTTGGAGGATTCTTAATGTTTGTTATTATTTTGGTCTTTCCAAAGGCGATTTTGAGGCCTACCTTCCCCGCTTGCTTCAGCAGTTCGAGAGACTGCTCCTTCGCTTCCTCCCATGTCTCGGCCAGTAAAGCCATGTCATCTGCAAAAGCCAAACACTTGATCTTAATGTCCCTGTTTACCGATCCCAGTCGGATCCCGCCACTGGCTGTTTTATCCCATTCCCTGACTACCTTCTCCAAGACACAATAATAAAACGTAATGTTTTATTATTATTTGAATACATTTGCAAGTATAAATATTACTATCCTTAAGCATTTTAAACTGGCTCTTTGTATATTTCTGAATGAAATCTTAGATAAAGAATTGCAACTATATATAAAATGTACGACATTTGTTAAATTAAATTTTACAAAAAACTATATTCGAAATTAACATTTAGTAATTATTGTATTCCCTATTATAGGCCTATGGTAAATTAAAACATCCTACATCCTAATTTTGTACACAGATTTTAATTATATATATATATATATATATATATATATATATATATATATATATATATATAAAATACATAATATTATATAAAAATTATAATATATTATAAAAAACAAGTACAACAAAATAAGTACATAAAATAGCAATTAAAGTACGATAAACTAATTTTTTATTCTTGTCTATATATTTCCCAAATTTGTCAAAATCACAGGTAGATTATTTTGAAATTTCGTACGCAACTACCTTATATAACTCTTATTCCTTTAAGTAAAAGTAAGTTATTAGATCTTCTAAGATAAGTAAGTAGGGCGCTGCACATGAATAACTACTTTTTTGTTAGTTTTATTAAATTAAATACTAACAAATACAATTTTTAATTAATATTTTTGAATTATTTTTATAGCTAATATGAAGAAGTACATCACAATCAGTTTTGATTTCATTTAGAATGGAATTATAAAGCGTATATTGATATTCAATTTAACCTTCTCAACCACTTAAATTCACCGTATTTCAATTGGGTCATTATCTGGATTGGTGTATTAAACGAAACATACATATATTCAAAATACATATATTCGAGTGTAACTACTTAATTTTGGAAAGGCTTGATGCAACGTCGAGCCTTAAAAACATAATGAAATTCATGACTTGAAGCAATATTTCTGTAATTAAAATTTACCCAGTTTCTATTATTTACTTAATAAAGGTACAAATCACAGAAGCACTCCATAAAGATTACAAATTTGTCCTTACAACTTACATGAAAAAATGACGTCATTCGAAATTAAAACTGATTGTAATTTTTAATTTATCCTTTTCCTTAACAAATATATTTAGCTACTTTTTCATGTTGAACAGTGACTTCAATTATAATACAATTCGAAACTTATAAAATTAAATACGTTTTCTCATTTGCTTTCTTGATTTATTATGTTTTGTGAAATGACATGCAGGATCTCCGCTACAGAATGGTTATAACTTACAAATAGGGATGATTATTTGAAATGTATCTTTCGATTTTAAAATTGTCATTAAAAGTAAATTGCAAACTGACTAAAGAATGAAGGTCTACAAAATGAATAGGTTCTATACATCAAAAAGATCGATTAAGTGGTAGTTTTTTTAAATTAGTTAGTTGGGTATTTGAAAATATCGCGGCAAACATTAATCCCGCTAACGTGATGGATGTGAACTTTAAAACACAATTTGTTGAATCAGAGGGGTGATATGATTCCTTGATCCTTTTCCACCTCGAAGTGTATGCATATCCTTCCATTTTATGGAAGCAAAATTGGATTTTTAAAATTCGTTTCATTTCTTTTGTCTCAAGGGAGGCGGTCGCCTTTCTGTTTAAGCCGTCGTTGCTGCGTCAGGTGATTATTTTTAAAATTGAGTAAGTAGGCCTAACTAATTGTCAAAAATATAAACAAATATCATACAGTAAATTCAGGTATTATTGAAATTGCGCTAACTATGACATAGAACGATTATATTTTTATTTTCCAACATATTATTGTTTTGTTATTTCTTTAAATTTTATATATAATTACAATATTATTGTTTTTCGTTGCTCAACGTATTTACTTCAAGCCAGTTCATATAAACATTACACATGAATATATATATTTAGAGAGAAAGAGAGAGAGAGAGAGTGAGTGAGAGGAGGGAGAAAGAGGAGAGAGAGAGAGAGAGAGAGAGAGAGAGAGAGAGAGAGGGTGAGAGAGAAAAAAAATTATAAATATATATAAATATATTACACATATTTACCTAGATCCACCTATTGTAGTCCATCTATCAAAATACCATCAATTGTAGTCCATTTTTAAGCACTATATATTTCTGAAGCCTGATGATAAATGATAATAACGGTTTGGGTCCAAGTACAAAATATACCTTTCAGTCTTAAATTTCCTTTTCCCGAAAAAATATCCAAACAGTTTTTTGTAATTACATCTGTAACCTCCCAATCAAATGTGGTCCACAACCATTGTCTGACATCAGGTATCAAAACACCCTTGAATGTGGTCCCACTCGCGTATCATTTTACATTTGATTGTGGGCCAGAGCGACAAGTAGTTATATACCCCAATTGTTGTCCGCCTGCAATGTTGCCAGATTTATTTTGTATATTGATGAAGGCCTGCTTAGCTTCCAATGCGACATTCGATTTTTTGCGTATGGGTCAGTAAAAATTTTATTATTTATTATTCTGAAACATACGATCTGTTGTTGTTTCTTCACCATTTGTAGTGGTTTATTGGCAACACTAACCCTAATAAAATTGTCCGAGTGTATGTTTGTCTATCGGCAACACAATTACTTCTAAAAATGAAAAATTTCAAGTACGCTGGAAATGGGCATATTGTTAACAACTGATTTTGGTCAGTGAGCACCGAAATAGAAATAATGAAGACGCTTGGCTCAAACTAATCGAGGCCGGAAAACGATGTCGACCCTAGTGGCGTGTGATATCGCTCCAGGAACAATAACCCGAAACTAATTATATACCAAAAACAAACATACGTAATGTAATGATATTTACAAGAAGTCTTTTGAAATTGATTTAAAATAACCAAGACTATTGATATTACTCGGTTACAGGCTAGTTGTTGAATAAAATAGATAAATTAATAACATTTGATAATATTTGAAGGTAAATTGAAATAGATTATTTGGATAAAATAACTATAGGCCCTAACATAAATCAAAATTGGAAAGTAATAAATGAAGCCGAACTTGTTACCAAAAATAGGTTAATAACCTGCATGTATTGATTAGTATTTAATTATTTATTTAATTAAAATTATTATTTAAATTATTTAAATAAATTAAATTATTTATTTAATTATTTATTTAGTATTTAATTAGTAAACCTAATTTGCAATATTTGCAGGCATTTGCTAGGTATTGCAGTAACCTATAACTAGAAATATTTATAATAAATGAAAATAAAAGATTAATTAAAACACAAAAACATATTCAACATATAACAATATACTTGTATTTTGTGACATGGTATTCAGTTCATTAGTAGTTCTGTGAACTGTAGGCCTCAATCAGTATTGGTCAAAACACAAACATTAGTTGTGTTGTTATGTAAACACCATCGCCCTTTATTGTTTTTCAAGACATTAAAAAATTACCTAAAGTTATTAAAATTGTCAGATTTAGAATACCTTCATGAAAACCTTTCGCTTGATACCCCATTTAATAGGTTTCAAATAAAAAAATATATCCTGGCCCATATACTGGACCGCCAAGCAGCCATCGTGCATTTTTGAGCCTTCAATTTTTTTTAATGCGCATTGACTCATATTTTATTCAAGTAATGAATTTCAAAGCCTAACAACTTTTTTTTTTAAAATAATAACAAAAATTACGAAAATGCAAAAATGGTGTCACGATGTCCCTGACACGTTAAGGAGTCCAAAATATTACTGACCGTCATCATGCGACTCATGGCACTGAAGTTTTTTAAATTTGGAATGTACTAATCAAGATCTTTGGTTTGAGACCCTAATTGATTGATTTCAATTTTAAAAATTTCAACCTATATGTTGGGCCGCTAAAATGAAATCTTACATTTATGAGCCTTGAATTTTTTTAAAATGTGTAGTAATTGATATTTTACTCAAGTAAAAAAATTCAAAGCTCAACAAAGCTTTGTAAAAAGATTTAAAAAATATAAAAACAAAAACTGTCCTAATGGGTCTCCTGCACTTTAGAGGCACCAAATTTCTAATTTATTTGAATTTCAATGCTAACTAATTATTGAAAAGATGAAAAAGTTAAAGAAAATACAAAAATATTAGTCATGGGGCATCTAGTGCTTCAAGGAGCTAACATTTGTTAAATTTGGATTGTACTAATCAAGACCTTTCGTTTTATACCCCACTTGATAAGTTTCAAAGAAAAGAAAAATATTTTCCGGCCCATAATTTGGGTTATCAAGCAGCCGTTGTGTAATTTTGGGATTTAAAATTTTTTATGTGTGTAGTGGCTCATATTTTACTCAAGTACTTAATTTCAAAGCTCAACGACTATTTGTTAAGAATATAAAACTAATTTACGAAAATCGCAAAAATGACCCCCTGGTGTACCAAGAGAGTCCAAAAACTAATCAGCAAATGCCCTTCATGTCATATACGTTTTTACAAAATTTCGTAAAAATCGGACAAAGTGTTCAGGAGTAATCACGTAACAAACAAACAAACCAAAAGCAAGATCATCGAGTTAAAATATAGACCTCATTTCCTTCCGTCAACAAATATATTCAGAAATTAAACTAAAATGGATCTATCCTATAAAGAAGTATTGAACAGCTGTGTTCTAGTACATCGAAAATCTAGCGTAAGAAGTAGTTTATCTATGAACTGGTATATTTTTAGTAAATTGATTTAAACGGGAAAAGTAATTTATCTATGTGATAGTTATAAAAGCTCTTGAAACGTCCTTACAGCATATAACAAACATATAAGAATTAAATCATAAAAATTATGATGTTAATTATTACATTCAATCTACAAGCCTAAACTATAAAACCAGTGCTGGAAATTAAAGTTAATAATCACACGTGTGTTAATAGATTGTATATCTTAATTGAAAACAGTGTCTTCATTTTTTTAACAGAAATGTGACAGCTGGAAAAAAATAACTTTGGTAAATTAAATATAGATACAAATGCTTGAATTATCCCTGTTGGCTTAATAATAATTTGTCTATGGTCGTATATTTTTCCTATTATTTATTTATTTACTGGTACAAATTTCCCATAGAAGGTAATAAATTACCTGTATACGGCACGGCACAGTTTAATATAAAACAATCATACATAGTTTATCTTAAAACTGAATGGCAAGGAGAATTATAATATGCTCCCAGCCTATTATACCGTATGTGGCAATACTGTTGAAAAGTCCATAATATATTTTTAAAATAGTTTTACTTGACATATTCTTTTTTAATTTAAAAACACACATGCCAAATACTTAGTTCTATTACGTAAATTAATTATATGATCCGTCCATTTCTTATATCTATTAAAGAAAACACCTAAATCCAAACCAAATTCCAAAACGTACATTACCTTAGAAACCACAACCAATAACTTATTTCAATATATCTATATAATTCTTTCCAATTAATGACTATGGTACCGATGCATTTGGAAGCAGCATTTTTTTTCAATTTATTTTTAGTGTGTCCTTACTTACATTGAAATAGCTTTTAGGTCATTTGTTAGTCTATTAAAATACATAATAGCTGTGTTTATATACTTTTTTTACCAGGTTCTTTATATACAGTAGGTATTTGTATAGACTTATGCCTTGTAATACTGTTACTATTTATAAACTCCTTGCTTAAATTATAATAATTTCTTAACAACGCTGTCAAAATATAACTCTGATTTACGTTTAGTATATGTTTTTGAAATTCAGCATCATTACTTATTATTTTTAACATCCTTTTTTGTAAATTATATAATGGCAAGGAGAATTATAATATGCTCCCAGCCTATTATACCGTATGTGGCAATACTGTTGAAAAGTCCATAATATATTTTTAAAATAGTTTTACTTGACATATTCTTTTTTAATTTAAAAACACACATGCCAAATACTTAGTTCTATTACGTAAATTAATTATATGATCCGTCCATTTCTTATATCTATTAAAGAAAACACCTAAATATTTAGTACTATGAACATTTTAAAAAATTATTATTTAAAAATATTCTTAGTGCTAGTGGTAATGTTGGTACACTATTTGCAAAAGATACATATACAGTTGTTTGAATTATATATGCTTGAATTATCTCTTTTGACTAATAGCCTTGAATTATCACTGTTAGTCAGTATTAATAATAAATTTAATAATAGCTTAACCATATATCCTGATTTAGCTCTTGGTTACCTTCCGACCGTATATGCTGTTTTAGCTGTTGGTAAATAAAATCGAATCTGACACAAATTAATTTCTCCAATCGTACATGCTTATTTAGCTATTGATCACTGATATATTGTCAATCACTGATATAATCAATAGCTATTGATTACTGAATATATTACTTAATATAGATTTTTACTCAAATTAATTTCTCCAATCGTACATGCTTATTTAGCTATTGATCACTGATATATTGTCAATCACTGATATAATCAATAGCTATTGATTACTGAATATATTACTTAATATAGATTTTTACTCAAATTAATTTTTCCGATCGTACATGCTAATTCAGCTGTTGGTCAGTAATAATAGAAAGTTTATTACTATTATTAACCTCTGGCTTAAAAGTTTTTTTTTTTAAATCCTATGACCGTACATGCGAGTTTTGCTGTTGGCCATATGAACCCATCTCGATAGTAAACCTAAATTTAAAAACGCCAACGAACCAGTAACCCGAGATTAACAAGAAATATTTCAAATGAAAAATAATTCAAGAAATACAAATTTAATCTTAAACAACTTTATTAGAACAAATAACTTGAAACAAATATTAAATAAAACAAAATATATTATAAATTGACGTACAAAATGAGACAATAAAATAAAATAATGGTTCAGTACATCAATACATGAAATGTACCAAGGAGCTTTTCAAAATCAATAATTTTTCCACTTTTTAAGAAAAGGAATTTAAATGGTGTAAGTAACTGCAGAGGAATATCCTTTGCTGACTGCGTTTCTAAATTGTTCACTGGGATGCTGCTTAAGAGACTGGAGGAATGGGTTTTTAATAATGAAGTACTAACCGAATTTCAGGCTGATTTTAGGAAGGGTTATAGTACTTGTGATAACATTTTCAGTCTTACAAATATTATTAGGTTGAAGGCAAAAGAAAAAGGTGAAAACTTTACTGTTGTTTGTGGACTTCAGGGTGGCGTTTAACTCTCCAGTCAGACAATATGTGTTCTATAAACTTTATTCTACGGGTGTTTGTAACAAATTTCTAGAAGTCTTGAAGCCGGTAGTCTATATGTGGATACCGAGACCAGAGTGTGGACCTGACAAACAGTTTTAGAACAGGGATGTGTATTCACTCCTCTGATTTTTTCCCTTATATTTGAATGGCATACATTTTTGAGGCTTTTGGAAGGTAGTGTTCTTGTAGCAGGTGTTAAAATAAGATGTTTATGCAGATGAGATATGATTGTGATAGCGGATCATCCGGGAGTATTGCAGGCTATGATTGATAATTTAGCGAAATACTGCAGGCTTTGGAGTTTGACATTGAACCTGTTTGAAACAGAAAAAGAATCTCATTAGGAAATTACCGAAATTCTTAAATATACTTTATTAAAAATATTTTTAAAATTAATAAAAAAAATAATATATTTCAAATAATTTTTTTAAAACATTATTATTAAGTAATATTAAGAAACAATTTTATTGTTTTTCTAGGATAGAGTATGAGGGTAGGATAATTGAACTTTTGAATTGAATAGTAAAAGATTTCGGCATCAACTTTAAAACAACATTCTTTGCTGTTCAGTAACATTAGTGCTAAACCTTTCAAATTAGTTTTTTTAAATAAGCAAACAAACAAATTTCACTTACTTCACTTAGTAATTCAGATGGGCCTCCAGAATGGGTTTGTTGCACTACAGAAATAGTTGAAATAGAAAATCCACTTTTACTTCTCCGACGGCAATCTGCAAGAAGTTCTGCACCTTTAAGAAAGAAAATTACAGTTGTCTCATTAGTCTAATAAATCTTATTGTCTACCATCTTAATGAAAAAAAATCTTCATGCTGATATGTTTTTATAAGATGCCAAAAATATTATCTCTCCTAAAACTTGTTGCTTAACAAGAGTATTTATTGATATCAAGAGTCCGAGCTGTGCTTACATAGAGCATTTCCGAATGCCCTTATCGGCACAAACGCAACCTCAGCCATTACACTTTAAGAAATGCTGAAGCCAGCTATTGTCGCGTTGTACGGTTTCGCAGAATCGCAGTAAGTAGGAAAGGTGCTGCATCAATCACATACTGGCATTCATACGTACACAAACACATACGATACGTGTGCCGAAACATGTCAGTGATATCCGTGTAACGGCCTACATTGACTAATCACTCATTAGTAATAGATTCTTATTATAACAATTGGATAATATCATTATTGTTATTATGACTAATCATTTTCTTAAAATTATAATTTTTGTCCTTAGGTATATTTATGTCATAGTAGGCATAATGTGTAACCACTCGCAAACACACAAGCATCGGGAAATTAAAGCGAGGCCAATAAATATGTGCGTCTTGGTGTTTTTTTTTTAAATAATAATTTGATATGTTACAACCAATATTATATTTTTAAAACAAGAAATAAAACGCCTATATACACAAAGAATGAAACAATGTGATTCGGTAACAATGGTCTTAACGAGTAAATTGCTGGCATACAAAAAAAAATCAGACTTTTCTTACTTTTTAATAGTCAAACAAAATATTGCTACGAAACTTATAAAAAAACTCTGATTTTTTTTTAATAGTTAACCTTAAAACATATTCATATCTGTAAAATCCTACGTTGCTATCCGTTTAAAGTTATTTTTTAGGCAGTAGTAGCCTAGGCAAAATTTTCTAAAAAAACTAGATCAGGGAATGTAATTTCTCTCGTGAATTGATTAAAAAATAAAGGTATAAATTTAACAGAAATGATAAAATTTAAAACTACTTAGAAAAGATTTTTTCAGATATATGAATATCAGGCCATATCAATTTTACTTTTACCATTTTGGGTATTGTTTAGGCTATATTTTCATTTAATCTATTGAATGTTTAGAACATTCAGATTCTATACCAATTTTGAATGAACTGGGCTAGTTAAAAACTTGTTTGAATTAATGAAAGAAAAATAAATGTAATAAATAAATGTATTTGTACTGAATGCGGGCTATACAATTGGGTAAAACTGAATTTTCAATTAGCTTCAAACTGCACATTTTTGTGTAACAATTTAAATAATAATTTTTTAATAACTTTTTAAATAACCTATGTAGCAACATTTTTAAAACTATAAAAAGTGTATAGAAATTTATGCTACAAATTCTTTACAAGATATTTTATAAGCTGCGTATAACGAAAAATTTTGGCGTACATCGTATTTATTTAGTATGACTCGGCGTGATGTGTCTACAAACGACGACGTACCACTTTTTCAATCCAACTGTCATTTCTAATATTACAAGTCTTTGGTAATAAGTTTTATGAAAAAATAAGGAAGTGAGTTTTATTGTTAGCTAAGTTGATCACTGTATTACTACTAAGAATGAAACCGTAGAAACCACTGACTTGTAAAATACTGAAGGAGTGTTTGGTTTACTATAATACACAAATACCTCTAAACGATTAAATAAAACATTAATTAAAACAAGTTTAATTAATTACCATCCCTGCAATCGTTTTGAGCCAGTTTGATCTTTTTAAAGTATTTTCAAACACTTGTAGAACCATGTTTTACCGAATTGTATTACCTGCATTCGGTTCTACCAGTTGTTAGGAAATTTGTAGGTTAAGTTAGCAATTTTTTTACTTTTTATTAAGACTAGTTTAATAATTTTAGTTGTCTTGTTACCAACTGAACTTTGTAATTTTACGTTTAGGCCTACGTGACATATACTTGAAACTTATTCGAAATACTTGGGGGCTAAGCAAACACCTGTGGTTTCAAAAAGCGCTAAAATGCTAAAACATGATGGTATTCATTTTAAATCACACTAATTCACTACAATAAAATAAAATTAAATTGCATTAAATTTAAATTTGAAATTGAATTAAATTAATTCATTACTATAAAATTTATTTATAAAAATATATTTTGGCAACCAAGTATACAATAAAATAAACTTGATTGTTTGAAAGAAAAAATATAGGCCTACATTTTTGTGCTTTTTATGAACAATCTTAAAAAAGGAGGACCTTGAGGTCAAAAAAATAGGAATTTTTATTCAAAAATAGATTATTTGGATTTGGAGGATCCAAAAATATTAAAAAAATATTGTATATATTATTTAGGCTTACTCTAAATTTAAACGTGGTTCTAGCGGAAATGACCTATGACGTGTGTACATTAGTTTTAATTTTGTCCATGTTATTACAAGTACACCACATAATATACCTAAAATATTGTAAAACTGTCAATAATGTGAGTGAAAAACCCAGATAACCATTAAAAACGTGAATTACATTTAGGATAAATAATTAGTAACTATGTGCATGACAATAGTAAATATTTAAGCGAATCAAAATTTTTTGTATTTGATTAAAACATAAGAACAGTTAAATTTCAAACTTACCTGGTATCAATTGGAAAATTGAATTCACTCTCCTGTACATGGTAACTTCAAAAACAGTCTGATCAGCACTGCTTGTCTTCATAGGCTACTATACAGAGAAGTAGTGATCTAATGAAAGATAACACGGGCAAACTGGCAACGCCGGAAATAAGGAGCTAAATACCGCGAAAACTCCTGCAACGTTATGGGACCACAAATGACAGTGTTTTGACACCCATAATGTGGTCCAGATTTGTAGTCCTCGTGGACCACAATGACAGGTAAAATGATACTCGCTAGGACCACAATCATGGAGAGTAGAAAACTATATAGATATATAATATATATATATATATATATATATATATATATATATATATATATTATTTATTTATATATATAATTATACATTATATTATACATAATTATAATAAGTTATAATTATACATTATATTTATAAATATTATTATAAATATATGTATATATATATATATATATATATATATATATATATATATATATATTATTTCTTTCGTTGCTCAACGTCTTTACTTTAAGTTAGTTCATAAAAACAATCCACATGCCAGAACGTAATGGTAGTAATGAAACTCAAATGTATATAAAATTTAAGAATTGTAGTAAAAAGCTCTCCGTATCATACCATGAGAGCTTTATATGTGAATGTAATCCACAATTATCAGGACACTACATATTGTTTTATTTTGCGGCTCGATGATAACATCAAACCTGGCCAAAATTAAAAATTGAACCTTGTAAAATTACACAGAATGAAATTATCCAAAAAAACCAAATAAAAGAGGAGAGTAATACATGGATAAGAGTTTAACAATAAAGGTCAATTTATCTTAATAATATGCACTTTTTTGCATTCATTAAAATAATTTTAATTAAGAACGTACTTCTTAAATATTTTTTTGCATAAAATGTTTAATTAATTTTACAACAACTACTAATAACTCAAATAAATAAACAAAAAAGCAAATTGTAATAGACAGCGCTATCGACGAATTTACGGTGAACTACTACAGCATTAAGCTAAAGAGCGAAACATTGTCATTTAAAGTAAATTACAAACTGACTAAAGAATGACGGGCTACAAAATGAATAGGTTCTATACATCAAAAAGATAGATTAAGTGGTAGTTTTTTTAAATTAGTTAGTTGGGTATTTGAAAATATCGCGGCAAACATTAGTCCCGCTAACGTGATGGATGTGAACTTTAAAACACAATTTGTTGAATCAAAGGGGTTATATGATTCCTTGATCCTTTTCCACCTCGAAGTGTATGCATATCCTTCCATTTTATAGAAGCAAAATTGGATTTTTAAAATTCGTTTAATTTCTTTAGTCTCAAGGAAGGCGGTCGCCTTTCTGTTTAAGTACGTCGTTGCTGCGTCAGGTGATTATTTTTAAAATTGAATAAGTAGGCCTAACGCATTGTCAAAAATATAAACAAATATCATACAGTAAAATCAGGTATTATTGAAATTGCGCTAACTATGACATAGAACGATTTTATTTTTATTTTCCAACATTTTATTGTTTTGTTATTTCTTTAAATTTTATATATAATTACAATATTATTGTTTTTCGTTGCTCAATGTATTTACTTCAAGCCAGTTCATATAGACATTACACATGAATATATATATTTAGAGAGAAAGAGAGAGAGAGTGAGTGAGAGGAGGAAGGGAGAGGGAGACAGGGTGAGAGAGAAAAAAATTATAAATAAATATATATATATTTATTTATTTATATATATAATTATACATGAGAGAGAGAATGTATAATTAATGAATGAGAGAGAGAGAGAGAGAGAGAGAGAGTGAGAGAGAAGGGAGAATGAGGGAGGAGAGAGAGAGAGTGTGAGAGAAAAAAATTATAAATATATATATATATATATATATATATATATATATATATATATATATATATTACATATATATATATATATATATATATATATATATATATATATATATATATATATATATATTTATATATATAATTATACATTATATTATACATAATTATAATAAGTTATAATTATAATTATACATTATATTTATAAATAATATTATAAATATATATATGTATATATATATATATATATATATATATATATATATATATATATATATTATTTCTTTCGTTGCTCAACGTCTTTACTTTAAGTTAGTTCATAAAAACAATACACATGCCTGAACGTAATGGTAGTAATGAAACTCAAATGTATATAAAATTTAAGAATTGTAGTAAAAAGCTCTCCGTATCATACCATGAGAGCTTTATATGTGATTATAATCCACAATTATCAGGACACTACATATTGTTTTATTTTGCGGCTCGATGATAACATCAAACCTGGCCAAAATTAAAAATTGAACCATGTAAAATTACACAGAATGAATTTATCCAAAAAAACCAAATAAAAGAGGAGAGTAATACATGGATAAGAGTTTAACAATAAAGGTCAATTTATCTTAACAATATGCACTTTTTTGCATTCTTTAAAATAATTTCAATTAAGAACGTACTTATTAAATATTTTTTTGCATAAAATGTTTAATTAATTTTACAACAACTACTAATAACTCAAATAAATAAACAAAAATTCGAAATTAGCTCTTCTCTTTCTTTAAGATTGAAGAAATGGATAGGAGGAATTACTCGGTTCACAGTATAATAAGTAAACAAAATTTTATTAGAAAAAGCCTATAGTAGAGTGTCTTCTTTGGAAAAGGCAACTAAAGGATTGAAAAGGAGTGGCATTAGTCCGTTAAAACCTAATGAATATACAAGTTGATTCTATTGCAGCAGATAACTTGTGCAGATCTGCTGAAGTTAACATACGAGATGCTGAAGGAGACCTCCCAACAATTGTAGAACTGAAAAAAACACGAACCGGATGTACAGATCAATTGACGAATTCTAAAAACTGTACCCAAAGCAATAACACTGTAGACCTAAACCTTATTTCAATGCCATCAAATCTAGATGTTTTCGCTGTGTCGTGTGTGCGAGTTGGTGTCATAAAGATTGTAGTGGTGTGGATAGTGCAGTCAACTACAAGTGTGATTATTGTGTTCTAAAATAGCAGCTATTATTTGTGGTAAAAAATTGTCATTAGATTTAGCAAATATTAGTATTAGTAAAAAAAGCGTATTAACTAGTATTAGTAATATTAGTATTAGTATGCAGTAGGCTAGTAGCTACATTATTATTACAGAGCCAATACCCAACTCGGAGAGCGGAAGGGCCTAATACTCTACCATGTCGGGGCATTGCCGCCAGTCAGCATTTTTTTAAAACCATATTTGTCATAATATTTTTATGTTTTACTTATTCTTTACCACATACTTTGATATGTACAAATTGAAGTTTTCATTACACAAAAAAAGATTAATTTTTGAAATATATTATTGTAAGCTACTTAAATTTACTATTTCCTGATGTGAGCGGTATTACCCTTCCATCCCCTATATTCTGCAAAATATTAAATTGTAAGCACTTACTTTACTAATTTTATAATATACATATTTTTTCAAAGTAAAATTTTGCAATAATACAAAATTTCTCATAAGGTGCTTCTTAGCGTAAGAAAAAAAACTGAGCAGGGAGCAGTCAGCGCATGACAGCATGTTAATACTCTGTTCTCTAAACTACGTAAATTACATCAATGCTCATTTACTTAAATGTTATCAGCACTCATTACGGAAGGAAAACGGTCTTAAGCCCGGTAGTAGTAATTTTTGACACGGCGATATAATTGATAATCGATATAATGAAAAATTTGTAACTGCAGTGTTGCAAGTGAAAGTGTGTGTTAGATTCGGGTACCGCGAGGCACGTCTAAATCCTCTCAATAGTTGCAACTAGTTTGCACCCCCTGCGGGGATACACATACACACACACACACACACACACACACACATATATATATATATATATATATATATATATATATATATATATATATATATATATATATATATATATATATATATATATATATACGTATTCTTATAATATTTTACCAACGCGGGTAAAATGTTATTTAAAAAAAGTAAAAAAAAATTATAACACGTTATTTTGTCAGGATTTAATAGGCCTATTGTAGGCTACTTACGAATTATGCTAAAAGTCACTTAAGCTCAATGCGAGATCTAGCATAGCTTCCTTTTCACAAAGTCGTCGATATTTGTTTCATCTTTGATATTTCGATAATCACTGGGTTTTCCATATTTTTATCAGTTAGTCTTGATCGTGCCTTTTACTTCTCAAAATTCGTTGGTATGGAAAGCTGCTCACAAAACGTATGGTGTATGTATTTTAAACTGAGACATGAATTTCAAGGCGTATTTTGGAATGTTAGAAAAGAAATAATTAATGCGATAGGAGTAAAATTCTGAAGCCCCATTAAAACTTTCAAATAAGTATTACTAAAAAAATTTGGTAATTCCATGTGAATATTCTTCCGAAATGTCCCATACTTTTTCACTAAAAGCCTTTGCAAATGAACGATTCTGTACTTAAATTCTTCCATGATCACTTTTATGCGTTGACGAACGAAGTTATTAATGTTAGTTTTAACGAGAAAAGGGAATGGAATAAACCGAACTTCGGTTTGTAACGGACTAACGTAACGAACGAGCAACGAACATTTATAAATACAGATAAACTGTTATATATACAAATATACCGGCCTGTTTTATCTAGGTTTCATAAATAGACATAGTCATATACTAACATTTTCATCATGAAAAAATATACAGCAATTTGTCAGTAATAATTATATACTTGATGTAGGCCTATAATACATAATACGTTCGGTATACTGTATATTGTCGCCTTTAAATCAAAAGCGGCCAACTTGCATGATTATGAGAAAAAGCGTTTCGTTCGCTTTGTAATATATACGTTGGGACCCACGAAGAGGTTTAGGCCTACGAATTTAACCCTCCATTATTTACTTAATCCTTTATTGTTCTTTTTTACACTATATATACTTTTGAAATAAGGTACCAGAAATAGTACGTGACAATTACATCTGGCTATTTGTTTTGTAGGAACATTAATAATAATGTGAAAATAAACTTTATGTGAAGTATAGATTAATTTAATTAGATTACAATTTATAAACTAATTAAAAGAAAAACCAATATATATATATATATATATATATATCTTTCTGCACAATAATAAGTTGTAAGAACTTACTTTACTAATTTTATATTTTACATATATTTCCAATGTAAATAATTGTTACAATAAATATTTCTCATATGACATTTCTTAGCATAATAAAAAAAAAAACAGAGCAGGTAGCAGTCAGCGCATGACAGCATGTTAATACTCTTAATACTTTATAAGAAGAGAAAAACTGTCTTAAGCCAGGTAGTAGTAATTTTTGTTACTGTGATTTTCAGTTGGATGCGTGTACCAGAAATCCAGCGATTGTTAATCCCTGTTTCTCTAAACCCATACTTAGTTTTATTAATTTTTTTAAAACACCCCCAAGTTGGATTCATTTTATATTTTGAGGCTCGACGAAGCAAGCCTGTCCAAAGAATATATGACTAATGGTATATAATTGCAAAAAGTACTATAGACCTTCCTGTACACTAAACCAACGAAAATAATTGGTCACATTCAATTGAGAGGTTAGAATCTTATGCTAATATACTCAAAATATTATACATAATATTTAGACACTTTAAATAATTTAATTTTATACACTATTTTAAAAATATTATTTTACTTTAAACTTGAGTTAATTATATCTGGTTCAAATATTATAACAACAATTGAACCAAAATACGAAGATTTAAATCACTAGCGTTACCTATATATTTATGATTAACTATCAAAGGTAATTTGGCTAAAGACAGAACTTTGTCTTATCTGTTAAACTAAGTGAAGTAACTTTAATATCAAACATATTTGCAGGAAATGTACAGTTTTTTATTATTATTATTCAAATTATAATCAATTAATAATTAAAGTTTTGATTATCTTACTTTATAATTTCTGCAAAACAGTTATGTGTTTTAGATATCATGTTCAGTGCACAATTAATAAGCATACCGTTTCCGAAATTAGCTCTTCTCTTACCTGAAGATTGAAGAAATGGATGGGATACATTACTCGGTTCACAGTATAATAAAGAAAATTTTTCTCGGAAATAAATCGCAGTACACGGCTGAATCGCTGTAATAGGAACTTTTTTTTATTTTCAGGTGAAAACCACATTAAGAGTATGCAAAAGATCGATTATCGTGATGTCGCTAAATGTCGTTTTGTTCAAATAGTATAGCCAACTTATACTTATGAATAACAATAAATAAAAGTGTCGTTATTATATTAAATATCGATTGACAACTTGCCGTGTTTTAATAAGACAAATTCATTTAAGTAACGAGTTAGGAATTTTAACCTAAAATTCGTGAAAATTAACTTTACCGATGTAAAGAAACTAAATATACACTTTGTTTAATACTTATAAAAATACAAACACAAAAATTAAGTACATAAAAAAGAAATAAAGCTCTACAAAATATAAATTATAATCGAATCTTTGGGCTGTTTAAAACTAAATAGGTTTGTAGACGATAGCCAATTTTCCATACTTCTTCCTTTAACTTAAACTTAGTTACTAGTTCTTCTTAGATTCGTAATTAGCGCTGCACGTCAATTACTACGTTTTTTGTTGGTTTTATTGGATTACGTACTAACAAATAAATTTTTAATTATTGCTTTATTTATATTTTTATAGTAAATATATAGACGTATATTATAATAAGTTTTGATTTCATTTAGAAGGTAATTATAAAGTGTATGTTGATATTCAATTTAATCTTCTCAATCTCTCATATCCAAATGTAATTAATTAGGTTGTCATTAATTGAAGATGTAGTTTGTAAATTGATACAAATATATATAATTAAACTTTTTAATTTTGGAAAGGTTTGACGCAAGTTGAGCCTCAAAAAAATATTAGTATTAATATATTCAATTTTTCTTCCTTCGTAATAAACTTAGTACCGAAGGGGAGGCTATTATTCGGTCATACGGTAGTGAAGGGAGTAATCGTAGAAGGAAACAAAAGGATCTAAGGATAACGTAGTGTTTTATTATTATTTGAATCCATTTGCAAGTATAAATATTACTATCCTTAAGCATTTTAAACTGACTTTTTGTATATTTCTGAACGAAATCTTGGATAAAAAATTGAAACTATATATAAAATGTAAGACATTTGTAAAAATAAATTTTACAAAAAACTATATTCCAAATTAACATTTAGTAATTATTGTATTCCCTATTATATGATAAATTAAAACATCCTACATTCTAATTTTGTACACAGATTTTAATTATATATATATATATATATATTTATATATATATATATATATATATATATATATATATATATAATAAAATACATAATATTATATAAAAATTATATATTATATATTATAAAATACAAGTACAACAAATTAGATACATAAAATAGCAATAAAGTACGATAAACTAATTTTGTATTATTGTCTATATATTTCCCAAATTTGTCAAAGTAACAGGTAGATTATTTTGAAATTTCGTACGCAACTACCTTGTGTAACTGTTATTCCTTCCACTAAAAGTAAGATCTTCTAAGATAAATAAGTAGGGTGCTGCACTTGAATAACTACGTTTTTGTTAGTTTTATTAAATTAAATACTAAAAAATACAATTTGTAATTAATATTTTTTAATTATTTTTATAGTAAATATGTAGAAGTACAACACAATCAGTTTAGATTTCATTTAGAATGGAATTATAAAGCTTATATTGATATTCCATTTAACCTTCTCAACCACTTAAATTCACCGTATTTTAATTGGGCCATTACCTGGATTGCTGTATTTAACGAAACATACATATATTCAAAATACATATATTCCAGTGTAACTACTTAATTTTGGAAAGGCCTGATGCAACGTCGAGCCTCAAAAACATAATGAAATTCATGATTGGGAGCAATATTTCTGTAATTAAAATTTACCCAGTTTTGTATTATTTACTTAATAAAGATACAAATCACAGAAGCACTCCAACAGCTATGAAGATTACAAATTTGTCCTTACAACTTACATGAAAAAAAATGACGTCATTCGAAATTAAAACTGATTGTAATTATTCCTTTTCCTGTTATTCGACAAATATCTTTAGCTACTTTTCATTTTGAACAGTGACTTCAATTATATTACAATTCGAAACTTATAAATTTAAATAAGTTTTCTCTTTTGATTTCTTGATTTATTATGTTTTTTTGAACTGACATGCAGAATATCCGCTACTTTATAATTTCTGCAAAAAAAAGTTAATATGTATATTTCTAGCCCAAGTGTACAATTGTTTTAACAATATCTCAAAATGTGTTTTAAACATTTTTAACTGTGAACATTTAATAAGAATACAGTTTTTGAAATTAGCTCTTCTCTTACCTGAAGATTGAAGAAATGGATAGGATGCATTACTCTGTTCACAGTATAATAAGTAAACAAAATTTTATTAGAAAAAGCCTATAGTAGAGTGTCTTCTTTGGAAAAGGCAACTAAAGGATTCAAAAGGAGTGGCATTAGTCCGTTAAAACCTAATGAATATACAAGTTGATTCTATTGCGGCAGATAACTTGTGCATATCTGCTGAAGTTAACATACGAGATGCTGAAGGAGACCTCCCAACAATTGTAGAACAGAAAAAAAACACGAACCGGATGTACAGATCAATTGACGAATTCTAAAAACTGTACCCAAAGCAATAACACTGTAGACCTAAACCTTATTTCAATGCCATCAAATCTAGATGTTTTCGCTGTGTCGTGTGTGCGAGTTGGTGTCATAAAGATTGTAGTGGTGTGGATAGTGCAGTCAACTACAAGTGTGATATAACTACAAAATATATACTAACGCTACACATATATATTTACGATTAACAATTAAACTTATTTTGGCTGAAGACAGTAGTACATTGTCTTGTCTGTTAAATTAAGTGAAATCACTTCAATTTTAAACATCTTTGGAGGAAATGTACAGTTTTTTATTATTATTATTCAAATTATAATCAATTAATAATTAAAGTTTTCATTATCTTACTTTATAATTTCTGCAAATTAGTTAAATTGTATATTTCTGGCCCACGTGTACAATTGTTTTAACAATATCTCAATATGTGATATAGACATCATGTTCAGTGCACAATTAATATGCATACCGTTTCCGATATTAGCTCTTCTCTTACCTGAAAATTGAAAAATGGATGGGATGCATTACTCGGTTCACAGTATAATTAATAAATACAATTTTTTTCGAAAATAAACTGAATTAATCGCAGTACACAGCTGATTCACTGTAATAGAAACTTTTTTTTTATTTTGAGGCAAAAAACACATTAACGCTATTATCGCCTCTGTAAATGTAAGTGTGAGAGTAAAATGAAAAAGTTGTGTAGTGTTGCAAGTGAAAGTGTGTGTTAGATTCGGGTACTGCGAGGCACGTCTAAATCCTCTCAATAGTTGCAGCTAGTTTGCACCCCCTGCAGGGATACACACACACACACACACACACACACACACACACACATATATATATATATATATATATATATATATATATATATATATATTGAACCATTAATATTATTTTATTTCTTGGGGTGCAATATTCTTATAATATTTTACCAACGGGGGTACAATGTTATTTAAAAAAAGGAAAAAAAAATTTCCGTAAGCCTAAAAATAAAAACACATTATTTAGTCAGGATTTAATAGGCCTATTTTAGGCTACTCACGAATTATGCTAAGAGTCACTTAAGCTCAATGCGAGATCTAGCATAGCTTCCTTTTCACAATGTCGTCGATATTTGTTTCAACTTTGATATTTCGATAATCAGTGGGTTTTCCATATTTTTATCAGTTAGTCTTGATCGTGCCTTTTACTTCTCAAAATTCGTTGGTATGGAAAGCTGCTCACAAAACGTATGGTGTATGTATTTTAAACTGAGACATGAATTTCAAGGCGTATTTTGGAATGTTAGAAAAGAAATAATTAATGCGATAGGAGTAAAATTCTGAAGCCCCATTAAAACTTTCAAATAAGTATTACTAAAAAAATTTGGTAATTCCATGTGAATATTCTTCCGAAATGTCCCATACTTTTTCACTAAAAGCCTTTGCAAATGAACGATTCTGTACTTAAATTCTTCCATGATCACTTTTATTGCGTTGACGAACTTACCGAAGCGAAGTTATTAATGTTAGTTTTAACGAGAAAAGGTAATGGAATAAACCGAACCGCGGTTTGTAACGGACTAACGTAACGAACGAGCAACGAACATTTATAAATACAGATAAATTGTTATATATAAAATTATACCGGCCTGTTTTATCTAGGTTTAATAAATAGACATAGTCATATACTAACATGTTCATTATGAAAAAATATATAACAATTTGTCAGTAGTAATTATATACTTGATGTAAGCCTATAATACATAATACGTTCGGTATACTGTATATTGTCACCTTTAAATCAAAAGCGGCCAACTCGCCTGATTATGAGAAAAAGCGTTTCTTTTGCTATGTAATACGAGAGCGGTTTGATAAGTCAGTGTCATTTTGAATAACACAATTTTTTTTCGGAAAATAAACATTTTATTTTTCTACATAATCATCTTTTAACTCGATACATTTAGTTAGCGTTTTTCTGATTTTTTTATTCCCTCCAAATAATAGGTTTCCTCAAAGCTCTCAAAATACGCTTTTGTATCGGTAATAATTTCTTCATTCGACTCAAATCTCTTACCTCCCAGCCATTTCTTTAGGTTTGGAAACAGAAAATAGTTGCAGGGTGCTAAATCTGGAGAATGTGCTGGATGGGGTAGCAGTTTGTATTCCAATTTGTGGATTTTGGCCTGCGTGACTAGACAAGTGTGCACACGTGCATTGTCTTGATGGAACAGCACTTTCGTCTTCGACAAATGCGGCCGTTTTTGCTTCAAATCAACGTCGAATCTGTTCAAAAGTTTTGAATAATATTCGCCGGTGATCGTTTTACCTTTCTCGAGGTAATCGATGTCAATGAAACCGCGTACATGCCAAAAAACTGTGGACATGACCTTGTTGGCTGACAAACTCTGTTTGGCCTTCTTTGGACCACGTTCACCCCTAGCAATCCACTGTTTCGATTGTTCCTTGGTCTCTGGCGTGTTGTGATGGATCCATGTTTCGTCCACAGTAACAAAACGGCGCACAAATTCGTTCGGATTACGGCTGAACATCGCTAAACACACTTTTGAAGTGGTCACACGATTGCGCTTATGGTCGAATGTGAGCAATCGCGGCACCCATCTTGAGGAGAGTTTTTTCATGTCCAAATATTCCTGTAAAATATGATGTACCCGTTCAGTTGAGATACCTACAGCATGAGCCAACTCACGCACTTTCATTCTCCGATCATCCAATATCATTTCTTGGATTTTATCGACGATTTCCGGCGTGATCACTTCTTTTGGGCGACCTGAACGTTCGGCGTCACTAGTGCTGGTACGACCAGAACGGAACTCTGTAAACCACTTCTGAACCATTGAAATTGATAGTGCCGAGTCCCCGTAGTAATTATCAAGTCTTTCCTTAGTTTCAGTGATGGATTTTTTACGTAAAAAGTAATGCTTAATCAGCACACGAAATTCACTTTTTTCCATTTTCGTAAAAATTCATGAGGTTGTCTGCTTTGAACAGCTATCAAACACCAATTGCACGACATAGTTTGCTCAAAATTAGAAAGTTGCCCACTGATAGATTACAGTTGACGGCAGCACTGTTGCATTTGTACCAACTGCGCGGGAAATTCAAAAAGTCACAGAATTATCAAACCGCCCTCCTAATTACATTGCGTCCCACAAAGCTGTTTAAGCCTACAAATTTAGCCCTCCATCATGTACTTAATCCTTTAACTTTCATGTTTAAAGTATCCATATTTTTGAAAAAAGGTAACAGAAATTGTACGTGACAATTGCATCTGGCTGATGTTTTGTAGGAACAAAATTGCTGTGAAAATAAACTTTAAGTGAAGTATAGATTAATTTAATTTTATTACAGTTTATAAACTAATTAAAATAAAACTTAAATTCTTCCATGATCAATTTTAATGCGTTGACGAACTTACCGAAGCGAAGTTATTAATGTTAGTTTTAACGAGTAAAGGGAATGGAATAAAACGAACCTCGGTTTGTAACGGACTAACGTAACGAACGAGCAACGAACATTTATAAATACAGATAAATTTTTATATATATACAATTATACCGGCCTGATTTATCTAGGTTACATAAATAGACATAGTCATGTACTAATATGTTCATTATGAAAAAATATATAACAATTTGTCATTAATAACAAAACAGTTAAATTGCATATTTCTAGCCCACGTGTACAATTGTTTTAACAATATCTCAATATGTGTTTTAGACATCATGTTCAGTGCACAATTAATAAGCATACCGTTTCCGAAATTAGCTCTTCTCTTACCTGAAGATTGAATAAATGGATGGGATGCACTACTCGGTTCACAGTATAATAAATAATCAAAATTTTTTTCGAAAATAAACTGTGAATTAATCGCAGTACACACCTGAGTCACTGTAATAGAAACTTCTTTTTTCTTAAGGTGAAAACCACATTAAGAGTATGCAAAAGATCGATTATCGTGATGTCGCATAATGTCGTTTTGTTCAAATAGTATAGCCTACTTATACTTCTAAATAAAATTGTTCTTATTATATTATATATCGATTGACAACTTGCCGTGTTTTAATAAGACAAATTCATTTAAGTAACGAGTTAGGAATTTTAACCTAAAATTCGTGAAAATTATCTTTACCGATATAAAGAAACTAAATATACACTTTGTTTAATACTTATAAAAATACAAACACAAAAATTAAGTACATAAAAAAGAAATAAAGCTCTACAAACTATAAATTATAATCGAATCTTTTGGCTGTTTGAAACTAAATAGGTTTGTAGACGATAGCCAATTTTCCACACAACTCTTCTTCGTTTAACTTAAACTTAGTTACTAGTTCTTCTTAGATACGCAATTAGCGCTGCACGTCAATTACTACGTTTTTTTGGTTTTATTGGATTATGTATTAACAAATAAATTTTTAATTATTGTCTTATTTATATTTGTATACTAAATATATAGGCGTATATTATAATAAGTGTTGATTTCATTTAGAAGGTAATTGTAAAGTGTATGTTGATATTAAATTTAATCTTCTCAATCTTTTATATCCAACTTAATTAATTAGGTTGTCATTAACTGAAGATGTAGTTTGTCAGTATTTACAAATATAGTCAATTATTAACACCTTAATTTTGGACAGGCTTGACGTTGCGTTGAGCCTCAAGAAAATATTAGTATTAATATATTCAATTTTTCTTCATTCGTATTAAACTTAGTACCGTAAGGGAAGCTATTATTCGGTCATACGTTAGTGAAAGTAGTAATCGTAGAAGGAAACAAAAGGATCTAAGGATAACGTAATGTTTTATTATTATTTGAATACATTTGCAAGTATAAATATTACTATCCTTATGCATTTTAAACTGGCTTTTTGTATATTTCTGAACGAAATCTTGGATAAAAAATTGAAACTATATATAAAATGTAAGACATTTGTAAAAATAAATTTTACAAAAAACTATATTCCAAATTAACATTTAGTAATTATTGTATTCCTTATTATATGATAAATTAAAACATCTTACATTCTAATTTTGTACACAGATTTTAATTATATATAAGTTATATAGACAATTATTGTAAACTTTGCTAGATTTAGTGTTAGACTTAACTATATTTAATGCTGACAATTTAGTTTTTATCACAGTAAGCATTTTCATGTACTTAGAGAAGAAAGAGCAGAAGCTCAGTGTGAATCGAGGTCTCACTCAGTTCGCATCTCAATACATATGAGACGAACTTGAATAATTATTATAAGTTTTAAGTGGATATTAAAGTCTTATTTTAATTATTAAAAAAGTTGTTTTTTTAAAAAGCGACGTCCCCGAAGTTATACCATAACTGGTGCAGTCGGTGGGACACTTCGGGAAAATTAGTGCATATAATTTTTCTTCAGTTTCAACTGTTAACCGAAGTGTCGAACAAAAGACCAACCGTTCAATTTAATAAGTGTATATTACTAAATTGAACACAACCAACCGGCAAAGTGAATATTTGCAACCGTAGAGTGAACACCTACATCCGAACCAAAGAGAAGTGAAGAAATTGTGTAAACGTTCAGTGCATCACGCAATGAGCATAGAATTTTGGATTTTGTAAGTAATACAAAGAAGAATAAACTTTGTGAATCTGTATACATTATCCTTAGTTATTTATAACATTTTAACTTTAAATAATAATTAAATTAAAATTTTACAATGGCAACTCCTGTTTTAAAGAAGGAATATCTAGATATGATTCCGGAATATTCTGGAGAACCTACAATGTTAAGTAGATTCATATCAATTTGTGACAAAATAGTTGCTAAATTTTATGTAGTTAGTAATCCCTGTGTATGTATAATGAATACAACTTTGTGAATCTGTATACATTATCCTTAGTTATTTATAACATTTTAACTTTAAATAATAATTAAATTAAAATTTTACAATGGCAACTCCTGTTTTAAAGAAGGAATATCTAGATATGATTCCGGAATATTCTGGAGAACCTACAATGTTAAGTAGATTCATATCAATTTGTGACAAAATAGTTGCTAAATTTTATGTAGTTAGTAATCCCGAAGACTTTCAAAATGAATATTTGATGTCAACGATTTTAGCTAAGTTAAAAGGATCTGCTTTAGAACTAGTTGTAAGTTCTAATAGTTATGCTTGGTTAGATGTAAGGAAAACATTTTTATCTTGTTATTCAGACAAAAGAGATTGCTTTACATTAAATCTCGAAATGGCTGAACTAAAACAAAAAGTCAATGAATCACCATTTAAATTCTATGACCGAATACAAAAATTGTTAAACCTGCAAATAGCATATTTTGTAAATAAAGAAGTAGGCAACCATTTGGTACTATGCGAGTATGTCCAAAAATTAGCTTTACGAGTTTTATTAAGAGGGCTACAGGAACCATTAGGTTCTCTTATGATAACGAAAAATCCCACAACTTTGGGTGAGGCACTTAACATGCATACAAACGATTTCCAGTTTAAAAAAAAACGGATTATTCCAAACAAACCGTTCCAACATTCCACCAAAAAACCAATATATGCCAATCCGTAAACCAATACCTAACCATCAGTCTCAACAAAACCCTTACAAACAATTGCATCAACCACCACAACCCAATTCTAACTATGGACACAGACAACCTTACAATCAGACACAAAAACATTTCGTAACTAATTATACTCCAAAAGCAGATCAAAGTTATCGACCCACGCCAATGAGCATTTCGACTAGACAAACGGGCACCGCGATTAGACAAAATAAGTTATACCAGATGACCAGCAAGCAGGTTGACCAAGAAAGCGATGACCACGCGATGTACGAACTGACGAGGCAAATACCTAATATTTCCTTATCAGACCAGGATGTAACAGACGAAAATTCGGAAGAACAATGTTTTGACTACAACCACACCGACGAAGACTGTGAAGATAACCACATAATCTCACAATCCGAAGGGAATAATTTTTAGAGATGACCAACTCAGGAACCGATTTTCGATAATGAATCTGAGGAGTGATAACAATCACTTACCTTTTATATACGACCCGAATACTAACTTTAAAATATTAATCGACACAGGTAGTACACGATCTTTTATAAGAAAATTATTAGGCCTAGAATGTTTTAAAACAAGTATAATTAAAGAACCCTTTGAAGTAACCACTGCACATGGCGTTTCAAGAGAAAACTTTAGTTGTAAACTACCTTTGTTATTTAAAAAGGAAATGAAATTTTACCTTTTTGACTTACATAAACAATTTGATCTATTGTTAGGTTTGGATAACATTAAAAATTTGGGAATACATTTAGCTTTTATAAATAATGAGCTAACCTTGTGTGGTAAGAAGATTCCTATTCACTATTTTAACACGGAAGAAGACGTATCACAAAAAAGAACAGACTCTGTTAAACAACAAATTTCAAGTTACATAGTACAAGCTAGAACCAGTCAAATTATGAAAATTTCAGTAAATAATATAAATAACGGTGAAGGAGTGTTAGCATATAAACAAATAAATGGCTTAGAAATTCCTCAATGTTTAGTAACAGTACGTAACGGCGAAGCTCTTTGTCCCATTACTAACAACACAACAAGAAATATTAAATTGACTATAAATGAAAGATTTAAATTAGAACCCCTAAGCGATTACAATATTTATGAACCAAAAACATTGGACAATAGAATTAATTTTAATATGACTGATTCCAAAAGTCGGAAAAATATTTTTGATTTGTCAAAAATTAGAGTAGAACACATGAATTCGGAAGAAAAAATTGCCATTACTTAATTAGTACAAGAGTACGCAGATATTTTTCATGTTGACGGAAATAACTTGACCTTCACTATTCAAATAAAACATATAATTCGAACCACAGACGAAATTCCCGTATATTCTAAAAACTACAGATATCCAGAAATTTATAAAAACGAAGTTAACAAACAAATTGATGATATGCTGAATCGGGGAATTATTCAACCTTCTCAATCCCCGTGGAACTCTCCAGTTTGGATTGTACCCAAAAAGCAGGACGCCTCCGGTAAACAAAAATTTCGACTAGTAATAGACTTTAGAGGCCTAAACTCAAAAACAATTGATGACCGATTTCCTTTACCGAACATAACAGATATTTTAGACAAATTAGGACGATCTCAATATTTCTCGACATTGGACTTAGCTTCAGGATTTCACCAAGTGGAAATGGACCCAGACAGTGTAGAAAAAACAGCATTTTCAACAGAAACCGGACTTTACGAATTCTTAAGAATGCCTTTTGGTCTAAAAAAACAGTCCTCCCACATTTCAGAGAATTATGAACAATGTTTTAAGGAGAATTCAAAATGAAACATGCCTAGTATATTTAGATGACTTCATAATTTATTCGACCAGTCTCCAAGAACACATACAAAGACTTAGGGAAGTTTTTGACAGACTAAGAAAAGCAAATTTTAAAATTCAATTAGACAAAACCGAATTTCTTAGAAAAGAAGTAGCGTATTTAGGTCACTTAGTAACAGCAGAAGGTGTCAAACCAAATCCAGATAAAGTGAAAGCAATTAAAAACTACCCAATTCCAAAAACCACCAAACAAATTAAGGGATTTTTAGGTCTATTGGGATACTATAGAAAATTTATTAAAAATTTTGCTGGAATTACTAAACCTTTTACAAACTGTTTAAAAAAAGGAGCAACAATCAAAATAGACGATCCAAATTATATAAATTGTTTTGAAACTTGCAAGAATATATTATCTATTGAACCTTTGTTACAATATCCAGATTTTGAAAAAGAAAACAATTTTACTACGGATGCTAGTAATTTTGCGATCGGAGCAGTGCTTAGCCAAAATAAAAACGGAGCTGATTTACCTATAGCCTATGCGAGTCGAACGTTAAGTGATAGCGAAGTCAATTATTCGGCGATAGAAAAGGAATTACTTCCTACAGTATGGGCAACTAAATATTTTCGGCCCTATATCTACGGAAGAAAATTCAAAATTTATTCGGACCATAAACCTTTACAATGGCTTTTTTCAGTCAAAGAACCAAATTCTAAACTTCTTCGGTGGAGACTTAAATTAGAAGAATACGATTACCAAATAGTGTATAAAAAGGGCAAGTTAAATCAAAACGCTGACGCACTTTCTAGAATACAACTAAACGTTAGCGATACCAGTCCAGTGAACTCAGGATCAACGACCGATCAAGACATTCAGCAAACAGTAGCAGAATCAGTAAACTTATATTTTCCGGAATTAGACGAAGGACTTCCAGAAGTAGACGATGCTCAATCGATGTTAGCCAACATAGATGAAACGGAAGATATCTTAGTCGACTTGGCAACAGCAGAAGATAACGCTGAAGAAACCGACCAGACGTTACATTCAAATTATGAAGGTAACACAGTGATTGGAATGCCAATTTTGGATGAACCTGTTAATTTTGGGAAAAAACAGATAATAATATCTCTTGTAAACTATAACCCCAAAAAAGTAAAAATACAAAAATTATTTAACAACAGTAAAACAAGATTCATTGTAGAGATATCTAAAAATAATTTCGATAATGATGCCATAAATTTTGTAAAACAATATTTAATACCAAATATAAAATATAGTATATACTTTGAAAACGATATTTATGCAAAATTTGCAACTTGCATAGCCAGACATTTTAAAAATTCGCAACTATGTTAATTAAATGCACCACAAAATTAGTGGACATAACCGATGAAGAAGAGGTTCAGGAAATCATAAAAAAATATCACGTGGGGAAAACCAACCATCGTGGAATTCAGGAAACATACGAACAAATAAAAAGGAGATATTATTGGCCAAATATAAAAAATCATATTCAAAATTTCGTAAACAACTGTGACATTTGCTTAAAAACAAAGTACGAGAGGATACCCTTAAAGCTAGAAATGAATTTAACACCAACAGCTACGAGACCACTACAGATAATGCACGTGGACAGTATTACGCTTGATAAGCAAAAGTTTCTAAGCATTGTTGATAGCTTATCTAGATATGCGCAGATGTATTGTATTGCAGGTGCACAGGCTGTCGAAATAGTAAGCAAATTCTAGGATTTCTTTTCTCATCATGGCATACCAGAAGTTATAGTAGCAGATAACGGCGTGGAAGTTAATAACAGGTTAGTAAAAGAAATGATGGATTTACACAAAATAAAAATTCATTTCATAAGCACACAACATCCACCATCGAATGGGATGGGAGAAAGATTACATTCTACACTAATAGAACATATAAGATTATTAAACAACCAATCTGAATTTGAAAATGAAACAATAAAAAATAAAGTAAAATATGCAATAATCGCCTACAACAACAGTATACATTCTGTAACGAAATTAACTCCCTTTGAAATTTTAAATGGACACATAAATTCCAATTCACTTTTAGATATTGACGTAGAGAGACAAGTTATGAATGACTACGTTGCCACCCACAAAGAAAGGACACAAAGATTGTATGAGATTATTAGAGAAACAAACCAAAATACAAAGGAAAATATTTTAACTAAAAGAAATGTCAATAAAGAATTAGTAACCGAAATTCCATCTGATGTTTATGTCAAAACTGTACAGAAACAAAATAAAACTAAAAACAAATATAATAAAGAAGAAGTTACTTCAGTAAACGCGGAATTAAAAACGGCAAAAATTAAAGGGAGACACCCTAACACCAAACAAAAAATCCATCTATCAAAAATTAAAAGACCAAGGAAAATTAGTAAAATTCCAAAATCTAATGATCCTTCTATAAATCCTGTTCCAGGTGCCTACTCTTCCTTCAGGGAGTAATTAAAGATAAGCCAGAGATAATTTATGTAGAAAATAAAGTTAATATTAAGAAAACTAGGTATACTTCAACCAATTATATTTTCCACAAAATAATTGTTCAGTAAAATATAAAAAAATCATCAGTTCTATAATAATAAATTATCATTAGAGCCATAAATAGAAAATATGTGGGCATTTGAAAGTGTAATAGACGTAAGTTGTAAAATTAGAGCTAAAGAAATAGTATATTTGCTGAAATTGCTTATTGTAAATGAAATAGACTATAATATTTATAAGTTGTTATTTGTACCAACCAAATATGAATCAGGATATATAACTGTAATTCCTAGACTAAAAATATATGTTAATGTCTAAATCTAAGTTAGGTAAGGTTAAACTCTTAGGTTTAAACAGTAATTGTAAGAACAAAATTCATTCAAAATCTCTATGCTCATTGGAACAAATAACTATTCATAATCTTGATTGTGAAACATCTATAATACAATCCGGCAAGACGGACAGCTACAAATATTCTGCATTGGAGATTCCTGAAAATTTAATAATATGGATTCCTGAAATGAACCAATATTTGGCAATTTTACCTCAAAAGAAAACCTTAAAATTTATGAGTCAAAAGGAAACTACAGCAACTACACTTCAAGGTATCTACTTAATCAGTCCCAACAATGATTCAATTTTTTATCAAAATAAACAATTGTATCATTCATCAGAAACAAAAGGTGGTCATCCACGATTCCTAGATGCCTCTGGATTACATCTTGAAGTCAGTCAACGACCAGAATTCTCCATTAATCTAAAGAAATTGGACATAGAAAAAATTAATTTAGACGCTATATCAAAAATTTAACAACATTCAGTTATTACAACAAAAATCAGCATTTTGATCATCATCATATTCGGAAGTCTTCTCCTGGTGATTATTTATATTGTGTTTAAAAGATTTTCGGGAAAGGACCAACGTCAACCCAGTACTCAACCACCCCCGGAAGTTTTGTTTAGGGATGGAGGAGTTATATAGACAATTATTGTAAACTTTGCTAGATTTAGTGTTAGACTTAGCTATATTTAATGCTGACAATTTAGCTTTTATCACAGTAAGCATTTTCATGTACTTAGAGAAGAAAGAGCAGAAGCTCAGTGTGAATCGAGGTCTCACTCAGTTCGCATCTCAATACATATGAGACGAACTTGAATAATTATTATAAGTTTTAAGTGGATATTAAAGTCTTATTTTAATTATTAAAAAAGTTGTTTTTTTAAAAGCAACGTCCCCGAAGTTATACCATAACTTATATATATATATATATATATATATATATATATATATATATATATATATATATATAAATACATAATATTATATAAAATTATAATGTATATTATATATTATAAAATACAAGTACAAAAAATTGAGTACATAAAATAGCAATAAAGTAGGATAAACTAATTTTTTATTCTTGTCTATATATTTCCCAAATTTGTCAAAATCACAGGTAGATTATTTTGAAATTTCATACGCAACTACCTTGTATAACTCTTCTTCCTTTAACTAAAAGTAAGTAATTAGATCTTCTAAAATAAGTAAGAAGGGCGCTGCACGTGAATAACTACGTTTTTGTTAGTTTTATTAAATTAAATACTAACAAATACAATTTGTAATTAATATTTTTTAATTATCTTTATATAGTAAATATGTAGAAGTACATCACAATAAGTTTTGATTTCATTTAGAATGGAATTATAAAGTGTATATTGATATTCAATTTAACCATCTCAACCACTTAAATTCACCGTATTTCAATTTAGCCATTAACTGGAATGGTGTACTTAATGAAACATACATATATTTTCTAATAGTACAAATACTAACCAACAAATCTCTTTTAAAAAATACTATCATTCTACATTTTTGGCCGTTTGAAACTAAATGATTTTGTAGCCGTCTCTCCATTTTCTTACATTCATCGTGTGCTAAAGATGATATTATTGACAACTTGAAACAACAGGGTTTCAAGATTCTCGATGCAGTCAATATCTTGAAAAAAGAAAAAAGTGAAAACGAGAATGGTGAGATAATAACACAAAGGAGAGGTCTACCTTTGTTTATGTTAACTTTTGACAACAAAGAGATTGTTGATAACATTTATAATATTAAATCAATTCTTAACATTGTGGTAAAAATTGAGCCCCTTAGAAGGAATCTCACTCTAATACCTCAGTGTAAGCGATGTCAAGGGTATAATCATACTCAAGGGTACTGCCAGAGAGACCCAAGGTGCGTAAAATGTGCTGGGAAACATCTAACTGCGGTGTGCACAGTGAGTAAAAATAATCCTCCAAAGTGCGTTAACTGTCACGGTAAACATCCAGCAAATTATCGGGGCTGTGAGGTTGCCAAAGAATTGCAGAAGCGCAGAAATGGTGTATTAAGAATTAAAAATCATATTCAAAGGAATATAAATAGTAGGCCTACTATACAACAGGAATCCAACAGAACATCTAACAGTACGAGTAACGACACTAGTATGGCACCGACAACATATGCGAAAGCCTTAGGTAGAAGTTTTTCCGGAATAGCAACAATAGAAAAGAATCTGGAAATCATATTAGAAAAACTAGATGAACAAAGACACACAAATAAGTTAATATTTGAAAGAATAAGCAAGGTAGAAAGCAATATGAATAAAAATAAGAAAAAAATGAAAACATGAACCATACTTTGCGAATAGCCACTTGGAATGCTAATGGACTTTCTCAGCTAGCCATGGAGTTGGAATTGTTCCTCATTAATGAGAAAATTGATATCTGCTTGATGTCAGAAACACACTTCACTAATCAATCCTATTTTAAAATCAGAGACTTTTGCCTTTATCATGTGGATCATCCTTCAAACAAAGCCAGAGGAGGCTCTGCTGTCCTTATAAAAAACAACATTAAACACTATGAAAGTTTTGAAATAAAGCTAGAAACAATGCAAATTACAACAGTTGCAGTGAAATTCAAAAACAAATACTTTAATATATCATCTATATATTGTCCACCTAGACATAATCTAAGAAGGGAGGACTATTTAAAGCTTTTTAATACACTAGGACATAATTTTATAATAGGAGGTGACTTCAATGCAAAGAACACTTATTGGGGGTCACGATTGACTACTGCAAAAGGTAAAGCATTATACGAATCGGGGAGAGAAATTAAATGCGATTTCTACTCCACCGGCAAACCAACTTACTGGCCATCGGATTCTAGAAAGATCCCTGATCTTCTTGATTTTTCATCGCTAAAGGCGTGTCGGATGGGTATGTGTGTGTTGGTGAAAGTTATGAGTTGGCTTCTGACCATTCTCCAGTTATTATGACAATAAGTGGGAATATAATACAAAAAGATGAACTTCCTAAGTTAACAAATCTTAAAACTAATTGGGATGATTTTAGAAAGGAGTTGAGTTGTAGAATAGAACTGCAAACATCTCTTAAGACTCCTGATCAATTGGAAGACGAAGTAGAGGCTTACATCCATAATATCCAAAAATCAGCTTGGAATAGTACACCTTGGTTATCCAAACCTAAGAGTAATATCACATACCCGATAGAAGTACAGGATTTGATTCAGAAGAAAAGGAAAATCCGTAAAAAGTGGCAGAAAACTCGAGTGCCTCAATATAAATCTGAGTTAAATGAACTGAACAATAAACTTAAGAGATTATTGAAACAAATTAAAAGCGAATCCATTTCTAGATATCTTGAAGGGCTATCGTCAGATAAGGATAGTGACTACAAAATATGGCAAGCCACTAAAAGCATCAAGAGACCTAGAAACCATATTCCACCAATTAGGAAGGTTGACAATACTTGGGCAAGAAGTAATAAGGAAAAAGCTGATTTGTTTGCTGCTCCCCTAGAGAACACATTCAAACCATTTGAGGCGCAAGCAGCAGGTGAAACATTAATACCAATAGAAAAGAACGACCTAGTGGATATTGGTAAAGTAACATACAACGAGCTTGTAAAGGTAATAACAGGTTTAAAAGCTCCTGGTTATGAATTAATAACTGGAAAAATTGTTAAGGAATTACCAGAAAAGGCTGTTCGAAAATTATTACATTTGATAAACGCCTCTTTTAGGCTAAGATATGTCCCAAGACAGTGGAAAATAGCAGAGGTTATAATGATACCTAAGCCAGGAAAAGATCACAGGGAGAAAGCATCTTACCGTCCCATCTCTCTTTTGCCAATTATCTCAAAAGTCTTTGAAAAACTCTTGGTAAAACGCCTCAAACCTATTATTGAAGAGAGGAACCTAATCCCACATCATCAGTTTGGGTTTAGAAGTCAACATTCGACGATTGACCAAATACATCGGATTACCAATGTTGTTGAAAGAGTACTTGAAGAGCGTAAAATCTGCTCATCACTGTTTCTGGATATGGCACAGGCTTTTGACAAAGTCTGGCATGAAGGCTTATTATATAAGTTACAAAGAGATCTTCCAAACCAATTTTATGAATTACTGAAGTCATACATGTCAGAAAGATGCTTTAGGGTCAAATGTGATGGTGAATATTCTAGAATAAAGGATATAGCTGCAGGAGTTCCTCAAGGAAGCGTATTAGGACCTATTTTGTTTCTGTTATATACAAGAGACATACCTCAAGATTCCGACACAGTAATTGCTACTTTTGCAGATGATACTGCAATTTTGGCCGTTGGGGATAATGTAGAGGAAGCAAAACTGAAATTCAAAAATCCATTGATAAAGTCAGTATCTGGATAAGGAAATGGAGATTAAAATTAAATGAATCTAAATCAAACTACATAAACTTTACCAATAGAAAGATAAACCCAACCAATATTGAACTAAATGGTCACTCATTAGCTCCTGTTAATACAGCAAAAATACCTTGGGATGACGCTTGACGCAAAACTTCATTGGAAAGAGCATGTCAAGAAGAAAATAAGGGATTAAATATTAAATTCAAGAAAATGAATTGGCTGCTTGGTAGGAGATCTACACTAGACCTACACAATAAACTTTTAATTTATAAGCAATTACTCAAACCTGTTTGGACTTATGGAATACAGCTGTGGGGTGTACGAAGAAAACAAATGCTAAAGCCGTTCAAGTATTCCAGAACAAGGTTCTGCGTAGTATTGTTAATGCACCATGGTTCGTGCGTAATGATGACCTGCATCGTGACCTCAGGATGAATACGGTTTCAGAAGAAATAATGAAATACGCAATCATGCATAAAAACAGACTACAAAAACATGTCAATCCTGAAGTGTTGTGCTTGTTGAATAACACAGATGATGTTCGCCGTCTTAATAGAACAAAGCCCTTGGATATTAGTGGACGATAATAAATAAAACAAGAGTAACACATGAACATTGTGTTTAAAATTTATGGGACTCCATTACGGAATGGTGATCCAAACAAAGTGACATCGTAATATCTAATGTAAATTACTTGTTAAGTGTAAATTCTTAGTTGCAATTGTTATATAATAATAATAATAAAAAAATTCCATTTTCTATAAATTTCTTAGCCCTTTATGAAACATATTTTACTAAACTAGTTCTTCGTAGATGCGTAACTAGCGCTGCATATCAATGATTACTTTTTCTTAGTTTTATAGGATATACACTAGCATATAAAATATTAATTATTCATTACTTTTATAGGAAATATAACGAACTACATTATAACTAATTTCGATTTCATGCAAATGGATATAATTAAGTGTATTTTGATATTTAATTAAATCTTTTCTAACAATTTATTTCACCATATGATATTCTTGATACTTGCAGGTAATGTAGTTTTATTTATCTATCTACTGCTAATTTTGTATAAGCAATTACCAATTTTGGATAAGCATGATGCAACATAGAGCTTCAAAATAATATTTATATTGATGATATGAGCAATTTTTCTTCATTCAGAATAAAGTTAGTACCGAATGAGGTTATTTTTCTGTCATCCGGGAGTGAAGATAGTAATCATAGATGGAAACAAATGGATAGAAAGTTAACTTAATATGTTTTATTATTATTTGAATTCAATTGCAAGTAAATTTTACTATACTTATGCATTTTAACCAAACTTTTTTTATTTTTCAATAAAATCTTACATAAAATATTGCAAATATATAGGCAATGTTAGAAATTTGTAAAATTACATTTTACAAAAAGGAAAACTATTTAATATGACTTTTCTATAGAAATTGTGTAGAATTCAACGTTTACCGATATTTTATAACAAAGTCAGCTGTAACTATCAATAGATGAAGGAATCAGCCGTCACGTCGCTTTATTTACACCGCCCTTTACTGCTTCGTAGTGGTCACGTAAACATTCCCCGCCAATAACTCTGGTAAATAAAGTGATTTGCCGCTTCGGTGGCCTACTTGATAGCGTACTGGGCTTTCACGCCGAGGACCCGGTTTCGATTCCCGGTCAGGTCTAGGCATTTTCATGCGCTATAAATCATCTCATCGTCTGCATTAGCCCAAGTGTACACAATAGTCGGTCATTAAAAAAAAAAATAAATAAATAAATAAAATGAAAAGGATATGAAAACATCAAATAAAACTATTATTATTAGCTTAATTTAACATTAGGTTTTAAGATGTTAAGATAGGTAAAGTATGCAAAGATCGATTATCGTGTGTGAATTAATTTCGTTTTGTTCAAATAATATAGAATACTTACACTTATAATTAACAACAAATAAAAGAGTTGTTATTATATTAAATATCGATTAACAACGTGACGTGTTTTAATAAGACAAATTCATTTAAGAAACGAGTTTTGGAATTTTAACGTAAAATTAACGTGAAAATTAACTTGGTCAATGTAAACAAACTAAATATACTCTTTGTTTAATACTTATAAAAATACAAACACAACAAAATAAGAAATAAAGTACTACAAACTATAAATTATAATCGAATCTTTGAACTGTTTGAAACTAAATCAGTTTGTAGAAGAAGACCGTCAATTTTCCATACAACTCTTCTTCCTTTAACTAAAAGCTAGTTACTTAGTTACTAGTTCTTCCTATATAAGTAAGTAGCACTGCTCGTCAATAACCACATTTTTGGTAGTTTTATTGGATTACGTACTAACAAATAAAATTTTTAATTATTATTTTTTTATTAACTTTATAGTAAATAAATAGACGAACATTATAATCAGTGTTGATTTCATTTAGAAGTGAATTGTAATGCGTATATTGACAATCAATTTAATCTTCTCAACCACTTTTCTCAAACTTATTTAATTGGGCCGTCATTAACTTACGATATAGTTCGTACAATATGTCATATATATACTTTAATTCTGGAAAGGTTTGACGAAAGTTGAACCTCAAAAAAATATTGATACTGATGATGTATGCAATTATCTTCATACAGATTAAATTTAGTACCGAGTGAGGTTATTATTCAGTTATACGACAGTGAAGGTAGTAATCGTAGAAGGAGAAAAATGGATCTAAAGTTAACTTAATATGTTTTATTATTATTTGAATCCATTTGCAAGTAAATTTTACTATTCTTACGCATTTTAAACTAGCTTTTTGTTATTTCCGAAAGAAATCTTACATACAATTTACCCAGTCCAGATTCTTTTATTTACTGAAGACAATAATTTGTTATACGGAAATAAAGGTACAATAAATCGTTGAAGGAATCCATTTGAAATAAAGATTAAAATTTTATATACATTAAAAAAATTACGTCATTCGAAATTAAAAACTGATAGTAATTTTTCCTTTTTCTGTTATTGGCAAATATTTCATTTTGCTACTTTTTCATTTTGAACAGTGACTTCAATTATAATACAATTTGAAACTTATACAATTAAATAAGTTTTCTCTTTTGTTTGCTCTTCACTTGATATGTCTTGTGTAATGATATGCGAGATCTCCGCTACGTATTGGTTTGCAATTATAAATAGGGATGATTATTTGAAATGTATCCCTGGATTGTAAATTAGTCGCTTAAAACACGAGGGCTGAAATCATGCCTCATCTCTACTTCATAATCAATGCCTATTGACAGTCTGAACACTGTTTTTAGAACAATGATTATTTTTCTGTATTGTTAAAAAAAATTAAAAAATGTATTGTAGGCTACTTTTAAATAATATTTATTTTTAATAATAACCATAAATTTTTCCTTATTTTTTAAATATGTGAAATAGATAATAATTTTTTAAAAATTGCATGCAACAATCATTAAGATGAAAGAAAGTAATTATATAACAAAATCTGCTGGAACTGTCACCAGCTGAAGGAATTAGCCGTCACGTCGCTACATTTACAGCGCCCTCTATTGGTTCCTTGTGGTCACGTATACATTCTCCGCTAATAACTCTAGTAAATAAAATGATTTGCCGCCTCGGTTGTCTACTTGATAGTGTACTGGGCTTTCATCCCGAGAACTCGGGTTCGATTCCCAGCCAGGTGTTGGCATTTTCAAACGCTATAAATCATCTCATCGTCTGCATTAGCCCAAGTGTGACCAATAGTCGGTCGTTAAACAAAAATATAAATAAGTAAATTGAAAGAGATATGGAAACTTCAAATAAAACTATTATTATTAGCTTACTTTAACATTATTTTTTAAGATGTTGAGATCGATTAGGTATGCAAAGATCGATTATCGTGTGTCAATTAATTTCATTTTGTTCAAATAATTAAGAATACTTACACTTATAAATAACACCAAATAAAACTTTTGTTATTATATTAAATATCGATTAACAACGTGACCTGTTTTAATAAGAAATTCATTTAAGTAACGAGTTTAGGAATTTTAACCTAAACTTCGTGAAAATTAACTTTACCAACGTAAAGAAACTAAATAAACACTTCATTTAATACTTGTAAAAATACAAACACAACAAAGCATGTACATAAAAAAAGAAATAAAGTACTACAAACTATAAAATATAATCGAAACTTTGGGCTGTTTGATACTGAATCGGTTTGTAGACGATAGTCAATTTTCCATACAACTCTTCTTCCTTTAACTAAAAGTTAGTTACTAGTTCTTCTTATATAAGTAAGTAGCGCTGCTCGTCAATAACCACGTTTTTGTTAGTTTTATTGGATTACCTACTAACAAATAAAATTTTTAATTATTATTTTTTTATTAACTTTATAGTAAACATATAGACGAACATTATAATCAGTGTTGATTTCATTTACAAGGAAATAATAAAGCGTATATCGATATTCAATTTAATTTTCTCAACCACTGTTATAAAACTTATTTAATTGGGTCGTCCATACCTGACGATGTAGTTTGTCAATACTTTATCATATAACTAAGTAACAATACTTATAATTTTGGCAAGGTTTGATGAAAGTTGAGCCTCAAAAAAATAATGATACTAATGATGAATGCAATTATCTTCATACAGATTAAATTTAGTACCGAATGAGGTTATTATTCAGTTATACGGCAGTGAAGGTAGTAATCGTAGAAGGAGAAAAATGGATCTAAAGTTGACTTAATATGTTTTATTATTATTTGAATCCATTTGCAAGTAAATATTACTATCCTTAAGCATTTTAAAACAACTTTTTGTTATTTTCAAATGAAATCTTACTTAAAATATTGCAACTATAGGCAATGTAGAAATTTGTAAAATTAATTTTTACAAAAAAAAAAGAAAACTATTTAACATAACTTTTCTATAGATATTGTGCAAAATTCAAATTTTACTGATATTTTTCTACATCATTTTAAGGGATTTAATTTATATTTTTAGGTACGACGAATCAAACCTGTCCAAAATTAACCAGTAGAGGTTAATATACTGAAACGTACTATTGACCTTCTTGTACACAAAACCAACGAAAATAGTTGATCACATTCAATTGAGAGTTTAGAATCTTATGCCCATATACTCACAATATTATACATATTATTTAGACAATTTAATTTTGCAAATTATTTTAAATATTATTTTACTTTAAATTCCAGTTATAGCCTATATATCATGTTCTAATATTATAACAACAATTGTCTCAAAATACAAAAAATAAGATTTAAATCAATAGCGCAACCTATACATTTACGATTAACTATCAAACCTAATTTGGCTAAAGAATGCGTTGACATTGTCGACACTGTCTTGTCGGTTAAACTAACTGAAATCATTTAAACCACTTCAATTTCGAACAGCTTGGGAGGAAATGTACACATTTTTACTAATTCTTCTTGTAATAATACTCCATTATTAATTAAAATTTTGATTACCTTACTTAAATATTTCTGCAAAAAAACATTTAAAGTGTATATTGCTAGCCCACGTGTACAATTGTTTTAACAATATCTCAATATGTGTTTTAGATATCAAGTTCAGTGCACAATTAATAAGCATACAGTTTCCGAAATTAGCTCTTCTCTAACCTGAAGATTGAAGAAATGGATGCATTACTCCGTTCACAGTATAATAAATAAACAAAATTTTTTTCGAAAATAAACTGTGAATTAATCGCAGTACACAGCTGATTCGTTGTAAAAGAAACCCTTTTTTTTTATTTTAAGGCTAAAACCACATTAAGACTATTATCGCCTCCCTAAATGTAAGTGTGAGAGTAAAATATTAAAGTTGTAAGTGTAGTGTTGCAAGTGAAAGTGGCTGTTAGATTCGGGTACCGCGAGGCACATCTAAATCCTCTCAATAGGTGCAGCTAGTTTGCACCCCCAACGGGGATATATATATACACATGTATATTACACCCCTAATATTATTTTATTTCTTGGGGTGCAATATTCTTATAATATTTTACCAACGGTAAAATGTTATTTAAAAAAAGTAAAAAAAAATTATAACACATTGTTTTGTCAGGATTTAATAGGCCTATTGTAGGCTACTTACGAATTATGCTAAGAGTCACTTAAGCTCAATGCGAGATCTAGCATAGCTTCCTTTTCACAATGACATCGATATTTGGTTTCATCTTGGATATTGCGATACTCAGTGCGTTTTCCAGATTTTTATCAGTTAGACTTGATCGTGCTGAAAATATACTATTTAAATTCCAATATATATTTCATTGGAATAGGAAATATATAAACTTTGTATATACAAATTGTATGACATCTCAAAATTCGTTGGTATAGAAAAGCTGCTCACAAAACGTAGGGCCTATGTATTTTTAACTGAGACATAAATTTCAAGGCGTATTTTAGAATGTTAGAAAAGAAATAATTAATGCGATAGGAGTAAAATTCTGAAGCCCCATTAAAACTTTCAAATAAGTATTACTAAACAAATTTGGTAATTCCATTTGAATATTCTTCCGAAATGTCCTATACTTTTTCACTAAAAGCCTTTGCAAATGAACGAATCTGTTCTTAAATTCTTCCATGATCACTTTTAATGCGTTGACGAACTTACCGAAGAGAAGTTATTAATGTTAGTTTTAACGAGAAAAGGGAATGGAATAAACCGAACCGCGGTTTGTAACGGACTAACGTAACGAACGAGCAACGAACATTTATAAATACAGATAAATTGTTATATATACAATTATACCTACCTGTTTTATCTAGGTTTCATAAATAGACATAGTCATATATTAACATGTTCTTTATTAAAAAATATATAACAATTTGTCGGTAATAATTATATACTTGATGTAGGCCTATAATACATAATACGTTCGGTATACTGTAGCCTATATTGTCGCCTTTAAATCAAAAGCGGCCAACTCGCATGATTATGAGAAAAAGCTTTTCGTTCGCTTTGTAATATATACGTTGTGTCCCAAGAAGAGGTTTAGGTCTACGAATTTAACCCTCCATTATTTACTTAATCCTTTATTGTTCATTTTTAAACTATACATACTTTTGAAATAAGGTACCAGAAGTAGTACGTGACAATTGTATCTGGCTGATGTTTTGTAGGAACAAAATGGCGGTCAAAATATAGTTTAAATGAAGTAAAGAGAAATGTAATTAATTACATTTTATAAACTAATAGAAAACTAAATTATATATATATATATACATATATATTTCTGCACAATAATAAATTGTAAGCACTTACTTTAGTAATTTTATATTATACATATATTTTCAACGTAAAATTTTGTAATATAAAATTATTTTCATAAGGAATTTCTTAGCGTAAAAAAAAACTGAGCAGTCAGCGCATGACAGCATGTTAAGAATACTCTGATCTCTAAACTGCGATTACATCATTGCTCGTATACTTAAATGTTATGAGCATTCATAACGAAAAAGAAAATTGTCTTACGCCCGGTAGTGGTAATTTTTGCTACTTCTATTTAGTTAGGCGCGTGTATTGGAAATGCAGCGATTGTAATTCTCTGTTACAATCCACCAATACTTTATTTTATTAATTTTTTTAAAACACCCATCATGGGATTTATTTTATATTTGTGGGCTCGACGAATCGTACCTGTCGAAAATTAACTTATAAATGATATAGAATTGTTTCAACACACTTTAACTTCTTGTACTCTGAACCAATTAAAATAGGATGATTACATTCATTTGAGAGGTTAGATTCTTATGCCAATATATTCATAATAGTATACATATTTTTTAGACATTATAAACAATTTAATTTTCCAAATTATTGTAAATATTATTTTACTTAAAAATTGAGTTAATTATATCATGTTCTAATACTAAAACAATAATTATCTAAAAAAAAAGTTTTAAATCACTAGCGCAACCTATATTTACGATTAACTATCAAACGTAATTTGGCTAATGACAGAATATTGTCTTGTAGGTTAAACTAAATGAAATCACTTAAAAAACAGTTAAATCAACATCTTGGGAGGAAATGTACACTTTTTTACTAATTCTTCTTCAAATTATACTCAATTAATAATTAAAATATTGATTATCTTTCTTTAATATATCTGCAAAACAGTTAAAGTGTATATTTCTAGCTCACGTGTACAATTGTTTGAACATTAACTAAAAAGTGTTTGAGACATCAAGTTCAGTGCACATTTAATAAGCATACCGTTTCCTAAATTAGCTCTTCTCTTAACCCTTCATTATTTACTTAATCCTTTATTGTTCATTTTTAAACTATACATACTTTTGAAATAAGGTACCAGAAATAGTACGTGACAATTGCATCTAGCTGATGTTTTATAGGAACAAAATGGCTGTGAAAATAAACTTTAAGTGAAGTATAGATTAATTTATTTAGATTACAATTTACAAACTAATTAAAAGAAAAACCAATATATATATATATATATATATATATATATATATATATATATTTCTGCACAATAATAAATTGTAAGAACTTACTTTACTAATTTTATAATTTACATATATTTCCAATGTAAATAATAGTTATTAATAAATATTTCTTATATGACATTTCTTAGCATAACAATAAAAAAAAAAACAGAGCAGGTAGCAGTCAGCACATGACAGCATTTTAATACTCTTAATACTTAATACGAAGAGGAAAACGGTCTTAAGCCAGGTAGTAGTAATTTTTGTACTGTGATTTAGTTGGACGCGTGTACCAGAAATGCAGCGATTGTTAATCTCTGTTACTCTAAACCCATACTTCATTTTATTAATATTTTTAAAACACCCAAGTGGGATTCATTTTATATTTTGAGGCTCGACGAAGCAAGCCTATCCAAAGAATATATGATATGACAAATGGTATATAATTACAAAAGGTACTATAGAACTTCTTGTACACTAAACTAATGAAAATAATTCATCACATTCAATTGAGAGGTTAGAATCTTATGCCAATATACTCCAAATAATATACATATTATTTAGACGCTTTAAATAATTTAATTTTTTAAACTATTTTAAATATTACTTTACTTTAAAATTGAGTTAATTATATCTGGTTCAAACATTATAACAATAATTGAACCAAAATACGAAGATTTAAATCTCTAGCGCAACCTATATATTTACGATTAACTATCAAACGTAATTTGGCTAAAGAAAGAACGTTGTCTTATCTGTTAAAATAAGTGAAGTAACTTCAATATCAAACATATTTGGAGGAAATGTTAAGTTTTGTATTATTATTCTAAAAATTATAATCAATTAATAATTAAAGTTTTGATTATCTTACTTTATAATTTCTGCAAAACAGTTAAATTGTATATTTCTAGCCCACGTGTACAATTGTTTTAACAATATCTCAATATGTGTTTTAACCATCATGTTTAGTGCACAATTAATAAGCATACCGTTTCCGAAATTATCTCTTCTCTTACCTGAAGATTGAAGAAATGGATGGGATGCATTACTCGGTTCACAGTATAATAAATAACCAAAATTTTTTTCGGAAATTAACTGTGACTTAATCGCAGTACACAGCTGAATCGCTGTAATAGAAACTTTTTTTTTTATTTTAAGGTGAAATACACATTAAGGGTATGCAAAAGATCGATTATCGTGATATTGCATAATGTCGTTTTGTTCAATTAGTATAGCCTACTTATACATATACATAACAATAAATAAAAGGGTCGTTATTATATTAAATATCTATTTACAACTTGCCGTGTTTTAATAAGACAAATTCATTTAAGTAACGAGTTAGAAATTTTAACCTAAAATTCTTGAAGATTAACTTTAGCGATGTAAAGAAACTAAATATACACTTTGTTTAATACTTATAAGAATACAAACACAACAAATTAAGTATATAAAAAAGAAATAAAGCTCTACAAAATATAATTTATAATCGAATCTTTGGGCTGTTTGAAACTAAATCGGTTTGTAGACGATAGCCAATTTTCCATACAACTCTTCTTCCTTTAACTTAAACTTAGTTACTAGTTCTTCTTAGATACGTAAGTAGCGCTGCACGTTAATTTCTACGTTTTTTGTTGGTTTTATTGGATTGCGTTCTAACAAATAAATCTTTAATTATTATTTTATTTATATTTTTATAGTAAATATATAGACGTACATTATAATAAGAGTTGATTTCATTTAGAAGGGAATTATAAATTGTATATTGATATTCAATTTAATCTTCTCAACCTCTCATATCCAACGTAATTAATTAGGTTGTCATTAACTGAAGATGTAGTTTAAATTCTTACAAATATCTTTTATTATTAACTCTTTAATTTTGGAAAGGTTTGACGCAAGTTGAGCCTCAAAAAAATATTAGTATTAATATATTCAATGTTTCTTCATTCGTATTAAACTTAGTACCGAAGGGTTGGGGCTATTATTCAGTCATATGGTAGTGAAGGTAGTAATCGTAGAAGGAAACAAAAGGATCTAAGGATAATGTAATGTTTTATGATTATTTGAATTCATTTGCAAGTATAAATATTACTATCGTTAAGCATTTTAAAGCTATCGACGAATTTAATGTGAACTACTACAGCATTAAGCTAAAGTGCGAAACATTGTCATTAAAAGTAATTTGCAAACTGACTAAAGAATGATGGTCTACAAAATGAATAGGTTCTATACATCAAAAAGATCGATTAAGTGGTAGTTTCTTTAAATTAGTTAGTTGGGTATTTGAAAATATCGCGGCAAACATTAGTCCCGCTAACGTGATGGATGTGAACTTTAAAACATAATTTGTTGAATCAGAGGGGTGATATGATTCCTTGATCCTTTTCCACCTCGAAGTGTATGCATATCCTTCCATTTTATAGAAGCAAAATTGGATTTTTAAAATTCGTTTAATTTCTTTTGTCTCAAGGAAGGCGGTCGCCTTTCTGTTTAAGCACGTCGTTGCTGCGTTAAGTGATTATTTTTAAAATTGAATAAGTAGGCCTAACGCATTGTCAAAAATATAAACAAATATCATACAGTAAATTCAGATATTATTGAATTTGCGCTAACTATGACATAGAACGATTATATTTTTATTTTCCAACATATTATTGTTTTGTTATTTCTTTAAATTTTATATAATTACAATATTATTGTTTTTCGTTGCTCAACGTATTTACTTCAAGCCAGTTCATATAGACATTACACATGAATATATATATTTAGAGAGAAAGAGACAGAGAGAGAGAGAGAGAGAGAGAGAGAGAAAATTATAAATATATATATATATATATATTACACATAGATATATAATATATATATATATATATATATGTAATTATACATTATATTATACATAATTATAATAAGTTATAATTATTCATTATATTTATAAATAATATTATAAATATATATATATATATATATATATATATATATATATATATATATATATATATATATATTTTTCTTTCGTTGCTCAACGTCTTAACTTTAAGTTAGTTCATAAAAACAAAACACATGCCAAAACGTAATGGTATAGTAATGAAACTCCAATGTACATTAAATTTAAGAATTGTAGTAAAAAGCTCTCCGTATCATACCATGAGAGCTTTATATGTGAATATAATCCACAATTATCAGGACACTACATATTGTTTTATTTTGCGGCTCGATGATAACATCAAACCTGGCCAAAATTAAAAATTGAACCTTGTAAAATTACACAGAATGAAATTATCGAAAAAAACCAAATAAAAGAGGAGAGTAATACATGGATAAGAGTTTAACAATAAAGGTCAATTTATCTTAATAATATGCACTTTTTTGCATTCATTAAAATAATTTTAATTAAGAACGTACTTCTTAAATATTTTTTTGCATAAAATGTTTAATTAATTTTACAACAACTACTAATAACTCAAATAAATAAACAAAAAAGCAAATTATAATAGACAGCGCTATCGACGAATTTTGGGTGAACTACTACAGCATTAAGCTAAAGAGCGAAACATTGTCATTAAAAGTAAATTGCAAACTGACTAAAGAATGACGGTCTACAAAATGAATAGGTTCTATACATCAAAAAGATCGATTAAGTGGTATTTCTTTTAAATTAGTTAGTTGGGTATTTGAAAATATCGCGGCAAACATTAGTCCCACTAACGTGATGGATGTGAACTTTAAAACATAATTTGTTGAATCGGAGGGGTAATATGATTCCTTGATCCTTTACCATCTCGAAGTGTATGCATATCCTTCCATTTTATGGAAGCAAAATTGGATTTTTAAAATTCGTTTAATTTCTTTTGTCTCAAGGAATGCGGTCGCCTTTCTGTTTAAGCCGTCGTTGCTGCGTCCGGTGATTATTTTTAAAATTGAATAAGTTGGTCTAACGAATTGTAAAAAATATAAACAAATATCATACAGTAAAATCAGGTATTATTGAAATTGCGCTAACTATGACATAGAACGATTATATTTTTATTTTCCAACATATTATTGTTTTGTTATTTCTTTAAATTTTATATAATTACAATATTATTGTTTTTCGTTGCTCAACGTATTTACTTTAAGCCAGTTAATATAGACATTACACATAAATATATATATATTTAGAGAGAGAGAGTGAGTGAGGGGTGGGGAAGGGAGAGAGAGAGAAATATATATATATATATTATTTTTTTCGTTGCTCAACGTCTTTATTTTAAGCCAGTTCATAAAACAACACACTTGCGAGAACGGAATGGTAGTAATGAAACTCAAATGTATGTTAAATAATATTTGTAAAAAGCTCTCCGTATCATACCGTGAGAGCTCTAATATGAATATAATCCACAATTATCAAGGGAATACATATTGTTTCAGCTTGCGGCTCGATGATAACATCAAACCTTCAAAAAATATAAAGCTGTGTTAGGTTAAGGTTAATTACAATGAAATTATTCACAGAATACAATTAAAATAGAAGACAAACCTTGAATGAGAGGTTACCAATAACGATCAATTTATCTAAATAATTTACCCTTTTATGCATTATTTAAACAAATTTTAATTAAAATTGAACTTTTTAAATATTTTTTTAAATAAAATATTTAATTAATTTTACAACAACTACTAATTACTCAAGTAAACAAACAAAAAAGCGAATTGTAATAGACAGCGCTATATACGAATTTACGGTGAACTACTATAGCATTAAGCTAAAGAACGAAACATTGTCTTTAAAAGTAAATTGTAAACTGACTAAAGAATGACGGGCTACAAAAAGATTAGGTTCTATACATCCAAAAAATCCACTAACTGGTAGTTCTTTTTTAAGTAGTTTGTTGGGTATTTGAAAATTATCGCGACACACATCAGTCCAGCTAACGTGATGAATGTGAACTTTAAAAGATAACTTTGTTGAATCAGGGGGGGTGATAATTGATACTTGATACTTTTTTATTAAGTAATTTTAATAAGTAATGAAACGTATTATATATATATATATATATATATATATATATATATATATATATATATTGAGAGCAGGCGCTTGTGTGTGTGTTTTGCCTGTCTGTTTTAGTCGAAATTTCGATCAATTTTAATTGAAAAAAAACACCTAAAATCAGTTGTTATAACGGTTTGAACAAGGTTGTTACCAAACAAAATCCGTCAAAAATAGCTGCCGTTTCAAATCTCTACAAAAACTATCGTAACCATCTCGTTATGTTTTTCAGAAAATCGAATTTCACAATAGTAATAATAATGTAAGTCTGCTTAAATTTAAAATTTTCAAAATACGAGCTGGATGCAAAGCTCCACTGGAAAGAACATGTCAAAAAGAAAAAGGTTGAATTAAACATGCAATTTAGGAAAATTAACTGGTTGATAGGGAGAAACTCAGATTTAGACCTACAAAATAAACTGCTTCTATACAAGCAAATACTGAAGCCGGTGTGGGCCTATGGAATCCAGCTGTGGGGCTGCACAAAAAATACAAATGTAAAAGTAATTCAAACTTTCCAGAATAAAGTCCTGCGAAGTATTGTAAGGGCTCCGTGGTTCGTTCGCAATGACAGTCTTCATAGGGACCTTAGGATGAAAACTGTCTCAGAAGAAATCAAAAGATTTGCAGAGAAACACAAGCAAAGACTTATACATCACGATAACAAGGAAATAGCTTGCTTATTAGACAACTCTGGCGAGATCCGTCGCTTGAAAAGGACAGAAGCCTTTGGAACTTTGCAGTGAGAGTGTATAACTAATCACACATGAACAGAGTGTGTGTTCATCAGGAGTCCATCAGTGGGTGTTACTTCAACAAACAGTGACATTACTATTAAATGTATATTGCTGGATAGGCTTTATTGCCTAGTTGTAATTATGTTAAATAAAAAAAAAAAAAAAAAAAAAAAAAAAAAAAAATACTCAGGAAGTACGGAATACTGAACGTGACGACGGTCCAGATTCATTTCGTACTATCAATTTAATTTTAAAGTTTTAAAAGCAATACGAATATTTTAATTGCTATTGTGGTGGTGTAATCAGATTTCCAAAGTGTATGATTCAACAAATTATGTTTTAAAGTTCACATCCATCACGTTAGCTGGACTGATGTGTGCCGCGATATTTTCAAATACCCAACTAGCTAATTAAAAAAAAACTACCACTTAATCGATTTTTTGATGTATAGAATCTAATCTTCTTGTAGCCCGTCATTCTTTAGTCAGTTTACTATTTTCTTTTAAAGTCAATGTTTCGCTCTTTAGCTTAATTTTGTAGTAGTTCAACGTAAATTAGTATTTAGCGCTGTCTATAACAATTTGCTTTTTTTGTTTGTTTAATCGAGTAATTAGTAGTCGTAAAATTAATTAAATATTTTATTTTAAAAAAATTTTTATAGATTACAATTTGAATTAAAATTAGTTTAAATAATGCAAAAAAGTGCATATTAATTAGATAAATTGATCCCTATTGGTAACCTCTCATCAAGTGTTGCTCAACTATTTTTAATTTTATTTTTTTGACAATTACATTCACATAATCTTAATCTTAATACAAATATTTAATTTTTTGAAGGTTTGATGTTATCATCGAGCCGCAAGATGAAACAATATGCAGTCCCTTGATAATTGTGGATTATATTCACATTAGAGCTCTCACGGTATGATACGGAGAGCTTTTTCCAATTCTTAAATTGTACATACGTTTGAGATTCATTACTACAATTACGTTTTCGCATGTGTAATGTCTGTATTAACTGTCTTGAAGTAGAGACTTTGAGCAAGGAAAAACAATAATATAAAACTTAAAGAAATAACAAAACTATAATATGTTTGAAAATAAAAATATAATCGCTCTATGTCACAGTTAGCGCAATTTCAATAATACTTTAATTCACTGTATGATATTTCTTTATATTTTTGACATCATCTCGTTAGACCTACTTATTCAATTTTAAAAATAATTACCGGACACAGCAAGGACGGATTAAACAGAAAGGCGACCGCCTCCCCTGAGACAAAAGGAATAAAACAAAGTTTAAAATCTCATTTTACTCCTATAAAATGGAATGATGTCCATAGTCTAAGAGATGGAAAAGGATCAGTGAATCATATCAGCCCTCTGAGAGGTCCGAATCTTCTCTTACTGTGTCCACTGCAACAGTAAAAACCCTTTCTAAACTCTAACATTGATCAAAACTTGGTTGAAAAACCGTTGTGACGCTTAACTGGACTTGCGTAGCAATATGGCCTCAGAAATATACATGTTGATAAAGAGGCAATTCTAGGTATAGCCTACTTGGAAGGGGAGAAAAAGTGTAAAAATATGTTTTCTTAAATACAACTTTTATTTCAAAATTAGTGTCACTGTACATAACTGTATTGAAAGAAATACAATCATTTTTAGATTAGGTTAAGTGCGATGTCAACATACGCCATTCGTCAAGTACGGAATACTGAACGTGACGACGATCCAGATTCATTTCGTACTATCCATTTAATTTTAAAGTTTTAAAAGCAATACGAATATTGCAATTGTTATTGTGGTGGTGTACTCAGATTTCCAAAGTGAATGATTCAACAAATTATGTTTAAAGGTACACATCCATCACGTTAACGGGACTGATGTGTGCCGCGATATTTTCAAATATCCAATTAATTAAAAAAAAAACTACCACCTCATCGATTTTTTGGATGTATAGATTCTAATCTTCTAGTAGCCCGTCATTCTTTAGTCAGTTTACAATTTTCTTGTAAAGACAATGTTTCGCTCTTTAGCTTAATGCTATGGTAGTTCACTGTAAATTCGTATTTAGCGCTGTCTATAACGATTCGCTTTTTTGTTTATTTAATTGCATAATTATTAGTCGTTGTAAAATTAATTAAATATTTTATTAAAAAAATATTTAAAAAGTACAATGTGAATTAAAATTAGTTTAAATAATGCAAAAAAGTGCATATTACTTAGATAAATTGATCTCTATTGGTAACCTCTCATCAAGTGTTGCTCAACTATTTTTAATTGGATTCTTTAGACAATTACATTCACATTATCTTAATCATAGTACAAGTATTTAATTTTTTGAAGGTTTGATGTTATCATCGAGCCGCAAGATGAAACAATAAGTTGTCGTTGTGCAACGAAAAAAATAATATATATATATATATATATATATATATATATATATATATATATATATATATATATATATATACATATTAGTATTATTAAATAATAATAATTACACAAGCCCGCGCACACACGAACACGCAAACAGTAAACTCGTATATAATTAATACTGAAAATGACTTTTCAAATATACGTAACATTTCGTGATTTAATTAATTCAAATATTTCTGAATAAACATGTACATATTTTGACAATAATATTTTCACCTTTACTAAAAATCTGATTTCATAATCGTAACCAGCATAAATTGGCTTTTTTTAATGTCACTGAAAAAATGAAAATTACTTCAGGGTTCATTTTCATTTACAGATCTTAATTTAATTTTTTAATGCACGTTGAACACTGATTATGGCGAAGAAATTATTTTTAAAAAATTAATAAAACAATTATTATAATATTTTTACTTTGAAATTTTCTTCCATTATATCAGCAAAACAGCTGCCTGTCGCCATAATTACAATTCTTACAGGTAAAAGGAAAAATATAAAATATGAGTATATGAATTTTATCTTTTTAACAAAAAGAACACACCACTAAAATTTTATTCCACCTAATTTTAGCTTAAAAATGAGCAAAACTAATGTAAATTTAGATCGACAGCAATACTGTTAAAAAAATTCGAAGCTTAACAAGTGAGTCCAGGCGATATGATGTGGAGTCGGACACTGCTACTTTGATCTTGTACGCACCATTGGTAAATATGTGTCTAGTTACTACCGTAGTTTTTTTTCCACGCATAACGTATATGAATGTGGCAGCGTCTCCCCCAGCAAAATTCACCCTCGAGAAGTACCGGTTTACATATATCTATACATATTTAAAACTCATTGTGATGAACAATGATTCGTTTTATCCGAAATATCTATTTCTCTCCCGCCCTCAATCTCTCTCTCTCTCTCTCTCTCTCTCTCTCTCTCTATATATATATATATATATATATATATATATATATATATATATATATATATATATATATTTATATATATATATATATATATATATATATATATATATGTGTGTGTGTGTGTGTGTGTGTGTGTGTGTGTGTGTGTGTGTGTGTGTGTGTGTGTGTGTGTGTGTGTGTGTGTGTGTGTGTAGAAAGCACGCGCGCGGCGCATGTGTGTGTCTTTGAGTGTCGGTTTTAGTCGTAATATCGATCCAATTTTGATTGAAAAACCCATAAATTCTTTTGTAATAACGGTTTGAACAATGTTGTTACCATACTGTTCTACTAGTGATTATTAATTTTTTAAAAGGAAATATCAGTTCCTTTTTTTGTGGAAAATAGCACTTTCTATCGGCAAACCTAAGCTGCATACAGTGTACTAAAACCAACAGCACTTTTAAATATCTTTTAAAACATTTGGTTTCAATTTTGATAAATATAAATTTTCTAATTTCGTTTTATATAACACATTACAGCGCACACTTAGGAATATGATTTTTTAATTATTCATTTGATTCACATATGATGCTGTTCGAACTATACTGTTTTAAATACGGTAATGATATGTTTGTTTAATAGGTAAAGTGCCATAAAAAATGTATAATTATATGACAAAAGTTAAGTGAATAATGTTTTTTGGTTTTTTTCCGTCAGTAAAGTTGTGTCAGCCAAAAAATTATTGAATGAAATGATTTTATCGTTTTATTTATTTTTCTAAGATCATTAAAAGGAGATAATTCACGTAAGGAATTATAATTTCAAAAACATAAATAAAAACATTAAATATCGTATTTTTTTTGAAACATGAAAGAAGTAACATAAACTGAAAATAGTAGGTTAATAATGTGAAACTTCCCGAAAATAGAATATTTGCAAATATGCTCAAGAACTAATGATTTCCAAACATTTCACTGGCCAGCGCTGGATCTTATCACATTACAATACTAACAGAAATTTTACTATAATCAATAGTTAGCATTGAAGGCGCAGAGTAAGCAATACTTTATTATGAAACAAATGAAACTCTCGGTCGACTATTCCATACTATTCGCTTTAATATAACGGCGAAATGTTACTGGGTTAACTTGTAAATAGTGTAAATAGGAAAATATTTCATACAACATTCAACTTATTTTTTGGACAGGCTTGCTATTAAAAGGTGAGCCTCAAAAACAACCTTTAACAAACTTATTTCAATTTAATATGTTTGTTTAACTCTGGTTTCCCTTCAAATCGTATAAATCTTTCGCCTTTTACTAAAGATTTTCGTGGAGGGGACCATTTGATGAGTGAAACAAATTTTATAGAAAATCGAATTTCACAATAGTAATATTAATGTAAGTCTGTTTAAATTAAAAATAAAAATTTTCAAAATACGCAAGAAGTACGGAATACTGAGCTTGACGACGGTCGAGATACATTTTCGTACTATCAATTTAATTTTAAAGTTTTAAAGCAATACGAATACTTTAATGCTTATTGTGGTGGTGTAATCAGATTTCCAAAGTGTATGATTCAACAAATTATGTTTTAAGTTCACATCCATCACGTTAGCTGGACTGATGTGTGACGCGATATTTTCAAATACCCAACTAGCTAATTAAAAAAAATCTACCACTTAATCGATTTTTGATGTATAGAATTTAATCTTCTTGTAGCCCGTCATTCTTTTTTCTGTTTACTATTTTCTTTTAAAGACAATGTTTCGCTCTTTAGCTTAATGCTGTAGTAGTTCAACGTAAATTAGTATTTAGCGCTGTCTATAACAATTTGCTTTTTTGTTTGTTTAATCGAGTAATTAGTAGTCGTAAAATTAATTAAATATTTTATTTTAAAAAAATATTTATAGAGTACAATTTGAATTAAAATTAGTTTAAATAATGCAAAAAAATGCATATTAATTAGATAAATTGATCCCTATTGGTAACCTCTCATCAAGTATTGCTCAACTATTTTTAATTGGATTCTTTAGACAATTACATTCACATTATCTTAATCTTAATACAAATATTTAATTTTTAAAAGGTTTGATGTTATCATCGAGCCGCAAGATGAAACAATATGCAGTCCCTTGATAATTGTGGATTATATTCACATTAGAGCTCTCACGGTATGATACGGAGAGCTTTTTCCAATTCTTAAATTGTACATACGTTTGAGATTCATTACTACAATTTACGTTTTCGCATGTGTAATGTCTGTATTAACTGTCTTGAAGTAGAGACTTTGAGCAAGGAAAAACAATAATATAAAACTTAAAGAAATAACAAAACTATAATATGTTTGAAAATAAAAATATAATCGCTCTATGTCACAGTTAGCGCAATTTCAATAATACTTTAATTCACTGTATGATATTTCTTTATATTTTTGACATCATCTCGTTAGACCTACTTATTCAATTTTAAAAATAATTACCGGACACAGCAAGGACGGATTAAACAGTAAGGCGACCGCCTCCCCTGAGACAAAAGGGATAAAACAAAGTTTAAAATCTCATTTTACTCCCATAAAATGGAATGATGTCCATACTCTACGAGATGGAAAAGGATCAGTGAGTCATATCAGCCATCTGAGAGGTCCGAATCTTCTCTTACTGTGACAACTGCAACAGCAAAAACCCTTTCTAAACCCTAAAATTGATCAAAACTTGGTTGAAAAACCGTTGTGACGCTTAACTGGACTTGCTTTGCAATATGTCCTTAGAAATATACATGTTGATAAAGAGGCAATTCTAGGTATACTTGGAAGGGGAGAAAAAGTGTAAAAATATGTTTTCTTAAATACAACTTTTATTTCAAAATTAGTGTCACTGTACATAACTGTATTGAAAGAAATACAATCATTTTTAGATTAGGTTAAGTGCGATGTCAACATACGCCATTCGTCAAGTACGGAATACTGAACGTGACGACGATCCAGATTCATTTCGTACTATCCATTTAATTTTAAAGTTTTAAAAGCAATACGAATATTGCAATTGTTATTGTGGTGGTGTACTCAGATTTCCAAAGTGAATGATTCAACAAATTATGTTTTAAGGTTCACATCCATCACGTTAGCTGGACTGATGTGTGCCGCGATATTTTCAAATATCCAACTAATTAAAAAAAAACTACCACTTAATCTATTTTTTGGATGTATAGATTCTAATCTTCTTGTGGCCCGTCATTCTTTAGTCAGTTTACAATTTTCTTGTAAAGACAATGTTTCGCTCTTTAGCTTTATGCTGTAGTAGTTCACCGTAAATTCGTATTTAGCGCTGTCTATAACAATTAGCTTTTTTGTTTGTTTAATTGCGTAATTATTAGTCGTTGTAAAATTAAATAAATATTTTATTAAAAAAATATTTAATAAGTACAATGTGAATTAAAATTAGTTTAAATAATGCAAAAAAAGTGCATATTAATTAGATAAATTGATCCCTATTGGTAACCTCTCATCAAGTGTTGCTCAACTATTTTTAATTTCATTTTTTTGACAATTACATTCACATAATCTTAATCTTAATACAAATATTTAATTTTTTGAAGGTTTGATGTTATCATCGAGCCGCAAGATGAAACAATATGCAGTCCCTTGATAATTGTGGGTTATATTCACATTAGAGCTCTCACGGTATGATACGGAGAGCTTTTTCCAATTCTTAAATTGTACATACGTTTGAGATTCATTACTACAATTACGTTTTCGCATGTGTAATGTCTGTATTAACTGTCTTGAAGTAGAGACTTTGAGCAATGAAAAACAATAATATAAAACTTAAAGAAATAACAAAACTATAATATGTTTGAAAATAAAAATATAATCGCTCTATGTCACAGTTAGCGCAATTTCAATAATACTTTAATTCACTGTATGATATTTCTTTATATTTTTGACATCATCTCATTAGACCTACTTATTCAATTTTAAAAATAATTACCGGACACAGCAAGGACGGATTAAACAGAAAGGCGACCGCCTCCCCTGAGACAAAAGGAATAAAACAAAGTTTAAAATCTCATTTTACTCCTATAAAATGGAATGATGTCCATAGTCTAAGAGATGGAAAAGGATCAGTGAATCATATCAGCCCTCTGAGAGGTCCGAATCTTCTCTTACTGTGTCCACTGCAACAGTAAAAACCCTTTCTAAACTCTAAAATTGATCAAAACTTGGTTGAAAAACCGTTGTGACGCTTAACTGAACTTGCTTTGCAATATGGCCTTAGAAATATACATGTTGATAAGAGGCAATTCTATGTGTACTTGGAAGGGGAGAAAAAGTGTAAAAATGTTTTCTTAAATATAACTTTTATTTCAAAATGAGTGTCACTGTACATAACTGTATTGAAAGAAATACAATCATTTTTAGGTTAGGTTAAGTGCGATGTCAACATACGCCATACGTCCCTTGTCTTGTGGACGCCATTAGTCCCTACTACTTTTCTTCATGATTTATACTTACATTAAAAACTCCACAAATCCCGTTCCAGATCACAAAACGTTATTGCGTTAACCAATACTCTACCAGTATTGGCGTTTTCGCAATGTTATTTTAAAATTTGTATATTTGCGAATGTAAAACTAACAAATTCGCTACTTTCAACAACTAAGGGAATAATAAGGTATTTTAAAAGTATAGTAATATATATATATATACATACATATATATATATATATATATATATATATATATATATATATATATATCACTATTTTATTGTTTTATTTAAAAGATTATAGAATTTTTGATTTTTGTCTTAAAGTTACGTATATGGAGCTAGTTTTGCAAAGATGTAATGAGGTGAAACTTGATTTAAAGAAATCAAGTGATTTTTTTCTAATTAAAATGTAGTAAATTTGTGCACTTATCACGTTAGCGAGAATCGTTTTATCCGAAATATCTCTCTCTCTCTCTCACTCTCCCTCTCTGTCTCTCTCTCTCTCTCTCTCTCTCTCTATATATATATATATATATATATATATATATATATATATGTGTGTGTGTGTGTGTTTTTTTGTCTGTCTGTTTTAGTAATAATTTCGATCCAATTTTGATTGAAAACCCTTATAATCATTTGTGATAACGGTTTGAACAAGGTTGTTACCAAACAAAATCCGTTCAAAATGGTTACCATTTCAAATCTCTACAAAAACTATCGTTACCATTTCGTTCAATTTTTTAGAAATTCTATTTTCATAATAGTAATATTAATGTAAGACTGCTTAAATTTAAAATTTTCAAAATACGCAGGAAGTACGGAATACTGAACTTGACGACGGTCCGTTCAATCTTAGAAGACCTAATAACTTACTTTTAGTTAAAGGAATAAGATTTATACAAGGTAGTTGCGTACGAAATTTCAAAATAATCTACCTGTGATTTTGACAAATTTTGGAAATATATAGACAAGAATAAAACATTAGTTTATCGTACTTTATTGCTTTTTTATGTACTTAATTTGTTGTTCTTGTATTTTATAATATATAATATAATTTTTAAATAATATTATGTATTTTGTTATATATATATATTAATTATAATTATATATAATTAAAATCTGTGTACAAAATTAGAATGTTTTAATTTACCATATAATAGAGAATACAATAATTACTAAATGTTAATTTCGAATATAGTTTTTTGTAAAATTTAATTTTACAAATGTCTTACATTTTATATATAGTTGCAATTTTTTTGACGCAAAGGTTTGACGAAAGTTGAGCCTCAAAAAAATAATGATACTGATGATGTATGCAATTATCTTCATACAGATTAAATTTAGTACCGAATGAGGTTATTATTCAGTTATACGGCAGTGAAGGAGAAAAATGGATCTAAAGTTAACTTAATATGTTTTATTATTATTTGAATCCATTTGCAAGTAAATATTACTATCCTTAAGCATTTTAAACTAGCTTTTTGTTATTTTTCAATGAAATCTTACATAAAATATTGCAAATATATAGGCAATGTTAGAAATTTGTAAAATTACATTTTACAAAAAGAAAAACTATTTAATATGACTTTTCTATTGAAATTGTGTAGAATTCAACTTTTACTGATATTTTATAACAGAGTCAGCTGGAACTATCAACAGATGAAGGATTCAGCCGTCACGTCGCTATATTTACACAGCCATATACTGCTTCGTAGTGGTCACGTAAACATTCCCCGCCAATAATTCTGGTAAATGAAGTGATTTGCCGCTTCGGTGGCCTACTTGATAGCGTACTGGGCTTTCACGCCGAGGACCCGGGTTCGATGCCCGGCCAGGTCTAGGCATTTTCATACGCTATAAATCATCTCATCGTCTGCATTAGCCTAAGTGTTCACAATAGTCGGTCGTTAAACAAAAAAATAAATAAATAATTAAAATGAAAGGGATATGAAAACTTCAAATAAAACTATTATTATTAGCTTATTTTAACATTAGGTTTTAAGATGTAAGATCGGTAAAGTATGCAAAGATCGATTATCGTGTGTGAATTAATTTCGTTTTGTTCAAATAATATAGAATACTTACACTTATAAATAACAACAAATAAAAGAGTTGTTATTATATTAAATATCGATTAACAACGTGATGTGTTTTAATAAGACAAATTCATTTAAGAAACGAATTTTGGAATTTTAACGTAAACTCCGTGAAAATTAACTTGGTCAATGTAAACAAACTAAATATACACTTTGTTTAATACTTATAAAAATACAAACACAACAAAATAAGTACATAAAATAAGAAATAAAGTACTATAAATTATAATCGAATCTTTGAACTGTTTGAAACTAAATCTGTTTGTAGACGACAGTCAATTTTCCATACAACTCTTCTTCCTTTAACTAAAAGTTTGTTACTAGTTCTTCTTATATAAGTAAGTAGCGCTGCTCGTCAATACCCACGTTTTTGTTACTTTTATTGGATGCCAATATACTCAAAATATTATACATATTATTTATAGACACTTTAAATAATTTAAGTTTTTAAACTATTTTAAATACTATTTTACTTTAAAATTGAGTTAATTATATCATGTTCTAATATTATAACAATAATTGTCCCAAAATACGAAAAAAGAAGATTTAAATCACTACTGCTCCCTATATATTTACGATTAACTATCAAACAAACAGTTTACGATTTACGATTGGCTACAGACAGTACATTAGATTTAAATCACTAACGCTACACATATATATTTACGATTAACTATTACACTTAATTTGGCTGAAAACAGTAGTACATTGTCTTGTCTGTTAAATTAAGTGAAGTCACTTCAATATTAATCATCTTTGGAGGAAATGTACAGTTTTTTATTATTATTATTTAAATTATAATCAATTAATAATTAAATTTTTGATTATCTTACTTTATAATTTCTGCAAAACAGTTAAATTGTATATTTCTAGCCCACGTGTACATTTGTTTCAACAATATCTCAATATGTGTTTTAAACATTATTAACTGTGCACATTTAATAAGAATACCGTTTTTGAAATTAGCTCTTCTCTTACCTGAAGATTGAAGAAATGGATGGGATGCATTACTCGGTTCACAGTATAATAAATAAACAATTTTTTTTCGAAAATAAACTGTGAATTAATCGCAGTACACAGCTGATTCGCTGTAATAGAAACCATTTTTTTTATTTTAAGGCGAAAACCACATTAAGGCTATTATCGCCTCCCTAAATGTAAGTGTGAGAATAAAATGTTAAAGGTGTAAATGTAGAGGGGGAAAGTGTATGTTAGATTCAGGTACCATGAGACACATCTAAATCCTCTCAATAGGTGCAGCTAGTTTGCACCCCAACGGGGATATATATATATATACCTATATATATATATATATATATATATATATATATATATATATATATATATAATATATATATATATATATATATATGCATATGTATAAATATATTTATGTATATTACACCCCTAATATTATTTTATTTCTTGAGATGCAATATTCTTATAATATTTTAACAACGGTAAAATGTTATTTAAAAAAAGTAAAAAAAAATTATAACACATTATTTTGTCAGGATTTAATAGGCTTATTGTAGGCTTACGAATTATGCTAAGAGATTAAGCTCAATGCGAGATCTAGCATAGCTTCTTTTCACAATGTCGTCGATATTTGGTTTCATCTATGATATTTCGATAATCAGTGCGTTTTCCATATTTTGATCTGTTAGTCTTGATCGTGCCTTTTACTTTTGAAAATTCGTTGGTATGGAGACCTGCTCACAAAACGTAGGGCCTATGTATTTAAAACTGAGACATGAATTTCAAGGAGTATTTTGGAATGTTAGAAAAGAAATAATTAATGCGATAGGAGTAAAATTCTGAATCCCCATTAAAACTTTCAAATAAATTGCTAAACAAATTTGGTTATTCCTTTTGAACATTCTTCCGAAATGTCCTATACTTTTTCACTAAAGGGCTTTACCAATGAACGAATCTGTACTTAAATTATTCCATGATCACTTTTAATGCGTTGACGAACTTACCGAAGCGAAGTTATTAATGTTAGTTTTAACGAGAAAAAAGGGAATGGAATAAACCGAACCGCGGTTTGTAACGGACTAACGTAACGAACGAGCAACGAACATTTATAAATACAGATAAATTGTTATATATACAATTATACCGGCCTGTTTTATCTAGGTTTCATAAATAGACATAGTGATATACTAACATGTTCATTATGAAAAAATATATAACAATTTGTCAGTAATAATTATAATTGTCAGTAAAACTTAATTAATTATGTTGTCATTAACTGAAGATGTAGTTTGTCAGTTGTTACAAATATGCTCAATTATTAACACTTTAATTTTGGACAGGCTTGACGTTGCGTTGAGCTTCAAAAAAATATTAGTATTAATATATTCAATTTTTCTTCATTCGTATTAAACTTAGTACCGAAGGGGAGGCTATTATTTGGTCATACGGTAGTGAAGGTAGTAATCGTAGAAGGAAACAAAAGGATTTAAGGATAACGTAATGTTTTATTATTATTTGAATCCATTTGCAAGTTTAAATATTACTATCCTTAAGCATTTTAAACTGGCTTTTTGTATATTTCTGAACGAAATCTTAGATAAAAAAATTGCAACTATATATAAAATGTAAGACATTTGTAAAATTAAATTTTACAAAAAACTATTTTCGAAATTAACATTTAGTAATTATTGTATTCCTTATTATATGGTAAATTAAAACATCCTACATTCTAATTTTGTACACAGATTTTAATTATGTATATATATATATATATATATATATATATATATATATATATATATATATATATATATATATATATATATATATATATATATATATATATATATATATATATAATAATCAAATACATAATATTATATAAAATTATAATATATATTATATATTATAAAATACAAGTACAACAAATTAAGTACATAAAATAGCAATAAAGTACGATAAACAAATTTTTTATTCTTGTCTATATTTTTCCAAATTTGTCAAAATCACAGGTAGATTATTTTGAAATTTCGTACGCAACTACCTTGTATAACTCTTCTTACTTTAACTAAAAGTAAGTTATTAGATCTTCTAAGATAAGTAAGTAGGGCGCTGCACGTGAATAACTACGGTTTTGTTAGTTTTATTAAATTAAATACTAACAAATATAATTTGTAATTAATAATTTTTAATTATCTTTATAGTAAATATGTACAAGTACATCACAATCAGTTTTGATTTCATTTAGAATGGAATTATAAAGCTTATATTGATATTCAATTTAACCATCTCAACCACTTAAATTCACCGTATTTCAATTTAGCCATTAACTGGAATGGTGTACTTAATGAAACATACATATATTCTCTAATAGTACAAATACTAACCAACAAATCTCTTTTAAAAAATACTATCATTCTACATTTCGGGCCGTTTGAAACTAAATCATTTTGTAGCCGTCACTCCATTTTTCTATAAATTTCGTAGCCCTTTATGAAACATAGTTTACTAAACTAGTTCTTCGTAGATGCGTAACTAGCGCTGTATATCAATGATTACTTTTTCTTAGTTTTATAGGATAATCACTAGCATATAAAATATTAATTATTCATTACTTTTATAGGAAATATAACGAACTACATTATAACTAATTTCGATTTCATACAAATGGATATAATTAAGTGTATTCTGATATTTTTTAAAATCTTCTCTAACAATTTAATTCGACGTATGTCATTCGTGATACTTGCCGGTAATGTAGTTTTATTTATCTATCTACTGGTAATTTTGTATAAGCAATTACCAATTTTGGATAAGCATGATGCAACATAGAGCTCCAAAATAATATTTATATTGATGATATGAGCAATTTTTCTTTATTCAGAATAAAGTTAGTACCGAATGAGGTTATTTTTCTGTCATCCGGGAGTGAAGATAGTAATCATAGATGGAAACAAATGGATCGAAAGTTAACTTAATATGTTTTATTATTATTTGAATCCAATTCCAAGTAAATTTTACTATATTTAAACATTTTAACCAAACTTTTTGTTATTTTTCAATGAAATCTTACATAAAATATTGCAAATATATAGGCAATGTTAGAAATTTGTAAAATTACATTTTACAAAAAGAAAAAAGGAAAACTATTTAATATGACTTTTCTATAGAAGTTGTGTAGAATTCAACTTTTACTGATATTTGATAACAGAGTCAGCTGGAACTATCAATAGATGAAGGAATCAGCCGTCACGTCGATATATTTACACCGCCCTCTACTGCTTCGTAGTGGTCACGTAAATATTCCCCGCCAATAACTCTGGTAAATAAAGTGATTTGCCACTTCGGTGGCCTACTTGATAGCGTACTGGGCTTTCACGCCGAGGACCCGGGTTCGATTCCCGGCCAGGTCTTGGCATTTTCATACGCTAGAAATCATCTCATCGTCTGCATTAGCCCAAGTGTGCACAATAGTCGGTCGATAAACAAAAAAATAAATAAGAAAAATGAGAGGTATATAATAACTTCAAATAAAACTATTATTATTAGCTTACGTTAACATTAGGTTTTAAGATGTAAGATTGGTAAAGTATGCAAAGATATATATCGTGTGTGAATTAATTTCGTTTTGTTCAAATAATTTAGAATACTTACACTTATAATAACAACAAATAAAAGAGTTGTACACAAGAGTTGTACACGATTATATCTATTAACAACGTGACGTGATTTAATAAGACAAATTCATTTATGACGCGAGTTTTGGAATTTTAAAGTAAACTCCGTGAAAATTAACTTGGTCAATGTAAACAAACTAAATATACACTTTGTTTAATACTTATAAAAATACAAACACAACAAAATAAGTACATAAAATAAGAAATAAAGTACTACAAACTATAAATTATAATCGAATCTTTGAACTGTTTGAAACTAAATCTGTTTGTAGACGACAGTCAATTTTCCATACAACTCTTCTTCCTTGAAGTAAAAGTTTGTTACTAGTTCTTCTTATATAAGTAAGTAGCGCTGCTCGTCAATAACCACGTTTTTGTTAGTTTTATTGGATTACGTACTAACAAATAAAATTTTTAATTATTATTTTTTTATTAAATTTATAGTAAATATATAGACGAACATTATAATCAGTGTTGATTTCATTTAGAAGTGAATTGTAATGCGTATATTGATAATCAATTTAATCTTCTCAAACTCTTTCCTCAAACTTATTTAATTGGGCCGTCATTAACTTATGATATAGTTCGTACATTATGTCATATATATACTTTAATTTTGGAAAGGTTTGGCGAAAGTTGAGCCTCAAAAAAATGTTGATACTGATGATGTATGCAATTATCTTCATACAGATTAAATTTAGTACTGAATGAGGTTATTATTCAGTCATACGGCAGTGAAGGTAGTAATCGTAGAAGGAGAAAAATGGATCTAAAGTTAACTTAATATGTTTTATTATTATTTGAATCCATTTGCAAGTAAATATTACTATCCTTAAGCATTTTAAACTAGCTTTTTGTTATTTCCGAAAGAAATCTTACATACAATTTACCCAGTCCAGATTCTGTTATTTACTGAAGACAATAATTTGTTATACGGAAATAAAGGTACAATAAATCGTTGAAGGAATCCAATTGAAATAAAGATTACAAATTTATATACATTAAAAAAATACGTCATTCGAAATTAAAAACTGATAGTAATTTTTAATTTTTCCTTTTTCTGTTATTGGCAAATATTTCATTTTGCTACTTTTTCATTTTGAACAGTGACTTCAATTATAATACAATTTGAAACTTATACAATTAAATAATTTTTCTCTTAGGGTAGCCCTTCACTTGATATGTCTTGTGTAATGATATGCGGGATCTCCGCTACGTATTGGTTTGAAATTATAAATAGGGATGATTATTTGAAATGTATCCCTGGATTGTAAATTAGTCGTTTAGAAAACGAGGTGTGAAATCATGCCTCATCTCTACTTCATTATCAATGCCTATTGACAGTCTGAACACTGTTTTTAGAACAATGATTATTATTCTGTATTGTTAAAAAAATTTTAAAAATGTATTGTAGGCTACTTTTAAATAATATTTATTTTTAATAATAACCATAACTTTTTCCTTATTTTTTAAATATGTGATATAAAAAATATTTTTTTTTAAAAATCGCATGCAACAATCGTTAAGATAAAAGAAAGTAATTATATAACAAAGTCAGCTGGAACTGTCACCTGCTGAAGGAATTAGCCGTCACGTCGCTACATTTACAGCGCTCGCTATTGGTTCGTTGTGGTCACGTATACATTCTCCGCTAATAACTCTAGTAAATAAAATGATTTACCGCCTCGGTTGTTTACTTCATAGCGTACTGGGCTTTCACCCCGAGAACCCGGGTTCGATTTCCGGCCAGGTGTTGGCATTTTCAAACTCTATAAATCGTCTGCATTAGCCAAGTGTGAACAATAGTCGGTCGTTAAACAAAAAAATAAATAAGTAAAATGAAAGGGATATGAAAACTTCAAATAAAACTATTATTATTAGCTTACTTTAACATTAGGTTTTAAGATGTTGAGATCGATAAGGTATGCAAAGATCGATTATCGTGTGTCAATTAATTTCGTTTTGTTCAAATAATACAGAATACTTACACTTATAAATAACACCAAATAAAACTTTTGTTATTATATTAAATATCGATTAACAACGTGACCTGTTCTAATAAGAAATTCATTTAAGTAACGAGTTTAGGAATTTTAACCTAAACTTCGTGAAAATTAACTTTAACAACGTAAAGAAACTAAATAAACAATTCATTTAATACTTGTAAAAATACAAACACAACAAAGTATGTACATAAAAAAAGAAATAAAGTACTACAAACTATAAAATATAATCGAAACTTTGGGCTGTTTGAAACTAAATCGGTTTGTAGACGATAGGCAATTATCCATACAACTCTTCTTCCTTTAACGAAAAGTTAGTTACTAGTTCTCCTTCGATACGTAAGTAACGCCGCATGTCAATAACTACGTTTTTGTCAGTTTTATAGATTACGTACTAACAAATAAAATTTTTAATTATTATTGTTACTTTATCTTTACAGCAAATATATATAGAGGAACATTATAATCAGTGTTGATTTCATTTAGAAGGAAATAGTAAAGCGTATATCGATATTCAATTTAATCTTCTCAACCACTGTTATCAAACTTATTTAATTGGGTCGTCAATACCTGACGATGTAGTTTGTCAATACTTTTATCATATAACTAAGTAACAATACTTATAATTTTGGAAAGGTTTGACGAAAGTTGAGCCTCAAAAAAATATTGATACTGATGCAATTATCTTCATACAGATTAAATTTAGTACCGAATGAGGTTATTATTCAGTTATACGGCAGTGAAGGTAGTAATCGTAGAAGGAGAAAAATGGATCTAAAGTTAACTTAATATGTTTTATTATTATTTGAATCCATTTGCAAGTAAATATTACTATCCTTAAGCATTTTAAACTAGCTTTTTGTTATTTTCAAATGACATCTTACTTAAAATATTGCAACTATAGGCCTTTAGGCAATGTATAAATTGTAAAATTAATTTTTACAAAAAAAAAGAAAACTATTTAATATAACTTTTCTATAGATATTGTACAGAATTCAAATTTTACTGATATTTTTCTATATCATTTTAAGGGATTCAATTTATATTTTTAGGTACGACGAATAAAACCTGTCCAAAATTAACCAGTGAAGGTTTATATACTGAAACGTACTATTGACCTTCTTGTACACAAAACCAACGAAAATAGTTGATCACATTCAATTGAGAGTTTAGAATCTTATGCCAATATACTCACAATATTATACACATTATTTAGACAATTTAATTTTAAATATTATTTTACTTTAAATTCCAGTTATAGCCTATATATCATGTTCTAATATTATAACAACAATTGTCTCAAAATACAAAAAATTAGATTTAATCAATAGCGCAACCTATACATTTACGATTAACTATCAAACCTAATTTGGCTAAAGAATGCGTTGACATTGTCGACACTGTCTTCTCGGTTAAACTAACTGAAATCATTTAAAACACTTCAATTTCGAACAGCTTGGGAGGAAATGTACACATTTTTTACTAATTCTTCTTGTAATAATACTCCATTATTAATTAAAATTTTGATTACCTTACTTTAATATTTCTGCAAAAAAACATTTAAAGTGTATATTGCTAGCCCACGTGTACAATTGTTTTACAATATCTCAATATGTGTTTTAGACATCATGTTCAGTGCACAATTAATAAGCATACCGTTTCTGAAATTAGCTCTTCTCTTACCTGAAGATTGAAGAAATGGATGGGATGCATTACTCGGTTCACAGTATAATAAATAAACAAATTTTTTTTCGAAAATAAACTGTGAATTAATCGCAGTACAAAGCTGATTCGTTGTAATAGAAACCTTTTTTTTTATTTTAAGGCGAAAACCACATTAAAGCTATTATCGCCTTCCTAAATGTAAGTGTGAGAGTAAAATATTAAAGTTTTAAGTGTTGTGTTGCAAGTGAAAGTGGCTGTTAGATTCGGGTACCACGAGGCACATCTAAATCCTCTCAATAGGAGCAGCTAGTTTGCACCCCCAACGGGGATATATATATAATGTTATTTAAAAAAAGTAAAAAAAAATTATAACACATTGCTTTGTCAGGATTTAATAGGCCTATTGTAGGATACTTACGAATTATTCTAAGAGTCACTTGAGCTCAATGCGAGATCTAGCATAGCTTCCTTTTCACAATGACGTCGACATTTGGTTTCATCTTCGATATTGCGATACTCAGTGCGTTTTCCAGATTTTTATCAGTTAGTCTTGATCGTGCTGATAATATACTATTTAAATTCCAATATATATTTCATTGGAATAGGAAATATATAAACTTTGTATATAAAAAAATATATACAAATGGTATGACTCATCTCAAAATTCGCTGGTATAGAAAAGCTGCTCACAAAACGTAGGGCCCATGTATTTTAAACTGAGACATGAATTTCAAGGCGTATTTTGGAATGTTAGAAAAGAAATAATTAATGCGATAGGAGTAAAATTCTGAAGCCCCATTAAAACTTTCAAATAAGTAACTAAACAAATTTGGTAATTCCATTTGAATATTCTTCCGAAATGTCCTATACTTTTTCACTAAAAGCCTTTGCAAATGAACGAACCTGTACTTAAATTCTTCCATGATCACTTTTAATGCGTTGACGAACATACCGAAGCGAAGCTATTTATGTTAGTTTTAACGAGAAAAGGGAATGGAATAAACCGAACCGCGGCTTGTAACGGACTAACGTAACGAACGAGCAACGAACATTTATAAATACAGATAAATTGTTATATATACAATTATACCGGCCTGTTTTATCTAGGTTTCATAAATATACATAGTCATATACTAACAAGTTTTTATGAAAAAATATATAACAATTTGTCGGTAATAATTATATACTTGATGTAGGCCTATAATACGTTCAGTATACTGTATATTGTCGCCTTTAAATCAAAAGCGGCCAACTCGCATGATTATGAGAAAAAGCTTTTCGTTCGCTTTGTAATATCCCAAGAAGAGGTTTAGGTCTACGAATTTAACCCTCCATTATTTACTTAATCCTTTATTGTTCATTTTTAAACTATACATACTTTTGAAATAAGGTACCAGAAGTAGTACGTGACAATTGTATCTGGCTGATGTTTTGTAGGAACAAAATGGCGGTCAAAATATAGTTTAAATGAAGTAAAGAGAAATGTAATTAATTACATTTTATAAACTAATAGAAAACTAAATTATATATATATATATATATATATATATATACATATATATTTCTGCACAATAATAAATTGTAAGCACTTACTTTAGTAATTTTATATTATACATATATTTTCAACGTAAAATTTTGTAATATAAAATTATTTTCATAAGGAATTTCTTAGCGTAAAAAAAAACTGAGCAGTCAGCGCATGACAGCATGTTAAGAATACTCTGATCTCTAAACTGCGATTACATCATTGCTCGTATACTTAAATGTTATGAGCATTCATAACGAAAAAGAAAATTGTCTTACGCCCGGTAGTGGTAATTTTTGCTACTTCTATTTAGTTAGGCGCGTGTATTGGAAATGCAGCGATTGTAATTCTCTGTTACAATCCACCAATACTTTATTTTATTAATTTTTTTAAAACACCCATCATGGGATTTATTTTATATTTGTGGGCTCGACGAATCGTACCTGTCGAAAATTAACAATTTTAAATTAACAAACAAAATTAACAATAAATGATATAGAATTGTTTCAACACACTTTAACTTCTTGTACTCTGAACCAATTAAAGTAGGATGATTACATTCATTTGAGAGGTTAGATTCTTATGCCAATATATTCATAATAGTATACATATTTTTTAGACATTATAAACAATTTAATTTTCCAAATTATTGTAAATATTATTTTACTTAAAAATTGAGTTAATTATATCATGTTCTAATACTATAACAATAATTATCACAAAAAAAAAGTTTTAAATCACTAGCGCAACCTATATTTACGATTAACTATCAAACGTAATTTGGCTAATAACAGAACATTGTCTTGTCAGTTAAACTAAGTGAAATCATTTAAAAAACAGTGAAATCAACTTCTTGGGAGGAAATGTACACTTTTTTACTAATTCTTCTTCAAATTATACTCAATTAATAATTAAAATGTTGGTTATCTTTCTTTAATATATCTGCAAAACAATTAAAGTCTATATTTCTAGCTCACGTGTACAATTGTTTGAACATTATCTCAAAAAGTGTTTTAGACATCAAGGTCAGTACACATTTAATAAGCATACCGTTTCCGAAATTAGCTCTTCTATTAACCCTCCATTATTTACTTAATCCTTTATGTTCATTTTTAAACTTTACATACTTTTGAAATAAGGTACCAGAAATTGTACGTGACAATTGCATCTGGCTAATGTTTTGTAGGAACAAAATGACTGTGAAAATAAACTTTAAGTGAAGTATATATTAATTTAATTAGATTACAATTTATAAACTAATTAAAAGAAAAACAATATATATATATATATATATATATATATATATATATATATATATATATATATTTTCTGCACAATAATAAATTTTAAGAACTTACTTTGCTAATTTTATAATTTACATATATTTCCAATGTAAATAATTGTTACAATAAATATTTCTCATATGACATTTCTTAGCATAATAAAAAAAAACAGAGCAGGTAGCAGTCAGCGCATGACAGCATGTTAATACTCTTAATACTCTTAATACGAAGAGGAAAACGGTCTTAAGCCAGGTAGTAGTAATTTTTTTTACTGTGACTTAGTTGGACGCGTGTACCAGAAATCCAGCGATTGTTAATCTCTGTTACTCTAAACCCATACTTCGTTTTATTCATTTTATATAAACCCATACTTCGTTTTATTCATTTTATATTTTGAGGCTTGACGAAGCAAGCCTGTCCAAAGAATATACGACAAATGGTATATAATTGCAAAAGGTACTATAGACCTTCTTGTACACTAAACCAACGAAAATAATTGGTGACATTCAATTGAGAGGTTAGAATCTTATGCCAATATACTCAAAATAATATACATATTATTTAGACACTTTAAATAATTTAAATTTTAAAACTATTTTAAATATTATTTTACTTTAAAATTGAGTTAATTAAATCTGGTTCAAATATTATAACAATAATTGAACCAAAATACGAAGATTTAAATCTCTAGCGCTACCTATATATATACGATTAACTATCAAACGTAATTTGGCTAAAGACAGAACGTTGTCTTATCTGTTAAACTAAGTGAAGTATTTTCAATATCAAACGTATTTGGAGAAAATGTACAGTTTTTTATTATTATTCTTCAAATTATAATCAATTAATAATTAAAGTTTTGATTATCTTACTTTATAATTTCTACAAAAGAGTTAAATTGCATATTTCTAGCCCACGTGTACAATTGTTATAACAATTTCTCAATATGTGTTTTAGACATCATTTTCAGTGCACAATTAATAAGCATGCCGTTTCCGAAATTATCTCTTCTCTTACCTGAAGATTGAAGAAATGGATAGGATGCATTACTGGGTTCAAAGTATAATAAATAATCAAAATTTTTTTCAGAAATAACCTTTAGTTAATCGCAGTACACAGCTGAATCGCTGTAATAGAAAATTTTTTTGTTATTTTTAGGTGAAAACCACATTAAGGGTATTCAAAAGATCGATTATCGTGATGTCGCATAATGTCGTTTTGTTCAAATAGTATAGCCTACTTATACTTATAAATAAAAGTGTTGTTAATATATTAAATATCGATTGACAACTTGCCGTGTTTTAATAACACAAATTCATATAAGTAACGAGTTAGGAATTTTAACCTAAAATTCGTGAAAATTAACTTTACCGATATAAAGAAACTAAATATACACTTTGTTTAATACTTATAAAAATACAAACACAACAAATTAAGTACATAAAAAAGAAATAAAGCTCTACAAAATATAAATTAAAATCGAATCTTTGGGCTGTTTGAAACTAAATCGGTTTGTAGACGATAGCCAATTTTCCATACAACTCTTCTTTCTTTAACTTAAACTTAGTTACTAGTTCTTCTTAGATACGTAAGTAGCGCTGCACATTAATTACTACGTTTTTTGTTGGTTTTATTTGATTACGTACTAACAACTAAATCTTTAATTAGTATTTTATTTATAATTTTTATAGTAAATATATAGACGTACATTATAATAAGAGTTGATTTCATTTAGAAGGGAATTATAAATTGTATTTTGATATTCAATTTAATCTTCTCAACCTCTCATATCCAACGTAATTAATTAGGTTGTCATTAACTGAAGATGTAGTTTAAATTCTTACAAATATATATAATTATAAACTTTTTAATTTTGGAAAGGTTTGACGCAAGTTGAGCCTCAAAAAAATATTAGTATTAATATAATCAATTTTTCTTCATTCGTATTAAACTTAGTACCGAAGGGGTGGGGCTATTATTCAGTCATATGGTAGTGAAGGTAGTAATCGTAGAAGGAAACAAAAGGATCTAAGAATAATGTAATGTTTTATGATTATATGAATCCATTTGCAAGAATAAATATTACTATCGTTAAGCATTTTAAACTGGGGTTTTTGTATATTTCTGAACGAAATCTTAGATACAAAAAATTGCAACTATATATAAAATGTAAGGCATTTGTAAAATTAAATTAAAAAAAAAACTATATTCGAAATTAACATTTAGTAATTTTTGTATTCCCTATTATATGATAAATTAAAACATCCTACATTCTAATTTTGTACACAGATTTTAATTATATATATATATATATATATATATATATATATATATATATGTGTGTGTGTGTGTGTATATAACAAAATACATAATATATATATAATATATATATAATATATATATATATATAATAATAATAATCAAATACATAATATTATATACAAATTATAATATATATTATATATTATAAAATACAAGTACAACAAATTAAGTACATAAAATAGCAATAAAGTACGATAAACTAATTTTTTATTCTTGTCTATATATTTCCCACATTTGTCAAAATCACAGGTAGATTATTTTGAAATTTCGACGCAACTACCTTGTATAACTCTTCTGCCTTTAACTAAAAGTAAGTTATTAGATCTTCTAAGATAAGTAAGAAGGGCTGCACGTGAATAACTAGATTTTTGTTAGTTTTATTAAATTAAATACTAACAAATACAATTTGTAATTAATATTTTTTAATTATTTTTATAGTTAATAAGAAGAAGTACATCACAATCAGTTTTGATTTCATTTAACGAAACATACATATATTCGAATGTAACTACTTAATTTTGGAAAGGCTTGATGCAGCGTCTAGCCTTAAAAACATAATGAAATTCATGACTGGAAGCAATATTTCTTTAATTACAATTTACCCAGTTTCTATTATTTACTTAATAAAGGTACAAATCACAGAAGCACTCCAACTTCTGTTGGATTCGATTTTAATTTATATTTTGTAGAGCTTTATGTAATCCAAATAAATATTACAAATTTGTCCTTACAACTTACATGAAAAAAATGACGTCATTCGAAATTAAAACTGATTGTAATTTTTCCTTTTCCTGTTATTCGACAAATATATTTAGCTACTTTTTCATTTTGAACAGTGACTTCAATTATAATACAATTCGAAACATATAAATTTAAATAAGTTTTCTCGTTTGCTTTCTTGATTTTGTAAACTGACATGCAGGATCTCCGCTACTTTATAATTTCTGCAAAACATTTAAATTGTATATTTCTAGCCCACGTGTACAATTGTTTTAACAATATCTCAATATGTGTTTTAGACATTATTATCTGTGCACATTTAATAAGCATACCGTTTTCGAAATTATTTCTTCTCTTACCTGAAAATTGATGAAATGGATAGGATGCATTACTCTGTTCACAGAAATAAATTTTAAAAAAATATTGTTAAACTGTGAATTAATCGGAGTACACAGCTGATTCGCTGTAATAGAAATCTTTTTTTTTATTTTAAGGCGAAAACCACATTAAGGCTATTATTACTTCCCTAAATGTAAGTGTGAGAGTAAAATGTTAAAGTTGTAAGTGTAGTGTTGCAAGTGAAAGTGTATTTTAGATTCGGGTACCGCGAGGAACGTCTAAATCCTCTCAATAGGTGCAGCTAGTTTGCAACCCCAACGGATACACACACACACACACACACACACACACACACACATATATATATATATATATATATATATATATATATATATATATATATATATATATATATATATATATATATATATATATATAGTTCATATGTATATTACACCCCTAATATTATTTTATTTCTTGGGGTGCAACATCCATATAATATTTTACCAACGGTAAAATGTTATTAAAAAAAAAAATTATAACACATTATTTTGTCAGGATTTAATAGGCCTATTGCAGGCTACTTACGAATTATGCTAAGAGTCACTTACTCTCAATGCGAGATCTACCATAGCTTCCTTTTCACAATTTCGTCGACATTTGGTTTCATCTTGGATATTGCGATACTCAGTGCGTTTTCCAGATTTTTATCAGTTAGTCTTGATCGTCCGTTTACTTCTCAAAATTCGTTGGTATGGAAAGCTGCTCACAAAACGTATGGCCTATATATTTTAACTGAGACATGAATTTCAAGGCGTATTTTGGAATGTTAGAAAAGAAATAATTAATGCGATAGGAGTAAAATTCTGAAGCCCCAATAAAACGTTCAAATAAGTAACTAAACAAATTTTGTAATTCCATTTGAATGTTCTTCCGAAATGTCCTATACTTTTTCACTAAAAGCCTTTACAAATGAACGAATCTGTACTTAAATTCTTCCATGATCACTTTTAATGCGTTGACGATCTTACCGAAGCGAAGTTAGTAATGTTAGTTTTAACGAGAAAAGGGAATGGAATAAACCGAACCGCGGTTTGTAACGGACTAACGTAACGAACGAGCAACGAACATTTATAAATACAGATAAATTGTTATATATACAATTATACCGGCCTGGTTTACCTACTAACATGCTCATTATGAAAAAATATATAACAATTTGTCAGTAATAATTATATACTTGATGTAGGCCTATAATACGTTCTGTACACTGTATTTGTCGCATTTAAATCAAAAGCGGCCAACTCGCATGATTATGAGAAAAATCGTTTCTTTCGCTATGTAATATGAGGGCGATTTGATAAGTCAGTGTTATTTTGAATAACACAAATTTTTTCGGCAAATAAACATTTTATTTTTCTACATAATCACCTTTTAGCTCGATACATTTAGTCCAGCGTTTTTCTGAATTTTTTATTCCCTCAAAATAATAGGTTTCCTCAAAGCTCTCAAAATACGCGTTTGTTTCGGTAATAATTTCTTCATTCGACTCAAATCTCTTACCGCCCAGCCATTTCTTTAGGTTTGGAAACAGAAAATAGTCGCAGGGGGCTAAATCTGGAGAATATGCTGGATGAGGTATCAGTTCTTATCCCAATTCGTGGATTTTGGCCATCGTGACTAGACAAGTGTGCACACGTGCATTGTCTTTATGGAACAGCACTTTCTTCTTCGCCAAATGCGGCCGTTTTTGCTTCAAATCAACGTCGAATCTGTTCAAAAGCTTTGAATAATATTCGCCGTTGATCGTTTTACCTTTCTCGAGGTAATCGATGTGAATGACACCGCGTGCATCCCAAAAAACTGTGGCCATGACCTTGTTGGCTGACAGACTCTGTTTGGCCTTCTTTGGTCCACGTTCACCCCTAGCAACCCACTGTTTCGATTGTTCCTTGGTCTCTGGCGTGTTGTGATGGATCCATGTTTCGTCCACAGTAACAAAACGGCGCAAAAATTCGTTCGGATTAAGGCTGAACATCGCTATACACTCTTTTGAAGTGGTCACACGATTGCGCTTATGGTCGAGTGTGAGCAATCGCGGCACCCATCTCGCGGAGAGTTTTTTCATGTCCAAATATTCGTGTAAAATATGATGTACCCGTTCAGTTGAGACACCTACAGCATGAGCCAACTCACGCACTTTCATTCTCCGATCATCCAATTTCATTTCATGGATTTTATCGACGATTTCCGGTGTGATCACTTCTTTTGGGCGACCTGAACGTTCGGCGTCACTAGTGCTGGTACGACTACAACGGAACTCCGTAAACCACTTCTTAACCATTGAAATTGATGGTGCCGAGTCCCCGTAGTATTTATCAAGTCTTGCCTTAGTTTCAGTGATTGATTTTTTACGTAAAAAGTAATGCTTAATCAGCACACGAAATTCACTTTTTCCATTTTCGTAAAAATTCACGAGGTTGTCTGCTTTGAACGGCTGTCAAACACCAACTGCGCGGGAAATTCAAAAAGTCACTGACTTATCAAACCGTCCTCGTATATACATTGTGTCCCAGAAAGCTGTTTAGGCCTACGCATTTAACCCTCCATCATTTACTTAATCCTTTAATATCCATACTTTTGAAAAAAGATACCAGAAATAGTACCTGACAATTGCATCTGTCTGATGTTTTGTAGGAACAAAATGGCTGTGAAAATAAACTTTAAGTGAAGTATAGATTAATTTAATTAGATTACAATGTATAAACTAATTAAAAGAAAACTTAAATTCTTCCATGATCTCTTTTAATGCGGTGAAGAACATACTGAAGCGAAGTTATTAATGTTAGTTTTGGCGAGAAAAGGGAATGGAAAAAACCGAACCGAAGTTTGTAACGGACTAACGTAACGAAGAAGCGAACGGACATTTATAAATATAGATAAATTGTTATATATACAATTATACCGGCCTGTTTTATCTAGGTTTCATAAATAGACATAGTCATATACTAACATATTCATGATGTAAAAATACATAACAATTTGTCAGTAATAATTATATTCTTTATGTAGGCCTATAATACACAATACGTTCGGTATACTGTATATTGTCGCCTTTAAATCAAAAGAGGCCAACCCGCATGATTATGAGAAAAAGCGTTTCGTTCGCTTTGTAATATATACGGTGTGACCCAAGAAGAGGATTAAGCCTACGAATTTAATCCTCCATTATTTACTTAATCCTTTATTGTTCAATTGTTCATTTTTAAACTATACATACTTTTTAAATAAGGTACCAGAAATAGTACGTGACAATTGCATCTGGCTGATGTATTGCAGGAACAAAATGGCGGTGAAAATAAACTTTAAGTGAAGTATAGATTAATTTAATTAGATTACAACTTATAGACTAATTAAAAGATAATCTAATATATATATATATATATATATATATATATATATATATATAAGTCATGGTATGGTTACGAGGATGTCGCTTTTTAAAAAAAACAACTTTTTATTAATTACAATAAGACTTTAATATTCACTTAAAACTTATTATAATTATTTAAGTTCGTCTCATATGCATTGAGATGCGAAATGAGTGAAACCTCGATTAACACTGAGCTTCTGCTCTTTCTTCTCTAGGTACATGAAAATGCTTACTGTGCTAAAAGCTAAACTGTCAGCATTAAATATAGCTAAGTCTAACACTAAATCTAGCAAAGTTTACAATAATTGTCTATATAACTCCTCCATCCCTAAACAAAACTTCCGGGGGTGGTTGAGTGCTGCGTTGACGTTGGTCCTTAAATAATCACCAGGAGAAGACTTCCGAATATGATGCTGATTTTTCTTGTAGTAACTGAATGTTGATGAATTTTTGATATAGCGTCTAAATTAAATGATACAATTGTTTATCTTGATAAAGAATATCAATTTGAATTTTGAGGTAAAATTGCCAAATATTGGTTCATTTCAGGAATCCATATTAAATTTTCAGGAATCTCCAATGCAGAATATTTGTAGCTGTCCGTCTTACCGGATTGTATTATAGATGTTTCACAATCAAGATTATGATTAGTTATTTGTTCCAATGAGCATAGAGATTTTGAATGAATTTTGTTCTTACAATTACTGTTTAAACCTAACAGTTTAACCTTACCTAACTTAGATTCAGACATTAACATATATTTTACTCTAGGCATTACAGTTATATATCCTGATTCATATTTGGTTGGTACAAATAACAACTTATAAATATTATAGTCTATTTCATTTACAATAAGCAATTTCAGCAAATATACTATTTCTTTAGCTCTAATTTTACAACTTACGTCTATTACACTTTCAAATGCCCACATATTTTCTATTTATGGCTCTAATGATAATTTATTATTATAGAACTGATGATTTTTTTATATTTTACTGAACAATTATTTTGTGGAAATTATACTTGGTTGAAGTATACCTAGTTTTCTTAATATTAACTTTATTTTCTACATAAATTATCTCTAGCTTATCTTTAATTACTCCCTGAAGGAAGAGGAGGGACCTGGAATAGGATTTATAGAAGGATCATTAGATTTTGGAATTTTACTGATTTTCCTTGGTCTTTTAATTTTTGATAGATGGATTTTTTGTTTGGTGTTAGGGTGTCTCCCTTTAATTTTTGCCGTTTTTAATTCTGCGTTTACTGAAGTAACTTCTTCTTTATTATATTTGTTTTTAGTTTTACTTTGTTTCTGTACAGTTTTGACATAAACATCAGATGGAATTTCGGGTACTAATTCTCTATTGACATTCCTTTTAGTTAAAATATTTTCCTTTGTATTTTGGTTTGTTTCTCTAATAATCTCATACAATCTTTGTGTCCTTTCTTTGTGGGTGGCAACGTAATCATTCATAACTTGTCTCTCTACGTCAATATCTAAAAGTGAATTGGAATTTATGTGTCCATTTAAAATTTCAAACGGAGTTAATTTCGTTACAGAATGTATACTGTTGTTGTAGGCGATTATTGCATATTTTACTTTACTTTTTATTGTTTCATTTTTAAATTCAGATTGGTTGTTTAATAATCTTATATGTTCTATTAGTGTAGAATGTAATCTTTCTCCCATCCCATTCGATGGTGGATGTTGTGTGCTTATGAAATGAATTTTTATTTTGTGTAAATCCATCATTTCTTTTACTAACCTGTTATTAACTTCCACGCCGTTATCTGCTACTATAACTTCTGGTATGCCATGATGAGAAAAGAACTCCAAGAATTTGCTGACTATTTCGACAGCCTGTGCACCTGCAATACAATACATCTGCGCATATCTAGAGAAGCTATCAACAATGCTTAGAAACTTTTGCTTATCAAGCGTAATACTGTCCACGTGCATTATCTGTAGTGGTCTCGTAGCTGTTGGTGTTAAATTCATTTCTAGCTTTAAGGGTATCCTCTCGTACTTTGTTTTTAAGCAAATGTCACAGTTGTTTACGAAATTTTGAATATGATTTTTTATATTTGGCCAATAATATCTCCTTTTTATTTGTTCGTATGTTTCCTGAATTCCACGATGGTTGGTTTTCCCTACGTGATAATTTTTTATGATTTCCTGAACCTCTTTTTCATCGGTTATGTCCACTAATTTTGTGATACATTTAATTAACCAAAGTTGCGAATTTTTAAAATGTCTGGCTATGCAAGTTGCAAATTTTTCATAAATATCGTTTTCAAAGTATATACTATATTTTATATTTGGTATTAAATATTGTTTTACAAAATTTACGGCATCATTATCGAAATTATTTTAGATATCTATACAATGAATCTTGTTTTACTGTTGTTAAATAATTTTTGTATTTTTACTTTTTTGGGGTTATAGTTTACAAGAGATATTATTATCTGGTTTTTTCCAAAATTAACAGGTTCATCCAAAATTGGCATTTCAATCACTGTGTTATCTTCATAATTTGAATGTAACGTCTGGTCGTTATCTTCAGCGTTATCTTCTGCAGCTGCCAAGTCGACTAAGATATCTTCCGTTTCATCTATGTTGGCTAACATCGATTGAGCATCGTCTACTTCTGGAAGTCCTTCCTCTAATTCCGGAAAATATAAGTTTACTGATACTGCTACTGTTTGCTGAATGTCTTGATCGGTCGTTGATCCTGAGTTCACTGGACTGGTATCGCTAACGTTTAGTTGTATTCTAGAAAGTGCGTCAGCGTTTTGATTTAACTTGCCCTTTTATACACTATTTGGTAATCGTATTCTTCTAATTTAAGTCTCCACCGAAGAAGTTTAGAATTTGGTTCTTTGACTGAAAAAGCCATTGTAAAGGTTTATGGTCCGAATAAATTTTGAATTTTCTTCCGTAGATATAGGGCCGAAAATATTTAGTTGCCCATACTATAGCAAGTAATTCCTTTTCTATCGCCGAATAATTGACTTCGCTATCACTTAACGTTCGACTCGCATAGGCTATAGGTAAATCAGCTCCGTTTTTATTTTGGCTAAGCACTGCTCCGATCGCAAAATTACTAGCATCCGTAGTAAAATTAAATTCTTTTTCAAAATCTGGATATTGTAACAAAGGTTCATTAGATAATATATTCTTGCAAGTTTCAAAACAATTTATATAATTTGGATCGTCTATTTTGATTGTTGCACCTTTTTTCAAACAGTTTGTAAAAGGTTTCGTAATTCCAGCAAAATTTTTAATAAATTTTCTATAGTATCCCATTAGACCTAAAAATCCCTTAATTTGTTTGGTGGTTTTTGGAATTGGGTAGTTTTTAATTGCTTTCACTTTATCTGGATTTGGTTTGACACCTTCTGCTGTTACTAAGTGACCTAAATACGCTACTTCTTTTCTAAGAAATTCGGTTTTGTCTAACTGAATTTTAAAATTTGCTTTTCTTAGTCTGTCAAAAACTTCCCTAAGCCTTTGTATGTGTTCTTGGAGACTGGTCGAATAAATTATGACGTCATCTAAATATACTAGGCATGTTTCATTTTGTATCCCCCTTAAAACATTGTTCATAATTCTCTGAAATGTGGGAGGACTGTTTTTAGACCAAAAGGCATTCTTAAGAATTCGTAATGTCCGGTTTCTGTTGAAAATGCTGTTTTTCTACACTGTCTGGGTCCATTTCCACTTGGTGAAATCCTGAAGCTAAGTCCAATGTCGAGAAATATTGAGATCGTTCTAATTTGTCTAAAATATCTGTTATATTTGGTAAAGGAAATCGGTCATCAATTGTTTTTGAGTTTAGGCCTCTGAAGTCTATTACTAGTCGAAATTTTTGTTTACCGGAGGCGTCCTGCTTTTTGGGTACAATCCAAACTGGAGAGTTCCACGGGGATTGAGAAGGTTGAATAATTCCCTGATTCAGCATATCATCAATTTGTTTGTTAACTTCGTTTTTATAAATTTCTGGATATCTGTAGTTTTTAGAATATACGGGAATTTCGTCTGTGGTTCGAATTATATGTTTTATTTGATTAGTGAAGGTCAAGTTATTTCCATCAACATGAAAAATATCTGCGTACTCTTGTACTAATTTAGTAATGGCAATTTTTTCTTCCGAATTCATGTGTTCTACTCTAATTTTTGACAAATCAAATATATTTTTTCGACTTTTGTAATCAGTCATATTAAAATTAATTCTATTGTCCAATGTTTTTGGTTCATAAATATTGTAATCACTTAGGGTTCTAATTTAAATCTTTCCTTTATAGTCAATTTAATATGTCTTGTTGTGTTGTTAGTAATGGGACAAAGAGCTTCGCCGTTACGTACTGTTACTAAACATTGAGGAATTTCTAACCCATTTATTTGTTTATATGCTAACACTCCTTCACCGTTATTTATATTATTTACTGGAATTTTCATAATTTGACTGGTTCTAGCTTGTACTATGTAACTTGAAATTTGTTGTTTAACAGAGTCTGTTCTTTTTTGTGATATGTCTTCTTCCGTGTTAAAATAGTGAATAGGAATCTTCTTACCACACAAGATTAGCTTATTATTTGTAAAATCTAAATGTATTCCCAAATCTTTAATGTTATCCAAACCTAACAATAGATCAAATTGTTTATGTAAGTCAAAAAGGTAAAATTTCATTTCCTTTTTAAATAACAAAGGTAGTTTACAACTAAAGTTTTCTCTTGAAACGCCATGTGCAGTGGTTACTTCAAAGGGTTCTTTAATTATACTTGTTTTAAAACATTCTAGGCCTAATGATTTTCTTATAAAAGATCGTGTACTACCTGTGTCGATTAATATTTTAAAGTTAGTTTTCGGATCGTATATAAAAGGTAAGAGATTGTTATCACTCCTCAGATTCATTATCGAAAATCGGTTCCTGAGTTGGTCATCTCTAAAAAATTATTCTCTTCGGATTGTGAGATTAAGTGGTTATCTTCACAGTCTTCGTCAGTGTGGTTGTAGTCAAAACATTGTTCTTCCGAGTTCTCGTCTGTTACATCCTGGTCTGATAAGGAAATATTAGGTATTTGCCTCGTCAGTTCGTACATCGCGTGGTCATCGCTTTCTTGGTCAACCTGCTAGCTGGTCATCTGGTATAACTTATTTTGTCTAATCGCGGTGCCCGTTTGTCTAGTCGAAATGCTCATTGGCGTGGGTCGATAACTTTGATCTGTTTTTGAAGTATAATTAGTTACGAAATGTTTTTGTGTCTGATTGTAAGGTTGTCTGTGTCCATAGTTAGAATTGGGTTGTGGTGGTTGATGCAATTGTTTGTAAGGGTTTTGTTGAGACTGATGGTTAGGTATTGGTTTACGGATTAGCATATATTGGTTTTTTGGTGGAATGTTGGAACGGTTTGTTTGTAATAATCCATTTTTTTTAAACTGGAAACCGTTTGTAAGCATGTTAAGTTCCTCACCCAAAGTTGTGGGATTTTTCGTTCTCATAAGAGAACCTAATGGTTCCTGTAGCCCTCTTAATAAAACTCGTAAAGCTAATTTTTGGACATACTCGCATAGTACCAAATGGTTGCCTACTTCTTTATTTACAAAATATGCTATTTGCAGGTTTAACAATTTTTGTATTCGGTCATAGAATTTAAATGGTGATTCATTGACTTCTTGTTTTAGTTCAGCCATTTCGAGATTTAATGTAAAGCAATCTCTTTTGTCTGAATAACAAGATAAAAGTGTTTTCCTTACATCTAACCAAGCATAACTATTAGAACTTACAACTAATTCTAAAGCAGATCATTTTAACTTAGCTAAGATCGTTGACATCAAATATTCATTTTGAAAGTCTTTGGGATTACTAGCTACATAAAATTTAGCAACTATTTTGCCACAAACTGATATGAATCTACTTAACATTGTAGGTTCTCCAGAATATTCCGGAATCATATCTAGATATTCCTTCTTTAAAACAGGAGTTGCCATTGTAAAAATTTTATTTAATTATTATTTAAAGTTAAAATGTTATAAATAACTAAGGATAATGTATACAGATTCACAAAGGTTATTCTTCTTTGTATTACTTACAAAATCCAAAACTCTATGCTCATTGCGTGATGCACTGAACTTTTACACAATTATTTCTTTTTTTCACTTCACTTTGGTTCGGATGTAGATGTTCCTTCTACGGTTGCAAATATTCACTTTGCCGGTTGGTTGTGTTCAATTTAATAATATACACTTATTAAATTGAACGGTTGGTCTTTGTTCGACACTTCGGTTAACAGTTGAAACTGAAGAAAAATTATATGCACTAATTTTCCCGAAGTGTCCTACCGACTGCGCCAGTTATGGTATGGTTTCGAGGATGTCGCTTTTTAAAAAAAACAACTTTTTATTAATTACAATAAGACTTTAATATTCACTTAAAACTTATTATAATTATTTAAGTTCGTCTCATATGCATTGAGATGCGAACTGAGTGAAACCTCGATTAACACTGAGCTTCTGCTCATTCTTCTCTAGGTACATGTAAATGCTTACTGTGCTAAAAGCTAAACTGTCAGCATTAAATATAGCTAAGTCTAACACTAAATCTAGGAAAGTTTACAATAATTGTCTATATAACTTATATATATATATATATATATATATATATATATATATATATACATGTATATATACATATACATGTATATATATACATATACATATATATATATATATATATATATATATATATATATATATATATATATATATATATATATATATATTTGCAGAATAATAAATTGTAAGAACTTACTTTACTAATTTTATAATTTATATATATATTTCCAATGTAAATTATTGTTACAATAAATATTTCTCATATGACATTTCTTAGCGTAATAAAAAACACAGACAAGGGAGCTGTCAGCGCATGACAGCATGTTAATATTCTATTCTCCAATCGCGATTACATTATTGCTCATGTACTTAAATGTTATGAGCATTCATTACGAAGAGGAAAACGGTCTTAAGCCAGGTAGTAGTAATTTTTGTTACTGTAATTTAGTTGGACGCGTGTACTGGAAATACAGCGATTGTAATTCTCTGTTACTCTAAACCCATACTTTATTATATTAATTTTTATACTCAAAATAATATACATATTATTTAGACACTTTAATTTTCCAAATTATTTTTAATATTATTTTACTTTAAATTCCAGTTATATATATCATGTTCTAATATTATAACAACAATTGTCTCAAAATACAAAAATAAGATTTAAATCAATAGCGCAACAATTTACGGTTAACTATCAAACCTAATTTGGCTAAAGACAGAACATTGTCTTGTCGGTTAAACTAACTGAAATCATTTAAACCACTTCAATTTTGAACAGCTTGGGAGGAAATGTACACATTTTTTACTAATTCTTCTTGAAATTATACTCAATTAATAATTAAAATTTTGATTACCTTACTTTAATATTTCTGCAATAAAGTGTATATTTCTAGCCCACGTGTACAATTGTTTTAACAATATCTCAATATGTGATTTAGATATCATGATCAGTGCACATCTATTCATTTATTAAGCATACCGTTTTCGAAATTAGCTCTTCTCTTACCTGAAGATTGAAGGAATGGATGGGATGCATTACTCGGTTCACAGAAATGAATAAAAAAAAAACTATTGTTCGAAAATAAACTGGAATTAATCGCAGTACACAGCTGATTCGCTGTCATTATAGAAACGAATTTCTAAAATTACTGTTATTTAAGTGTACTTTTAAAAATTCTGTTTTCAGCAATTGTATCTAATTCTTTATTAAATTAATAATTAAAAAATAAAGTTTGTTTGAAAAAATTAACAAAATCGTTTCTTTACTTCATTTAAACTTTATTTTTGTCGCCATTTTGTTTCTACAATATCAGCAATTCTTACGTACTATTTCTGGTACCTTCTTTAAGAAGTATGTATAATTTCAAAATCATCAATGGAGGCTGTGCCGGCAATGATTAATGTCACGACAAATTAACGTATTTTTTTAACAACATAACCTAAAACGTATTATATCGTCTGCATTAGACCATTTCGGATGTTACACAAAAGAAAAGAAGCCTATCAGCTGTTCAATGAAATCAGCCGATCCTTACGAATTAATATATATTTTTTTAATGAATATATATTAAAGGGATGATTTATAGCGTATGAAAATGCCAAGCCCTGGCCGGGTATCGAACCCGGGTCCTCGGGGTGAAAGCCCAGTAAGCTATCAACTAGGCCACCGAGGCGGTTTGAACGAATTAATATAAAACAAGCGATCTTTTACTATTACGTATTTATCAAAATTAAATTAACGATTAATTTCATATATTTACATTGGTCAAACTTCGTAGTTCCTATCCCATGCGTCTCACACGGGCAAGGTCCCCGGATCCTGGGCGGAAACACAGAAAATTTTTAATTACAATTAATTTAATATGAGACTTGCGGCGCGCAAAATATACTGTTACATACCAATAGACATTTCTGCTCTCGCATCACGCGAAAACCCATCACAACCAGCCCTGAAAACACGGTACATGGTGAATGACGAAATACTAGAGATGGGTAAGAAAACTTCAAACTGTTAAAACTAACTGTTATTCTATTTACGAAAAACAAACTGCTTTGCCAAACGGAAACTAACAGTTTGAATTGGACTGGATCGTTATTTGTTAAACAGTTTGGACTTCCCCAACACCTACGTTATATTCGAACGTTGCCGCAAGTGCTAAAACATTTTTCTTGCTATTTTCCTGTTAAACTGTTGACAACAGTACAAACACCTTTTCTTTAACTTGATATTTGCTATACTTTTTCCCTCTATTTCTTGTTGGAACGTAGTGAAGTAAGAACTGTTTGGGCGTTGTCAAAGTTTATCTCTATTTTTCAAACGAGTTGTTTGAAAGTTTTAAATGTAAAATTTTTGTTCAAACATTTTTTTAAACTGTAAAAACAGCCATAATTGTGTTTTATATTAGTTTTTCTCCGTAGTTTACTTTGTGTTTAGAAATTTAAAAATATTTAGTGGACAATTTTGAAAGTTTTCTTTTACTTTTTTTATGTTTTTAGAATTAAGTGCATAGTTTTTAATTATTTATTGGATGTGTGGACTTTTTAAAATTTACAATATCTACTCTTGTATGTATGTATGTATATATATATATATATATATATATATATATATATATATATGAATAATTTTAGGTTATTAACCTGTAATAACCTAATGTTAATAACCTATAATTTTGTAACTATATAGAGCCAATTTTATTTAAACATATTTGGCCTATGTTCTTATTACTATATTTTACTTATAACGTTACTTTTTTCAGTGTTGAAAAATGAAAACCTACTTTCTCCCAAATAAAAATATGACAGTAACATCTCACATTTTGTAAATACATAACCTAATTTTATTTAAACGTATTTTTTATATTTATTATCAATCATCAATATTTTTTAATCAACTAAAAATATTCTAAATTGTTTGCATTTCAGTAAATATGCAAAGACTATTTAATTTTTAAGTAAAAAAAATAATGCTTCTATTAGAAATTCATTGCATTTTGTAAATATAAAATGCCATACATATATATTACGTTTTGAGAATGTAATTTAATTATTACTTCATTTAATTATTTTTTTCTAAATGTTTTACATCCAAAAACATTTAAGGACATGGTGGTAATGGGAATGAAAAAGTAGTCTTAGAAAACTGATCGTTTGTGTTAATGTTTTAGCTGCTAATACAACTTCGAGTTTCATTTTTCTAAACCTGTTTTTTCAAACTGTTTTTCCAAACAGTTATTTTTTCCAACAAACAGTTCGTTGATATTTTTTAAAAATGGCAGAAGTTCCCATCCCTACAAAATAGTGCACTGTGATTTGTCATCAGTTCTGTAATATCCAGGATAATCAAATCTGAATAGTCTATAAAGACATTTATTGCCGAACGCAGTCAGTCGCCGCAGAATTAGCAGTATTGCAGCTGCCGTAATACGTACTGAAGGTAAACAATCTTATCGAGTGTTGATTCACACGTAGGTCTAATCGTTAAACACATTGCAGGCCAAATTGCCGATTGTTTCAAGTCACAGCAAGTAGCCTAATTCTCAGTACGACATTTAAACGTACCGTGGTCAATGCCAAAACCAATGAGTCATTGTTCTAGGCGAATTAAAGTCGATGAAGGCATGCTACTGTTATTTGTCATAGTACGTGGTACAAAATTTGTTGATATAAACAAAAATAACGAGTGTACCTCGAATGTTTGTTCGTAGTTTTTTCATTCGTCGAGAATAGACTAAATGTTTTTAGGCATAGCTTCAATTTTTTTTTTTTTTTTTTTAACGTCCGACTATTGTGCACACTTGGACTAATGCAGACGATGGGATGATTTATAGCGTATGAAAATGCCAAGCCCTGGCCGGGAATCGAACCCGGGTCCTCGGAATGAAAGCCCAGTATGCTATCAACTAGGCCACCGAGGCGGCTGTCTATTTATTAAATTGCCGCCCTCAATAACGATTTGCCGCTCGTGGGTTATGAAAGGGTTACTCTATGATCCGATAAGAACACTAATTATAATTCTACGAAATATTTATAACAATATCTATATAAGAATGTAAGAAGAAAGTAAACTTCACATTTTATACTCACGTTTATTTTTAAACGATTTTTAATGCAAACAATAAATTCGAACGAATTGCAAGCTTAAAGTCATACAGCGAGGATGGATGCAATTTTCATTTACTTTTGATTACATAACTGATTTTTTTTAATGTATAATGTATATTACACGATGAAGTTTAAATAGTATTCTTTTACCGCTTTTAGAATCTGTTTTTAAGTCTGAACAAGGCTGAGGGTCGCAAAAATATCCTGACGGGCCACGCATTGATGATAGGCATATCCAAGGGGGAGGTTATAACACCCCTTACTGATGAAAAACTTGCAGGTTTTAATCATGTTTCAATTATAGCTACGTTTTTACGTCATTATTTGTGTCGCAACAAACCCCAAACCCACTGATAAAGCAACTACTGAATTGCTGCACTATTACACTATTAAATATTAACGTTTCGATTGTACGTGCTTAGTGAAATGTGCTAGGCTTCTTCATTGCAATTATAACATCAGACACAAAAACACAGATACTTAGTAACTTTTTGCGTTTTTTGTAAGTCTAGTTGAAAAATCGTAACTTTTAAGATTGTTTGAATAAGTATTTTTAAAACATCCTTATGTTTACTGTTCATTATGACCTGTATAACAAATAATGTAATTTGCCCACATATATCAGATGTTATGACGTCAAATGCCACGTGTAGTTTCGAGCTTCTAAGCACGTGAAGGTTTTTCTCAACTACTGAAAATATGGCAGTCATAACAAAACTGCTTCCTTCTTAGAATTGCACGGGAGTAATGCAATTGTAATGACGGTGTATCAACTTGAGTACTGAATATTAGAAAGAAAAACGTTTCCGCGGATACGCTAAGTGCGCGACTGGTGAGTCTGTACTTGGTAAGTGATACAGTATGTAGTTTTTTAAAACAGTCCCTTTAAATAAATTTATTTATTTCTTATACAATTTTAATTAAATAAATTTAATTCAATGTTTTCCTTACAAATGCACTGTTTGAATTGCGTGCGCTGAACGTGGTGCTTTTCGACTTGCGCACTTTAGACTTCCGGACAGCCTCTGCGAATACGGATTTCATTTGCGACTAGCAGGTACCCGGTAATACCGTCGCAGTGGTACCCCGGTTAACTCTTAATTTCTTTCCAGAACTAAGACTGTTATCTGAGCAGACTGCTGTGCGAGTCAGCGTTTAGAATAGAAGCTTATGGAAAAAAAATTAATTTGTTCTTAAATTGAAAACAAGATTTAAACAACAATTTGAAACTCGCACGCAAAGACACTTAACGTTTTGTTAAATTTAAAAACTAAAAGTATGTAACACGATAATATTATAACTGTTTACATTTTTTTACACCCTAACAAATCAAACACAAAGTAAACGGGTTGACACACGAAGTAAAACAAGGTACGGTGACAGAAAAGGGAATAGGAGGAACATTTTGAGAAGAGATAATTAAGAAATATGGAAGTTATTGCCCTACAAAAACCAAACGTTAATCAATCAAAGGCTTGTTTGTGTTAGCACAATGTTTAGTGTAGATTGTTTTTTTTTTTCAAATAGTGATTATTGAACATTTTTTTGTTTTATTTTATACCTTATTACCTAACTATTCACCCGCGGAAAATATTTTTTTTTAAGATTACTTTTGGCCGTTTTACGGAACTATATTGTGACGTCATTCCTGTTTACGTTGCATTAACATTAAATTTCATACACAGATATACCGTCTATGTGCGTTATTATTAACTACAACGCACTTACTGCTCATACGCGTTACACATTCTGACAGCCATTACTAGGTTTATTCATTTGTTCCTTGGTTTGTTCTCGTAATGAAAACATTGTTAATCCGTTATTTATTAACTTTTTTGTGTTAGGTTCACCACCTAACAATAGTGTGAATTAGTTCATTGAGTATTTTTTTTCTTTAAATAAAGGTTTTCATATCGTTTTAACGATCAAAAACACTTTACCTACTTTCGCGCAGTAGCAATTTTGAGGTTATGCGGGTCACTTTTATTTTCGAATTTTATATTTCCCGTGCTTTCCGCGCTTTGGATTATTGCTTTTGGGTACGTAATAAAGCGTTTTAGTGAAAAAATTATAGAAATATCGAAAAAACTACACTGCGTATTTACTGTTCAGCCTATATCCGAAACTAAACAGTTATGCGGGACATTTTTTTATTCCGTGGATTAGACCGTTGTCCGACATGGCTGTTGTCCAGGTCGACCACAAACCGGGGTACTACAGTTGCCGCTTGTTATTCTGTTTCTTTCATTCACCGTCGTTTTAAATTGACTATATTATTTAAAAAATCGTTAAGTAAATACCTAAATATTTAAATTTAATTTGAACATAACCTCCTCAGACCCCACGTAACCATAAGTATAAACCTGATTACCCAATGAAATTGTCACTAATATTATTACTACTGATTAACACTGGTGCAGTAAAACATTTTAACTAATCACTGGTAATAACAAATTGAACAGTCGTATTAAATTGACTATACGATATACTTTTTGTAAGAAGGTATTCTAAAAATGTCAAGTCTCTAGTTATAATAGCCTCGACTGTACGTTTACTATTAAAATTGGACTGGGTAAGTAGTTTAATGGCATTAAAATGTTTTTTGCAAAATCCTTTCTTAGGTCACCTCTACATTTTTGTAAGATAGTACCCTGAAAATTTCAAGTCTCTCGCTATAACAGATTCGGGTTTACCTTACGTTGATTATTTAAGTTGGACTGGGTAAGTAGTTTAATGGCGTTAAAATAACAAAATTTTGCAAAATCCTTTCTTAGTTCACCTTTATATTTTTGTAAGAAGGTACCCTGAAAATTTCAAGTCTCTCGCTACAACAGCTTCGGCTTTACCCTACGTTGATTATTTAAGTTGGGCTGGGTAAGTAGTTTAATGGCGTTAAAATAAAAATTTTATAAAATCCTTTCTTAGATCACCTCTACATTTTTGTAAAAAGGTACCCTGAAAACTTCAAGTCTCTCGCTATAACAGCTTCGGCTTTAACCTACGTTGATTATTTAAGTTGGACTGGGTAAGTAGTTTAATGGCGTTAAAATAAAAAAAATTGGCAAAATCCTTTCTTAGTTCACCTCTATATTTTTGTAACAAGGTACCCTGAAAATTTCAAGCCTCTCGCTATAACAGATTCGGCTTTACCCTACGTTGATTATTTAAGTTGGACTGGGAAGTAGTTTAATGGCGTTAAAATCAAAATTTTGCAAAATCCTTTCTTAGTTCACCTTTACATTTTTGTAAAAAGGTACCCTGAAAACTTCAAGTCTCTCGCTATAACAGCTTCGGCTTTACCCTACGTTGATTATTTAAGTTGGACTGGGAAGTAGTTTAATGGCGTTAAAATCAAAATTTTGCAAAATCCTTTCTTAGTTCACCTCTATATTTTTGTAAGAAGGTACTCTGAAAACTTCAAGTCTCTCGCTATAACAGCTTCGGTTTTAACCTACGTTGATTATTTAAGTTGGACTGGGTAAGTAGTTTAATGGCGTTAAAATAAAAAAATTTGGCAAAATCCTTTCTTAGTTCACCTCTATATTTTTGTAAGAAGGTACTCTGAAAACTTCAAGTCTCTCGCTATAACAGATTCGGCTTTACCCTACGTTGATTATTTAAGTTGGACTGGGTAAGTAGTTTAATGGCGTTAAAATAAAAAAAATTGGCAAAATCCTTTCTTAGTTCACCTCTATATTTTTGTAAGAAGGTACTCTGAAAATTTCAAGTCTCTCGCTATAACAGATTCGGCTCTACCCTACGTTGATTATTTAAGTTGGACTGGGTAAGTAGTTTAATGGCGTTAAAATCAAAATTTTGCAAAATCCTTTCTTGGTTCACCTTTACATTTTTGTAAAAAGGTACCCTGAAAATTTCAAGCCTCTCGCTATAACAGATTCGGCTTTACCCTACGTTGATTATTACCCTAAGTTGGACTGAGTAAGTAGATTAATGGAGTTAAAATCAAAATTTTGCAAAATCCTTTCTTAGTGAGCACCTACATTATGAATAGAACATGTTCTAAACATTTCAAGTATCTAATATTGGTTTTTGCTCTGTGTTGATTCTGTCAGTCAGTCAGTCAGGACAAAACCGCTTATATAGAGATAAACGGATGTTAACCAAGCGACTACTGTAGTGGACAGAATTATCATACTCCCTTTAGGCCACTTGCTAAAAAAAATTCTGCAAGTCAATTTGACAGAAGTACATACTAGACCGGTGGTTCTCGATTCAAATGACACTGTGGATCACTCGTTTAAAACTGCGGAACACTCGAGGAAAATCTTATTTTGTTCAGAAAAAAAATATTTATTTGTTATAATTACTAGGCCTGTACCTGGGTGGAACACAACTTTATTAGATATTAAGAAAATATTTTAGAAATTAAATTATCAATTGTTATTATTAAAATTAAATTATATTAAAAAATCACATATGTTATTTCTCGAGTCAAAGTCCCTTTATCTCAGCACATTCAATTCGTATGTGCTGAGAAAATAAACCGCCTTCTCACATTGCAAAACGATTTTGCGCTAAAACTTACTGTTTGTGGAAAATTTTAACAAAAAACACTTTTAACTGTCACAGACATGCGCATGCGCGGCATCACAAATCAGACAATATTTTGTATATTTTACGAAGCTAACTTATTAATCACGAATAGACAAACAAGTGTTTTTTTTTTGCATAACGTGCTTAGAACAGTTTCAATATTGACTTTAGTCATTAAACGTATAGGTTATGTAGGGCATACTGACAGTCGTACAAGCCGGGACAATCATTTCGAATGCCGAACACGTTTTGGACACTGTTTTTACACAAATATATTTGTGATTTTTCCTTCCATCGTGCTATGATGGATCAACAATCCTTCCATCTATTGTTGATACTGACTTCATCACAATCGTATGTAGCCTTTTCAAGGGTAACTAAATCAACTGTTTGTATCCATTAAAGAAAATGATAGACAAAAAGTACAAGATCACATTCTTACATCAAATATCGTTTACAGCGAGGTACTGTAATGCCCTGTAAAAATTTCTGTTAAAAAAAACAATTACCTGTATTGAAATGATTGATAGATTTGTGATTATTATTTCAAACCGATCGGTTTTCGATTTATTTTTTAAACGTGTTTCCCTTCCTTCCAACTACTGCGCTTATACAGAAGGCTGTGATTACTTAAAACTGTCAGAGCGCGGAATTTCGCACGGCCTCCATGGTTGAGAGTAAACTGGAAAAACTACAGTTTATTTTTTATTTACTACCTAATCTTTTTTTTGAGTTATATGAATTTTCATACGAAATAGGCCAAAATCTGTTGTACCTGTTTTGAAAAATTAGGAACGTTTGTATTTTTACCATAGCTCCCGAACCATATACAATACATTTGAGCAAAATTTGATCAAAATTGTTGCAGCCAAAAATTTTGTGCGTTTTCAAGCTCACGGATCTGGGTCATCTGAGTTCACTTTTTGCATGGAAATTAGCTGATATATATTAAAATTAAATTACAAATCTGATTTATAATTTAGATTTTTGACAATAGTTTTCGTTGTTTCTTGGTTTTTTTTTGTGTTTAACGTCCGACCATTGTGCACACTTGGGCTAATGCAAACGATGGGATGATTTATAGCGTATGAAAATGCCAAGCCCTCGCCAGGAATCGAACCCGGGTCCTCGGGGTGAAAGCCTAGTACGCTATCCACTAGTCCACCGAGGGGCTTTGACATTACAGTGACCGACACGTAAATAAGATAATGAGATACTGGTATAATGTTTGTAAGCAACAATATACACAAGTTGATAACAATAATAAACAAATAAACATTGTACAGCAAGTTATATCTTATTGTAGTAAAATAAAACTTTACTGATTGACCATAATCATCAAAGTACGGCAGCAAGTCATATCTAATCAACACGAGGAAATTATAAATAAACTTTTTTACCGTAACGATAGAAACCGCTAATAGGTGCCAATCTGAGTGGATTTTTACACGACTTCCAAAAAAGGAGTGCTTTATTTTTCGTGACTGAGTAAGTGTATAGGCCTATATATATATATATATATATATATATATATATATATATATATATATATATATATATATATATAAATATATATATATATATATATTTTATTTATTTATTTGTGGTGTTTAACGTCCGACTATTTACACACTTGGGCTAATGCAGACAATGGGATGATTTATAGCGTATGAAAATGTCAAGCCCTCGCCGGGAATCGATTCCGGGTCCTCGGGGTGAAAGCCTAGTACGCTATCAACTAGGCCACCGAGGCGGCTGGGTAAGTATATATGTATACATGTTTGTTCCATCAAAACTTCTAACGGCTCGTCCGATGTTGATCTACCTCGGGGCAGCAGTGTCCATAGGCTGTAGCTTTCATCCAAACCACCCTTAATGGGGTAAAATTAGGGTGAAATAGATAGGATAAACTTATAAGTAATTTCAGATAGTATAAATAAGTTGCTAGGGTGACTATTGGGCACACTTAGGCTAATGCAGACGATGGGATGATTTATAGCGTATGAAAATAAAGCCCTGCCTGGGAATCGAACCCGTGTCCTCGGGGTGAGAGCCTAGAACGCTATCAACTAGGCCACCGAGGCGAAATCATACCAGGTTGCTAGGATGAAATCATATATTCTTAAGTAACTACTGTACTCATACATACGCTATAAATCATCCCACCATCTGCATTAGCCCAAGTGTGCACAATAGTCGGACGTTAAACAAAACAAAAAAATCTTATATAACTGATATACAGGTGTAAAAGATAATTACTAGGTACTATACAATAGGAATCGCTCAGGTTCAACCATGGAAAGCAATAGGAAAACATTAACTTCGGAACCAACAGGCCTGGAGTTACCACTCGAGTTTCAGCTGATTCAGGGCGTCGAGCTGAGAAAAATGACACACTGAATACAAAAATCGGCCGAGCCAAATCGGAGTTATGAAAATCGGAAGAAATGGTAGATAAGCTAGTAATAGGCTCTGTGCAAAGGTCAGTCTCGTGGACCTGTCTTTAAATTAAAATAAACAGTCTTTAAACAAAAATAAATAGTGAACAACTTTCAATCGTCGACGCGACAAAAATTAAATAATTCGTAAATTAAAAATTACAAATAATTGATTTTTAACTGAAATACACATTTTTCAGTACATACATGCTACTCCAGTCGACGTATGCTGTACTTGCGGAACAGGACCATAAGAGGGACACAGATGCCAAGCTCTGGCCGGGAATCGAACCCGGGTCCTCTGAGTGAAAACCCAGTACGCTATCAACTAGGCCACCGTGGCGGCTGCCTATTTACTTAATTACCGCCCTCGGGTAATGAACGATTTGCCGCTCGTGGGTTATGAAAGGGTTACTCTATGATCCGATAAGAACACTAATTATAATTCTACGAAATATTTATAACAAAACCTATGTAAGAATTTAAGAAGAAAGTAAACTTCACATTTTATACTCCCGTTTATTTTTGAACGATTTTTAATACAAACAATAAATTCGAACGAATTGCAATATTAATGCAAAAAAAAGTTGTCAGTTCAGAGCGATATGGGTTTTTAATTTTGTAAACGGAAAGAAAAAAAGATGTCGCTTTTAATAATACAATGAATAATATTAAACCATATTTATTTCAGACTTAGAGTCTAATTGGAGTTGCGTAGGCCTATATAACATTTGTCCCAAAATCATTAAGTTATTAAGAATTTATTTTCATAAAATTTTAAATTATTTCGTAACTTCTTAAAATTTGTTGATGGGTTTTCGATTTTTTGAAGTGAATACTTCTTATGGTGGGGTATGGATGTATGTTTATGTTTTGCACGGGGAAAAAATCAGTTTGCCGTCACGCATCACGCTCTTGTATATATAGCATATATTTATATACTACTTCTTATGGCGGGGTGTGGATGTATGTTTTGCACGGGAAAAAATTCAGTTTGCCGTCAATATATATATATATATATATATATATATATATATATATATATATATATATATATAGCATATAATTTATACTACTTCTTATGGCGGGGTATTGATGTATGTTTTGCACGGGAAAAAAATTCAGTTTGCCGTCACGCATCACGCACTTATATATATATGTTTGTTTTAAAATGTATTTTTGAAGTGAAAACTTGTTTGTTCGCGCCATTATATTACTTACTCAGTCCAACTTAATTATTTAGTTTTGTGTCGTGTTAACTGTGTAACAGTGACGTTTTATACGTTTATTATATATTGGTATCTGGTGGACTTAAATCAGTGAACTAAATTCCACCTAATAGTTAACTGTTATTAGATTTAAGCTGCTACATAAGTTTTATTACTTAGATGTAGCGTAAAATAAAATTTAAAAAAAATTATATATTGGTAGGTGTTAATAATAAATATTAAAATATTTTAAACGCTATTATACTACTTACCCAGTCCAACTTTATTTAGTATTTAGTTTTATGACGTGTTAACTGTGTAACAGTGACGTTTTATACGTTATTATATATTGGTAGGTGTGAATAATAAATATTTAAATGCCGTTATACTTCTTACCCAGTGCAACTGAATTATTTAGTATTCAGTTTTGTGATATGTGTTAACCGTAAGCTACAACAGTGGCGTTTTAATAATATTTTATACTTCTTAATATAATATTTTAAATTTAAAAGTTTATGTGTGTGTTTTTGTTTGTTATTCAATCACACATTAACTACTGGACCGATTGAGATGAAATTTAAAATGAACCTGGTTTAGGTACTTGAGATGGACACAGATGTATTCCCGTTTTAAAAATCTGAATCCCTGTTATTATTTATTATAAAATTACTGTTTATAAGCATACTTTGCAATGATTTTAATTGAAACCATCTTATAATTCCAAACAACCTGCCTTTCCAAATTAAAATATTGCAGTTTCTATTGAAGTTGGCATTTACAATGACAATAAGTCACAGGGTCGGATATTATGAGTAGCAGAAATACATTTGGGCCTCCGTGCTTCTCCCATGGTCAGTTATAGCCTATTCTATAGTGTCGAGTAGCAAAAATCTATGTCTTGGCAAAAAACCATAAAATCATATAATATTGTATTTAGAATATATTAAACTGAAATGAACGTACTCATGATTTTGAAAATCGACTATAAATTTTATTTTATAAATTTAAATATATAAATTATATATTTATACTAGAAAATATATAGCCATAACCCGTGATAAGAAGTGGCTATATATATATATATATATATATATATATATATATATATATATATATATATATATATATATATATATATATATATATATATATATTTCATGCGACTGCCACCTTTTTTTTTTAAATAAACATTTTTTTCCATTCTTATGCCTCTGTAGCATTCGGTCTAGCGGGCAAATTATCACACAGCAATACGTCTTACACGAAACTAAAGTTATTGACAAACTTATCAGTGTTTGAATAAGGCATGGCTCAGAAAAGCGAGTTTTGTTTTTAACTTAAAGAATGTGCTTATTCTATTTATTTCGTATTATCATTTTCTTACAGCGATAACGCCCGTGTTATTTGTTTGTCCTGTCCTCAGATAGCCTAGTCGGACACAGCGACATTGAAGGAAACATTTCAATGACACAGTTCTGCGTATCCAGTTTTTAAAAGTATATCAAACACCGAATTATTACTTGATCACAAATGCGCTGTTAGAAAGCGTTCAATTACAAAATGAGCACCCACTATTTTGCTTGAACGACAAAATTTCAAAGACGATAAAATATCTAATGGGGGGGCTTTCTTAATGGCGTATATTTGCAAAAAGGCTTTTTAAAAAAAATATTTAAAAATGGTTTAAAAAGAAGCGTATTCGCGCATGATAAAACATTTTTTCTTTGTTACAGGCCTCTGCAGCTGTGACGAGGTATTGGGCGATCTCAAACTGTTACACAGCTATTTGAAATAAAATTGCAGGCAAAAATGTGACAAGGTTTTAGGCTTTATCGTTGTAACGAAATGGAGGGCAATTAAAATGCCAATTTTATTTGTCTTTTACTTTGGCCGCTTTTCATTTAAAAACACTTTCACGCATTTCAAAACTGTTTTCTTTTTGTTACAAGAAACAAGGTTTCTCAAACTGGCATGCGCCTATTTCAAACAAAATGGCGGGTGCACAAAATGTCCAATTTGTTCGCTTTTCGTTGGGAATCGGCACCACGCATTTCTACGAAACTGTTTTTCGTTATAAAACTGTGGCGATATCAAACACGGAGTTGCCAAGGCGATTTTTGGGAAGGGTGCAAAATTTATTTGTATCATAATTATTTCAAAAGGGGATAAATAAATATTGTTATACAAAATCTTCTCACAACTATTGAAAATATTTAGATTAGTCGATAAAAGTAATAATTTACCTCCTTATCCTAGAGACATCGAGATAAAAACGTTTTAAAATAAAAAAATAATTTTAAACCCATTTACCACAGGGGCAGCCAAATTGAGGGGACTTAAAACGCACCCATTACAGTAAATTTAAACCTACTTTCCCTAGGGGTAGCAACATTATGAGGTTTTAAAAAAAAATTAAACCAAATTACCCGAGAATAGCAATACCCGCGCGCGCGCGCGCACACACACACACACACACACACACACACACACACACACACACACACACACACACACACACACACACACACACACACACACACACACACACACACACACACACACACACACACACACACATACACACACATATACATATATATATATATATATATATATATATATATATATATATATATATATATATATATATATATATATATATATATATATATATATATATATATAATAATAATAATATGTGTGTAATGTGTGTGTGTAATATGTGTGTAATGTGTGTATGTAAATAAATATTTATTTTGTAGATATTTTACAAAAACATGCCAAAATCTCCTTATATTACTAAATCTCCAAAGCAGTTTATATTTAATGGTTCATATTTTGAAAATAAAAAAAAATGCACTAAAATTGTATAAGTCCGACCGGCAAACGTTGTCCAAGTCCAAGACTCGGTGCGTATCCACTGTTGCTGGGCCCAAACTGTAGCTTCACGCGATTTTTTATAATTATCAATTGTCTATAATAACTTTATATGTTTTTGTTTTTTTAGATATTACTAATGATAACAACATGTGCTGACTATGTACGCGTAAATATTATTTGATTAATATTATTACAAGCGAAACGAGCAGTAAAAAAAATTAATAACTCTACCAAATAAAAAATTAAAATTTAAAAAATTTCAATCATTTTCGAAACATTACAGGTAACAATCGCTAAAAAAAATTTTAACCCCAAAACTCATGACCTGGTGAAATCATAAAGTTCAACAACAGCAAAAATACTACGAAAAACTGTGTTTATTTAAAACATATTACACTAAAAAAAATGTATATGTGTAATTATTCAAAATAATCAGGGGTCTATACAAAAATCCGATAGTAGGAGAGTCACGCGTGTTTTCACGTCACACCACGTAATTCTAAAATAATTCTCTAAAATAATATTATTTAAAAAATAATTAATATTTAAATAATTAATATTGTAATAAATATTTAAAATATTAGTATTTAAATAATTAATATTTAATTATTTATTTAAATATTAAATAATATAGTAAAAATTTTAAATAACAATATTTAAATAAGTAATATTTAAATAAGCAATATTGTTATGAATATTTAAAATATTAGTATTTAAATATTAATATTTAATAATAAATATTAAAAAAATAATATTCAAAGAATAATAAAAAAAATCTCTAAAATAAAATATTTAAATAATTATATTATAATATATAAAGTATTATAAATATTGTTTCACCCAAATTTGTTCCATTTAAAGAAGGAACAAAAAGCCTTTTACTCGGAGGAAGTTAGACTACAGAGATCTATAAGACTGAAAAAATATTGGGAGAATCTCAAAAACCTAAAAGAACCAAAGTAGAAAGCCCAAAAGAACCAAAATTGACTAAACGTGCTCCATTGAGGGCTAAAAAAAACTAATATTAGCTGTGTAAAGCTGATTTGAATGACAATAACTAGGCGTAATCTAGGTTAGTACAATCTAGATATTTTTTTATATGTTATATGCTAGATAATAATATATACTGTAACGCACTTTTTAAAACGTTCGAGAAAAGAAACGCAATACGATTTCGGTACAAAAAATCTGAAGTTTTTTATTCGACAATAGGTACGCGTCCTGGTCGACAAACGTAAGAACAACTACTTTATTTTACCAAAATACGGTACAAAATTAAAACTTGAATATTGAAAAAAAAAACCTTTAATAATACAGTTTTATTTGTTAAATCGTTGAATAGTAATAGAAACTTTCACAAAACCGAACTGAAAACTTTCCTATTTGTAAACGCGTTACTTAATTTCGCAAGATAATAAAATATGGTAATTTTATAAAATGTTTCGCAAATACCTATAATTGTTGCAGCTTTATAATACACAGTTTATATTTTTCATCATTTATTAATACTTACCTAATCCAATAATGTCCTAATTACAGCTGAAAATATGGCCACACAAAGATACGTATCCTTACACTTCCAGAGCTGAACTGCAATTGCGCACTGAGCCGTGACGACAAATCTTCTGTGGAGCAATGAAATGATAACAGTTTTTCAAAACATCGAACAATCGTATACATCGAATGACGAATATCGATTACATTACGACAAGGAAACGAAAACACCGGTGTCTCAGAATTTTTGAAATAAGCAATTAAGCACGATCAAGCTATAAGCACACACACTGTCAACCTGAATCGTGATAGATGTTTCCTTCCTTGTTTCATGTTTACTTGAATGACTTTAATTTTGTGCGTTAAGTTATATTGGTTTTATTCAATTAATAAGTCATATTGTAAAATCGTAAAAATCACCTAAATTTTCTTTCTGTATTTTAACGACATCTGTAAATTTAAATACATGCAGTGCGGGATTTAGGAGCAGGCAAACATAGGCTCTGCTCAAACATAGTTTTTAATTTGAAAAAATGTCACAAGATGACCTATGTTATTTTTATTTTATTATTATTTAAATTATATATGATGGATGGGTAAAGTTTAGGTTTATATTGCAAAAATTTTAAAAATAACCTATTTTCAAATTTTTTGTACTAATGAAAAATTAATCCCGTTATATACGCCCCCACCAAGTCTGCATATATATATATATATATATATATATATATATATATATATATATAAGTTATGGTATGGTTTCGAGGATGTCCCTTTTTAAAAAAACAACTTTTTATTAATTACAATAAAATTTTAATATGCACTTAAAACTTATTATAATTGCTTAAGTTCGTCTCATATACATTGAGATGCGAACTGAGTGAAACCTCGATTAACACTGAGCTTCTGCTCTTTCTTCTCTAGGTACATGAAAATGCTTACTGTGTTAAAAGCTAAATTGTCAGCATTAAATATAGCTAAGTCTAACACTAAATCTAGCAAAGTTTACAATAATTGTCTATATAACTCCTCCATCCCTAAACAAAACTTCCGGGGGTGGTTGAGTGCTGGGTTGACGTTGGTCCTTTCCCGAAAATCTTTTAAACACAATATAAATAATCACCAGGAGAAGACTTCCGAATATGATGATGGTCCAAATGCTGATTTTTCTTGTAGTAACTGAATGTTGATGAATTTTTGATATAGCGTCTAAATTAAATGATACAATTGTTTATCTTGATAAAGAATGGAATCATTGTTGGGACTGTTTAAGTAGATCCTTCGAAGTGTAGTTGCTGTAGTTTCCTTTTAAGGTAAAATTGCCAAATATTGGTTCATTTCAGGAATCCATATTAAATTTTCAGGAATCTCCAATGCAGAATATTTGTAGCTGTCCGTCTTGCCGGATTGTATTATAGATGTTTCACAATCAAGATTATGATTAGTTATTTGTTCCAATGAGCATAGAGATTTTGAATGAATTTTGTTCTTACAATTACCTAAGATTTTAACCTTACCTAACTTAGATTTAGACATTAACATATATTTTACTCTAGGAATTACAGTTATATATCCTGATTCATATTTGGTTGGTACAAATAACAACTTATAAATATTATAGTCTGTTTCATCTACAATAGGCAATTTCAGCAAATATACTATTTCTTTAGCTCTAATTTTACAACTTACGGCTATTACACTTTCAAATGCCCACATATTTTCTATTTTTGGCTCTAATGGTAATTTATTATTATAGAACATGATTTTTTTTTTTTTTTTTTTTATTTCACTGAACAATTATTTTGTGGAAATTATACTTGGTTGAAGTATACCTAGTTTTCTTAATATTAACTTTATTTTCTACATAAATTATCTCTAGCTTATCTTTAATTACTCCCTGAAGGAAGAGGAGGGACCTGGAACAGGATTTATAAAAAGATCATTAGATTTTGGAATTTTACTGATTTTCCTTGGTCTTTTAATTTTTGATAGATGAATTTTTTGTTTGGTGTTAGGGTGTCTCCCTTTAATTTTTGCCGTTTTTAATTCTGCGTTTACTGAAGTAACTTCTTCTTTATTATATTTGTTTTTAGTTTTATTTTGTTTCTGTACAGTTTTGACATAAACATCAGATGGAATTTCGGGTACTAATTCTCTATTGACATTCCTTTTAGTTAAAATATTTTCCTTTGTATTTTGGTTTGTTTCTCTAATAATCTCATACAATCTTTGTGTCCTTTCTTTGTGGGTGGCAACGTAATCATTCATAACTTGTCTCTCAACGTCAATATCTAAAAGTGAATTGGAATTTATGTGTCCATTTAAAATTTCAAACGGAGTTAATTTCGTTACAGAATGTATACTGTTGTTGTAGGTGATTATTGCATGTTTTACTTTATTTTCGATTGTTTCATTTTTAAACTCAGATTGGTTGTTTAATAATCTTATATGTTCTATTAGTGTAGAATGTAATCTTTCTCCCATCCCATTAGATGGTGGATGTTGTGTGCTTATGAAATGAATTTTTATTTTGTGTAAATCCATCATTTCTTTTACTAACCTGTTATTAAATTCCACGCCGTTATCTGCTACTATAACTTCTGGTATGCCATGATGAGAAAAGAACTCCAAGAATTTGCTGACTATTTCGACAGCCTGTGCACCTGCAATACAATACATCTGCGCATATCTAGAGAAGCTATCAACAATGCTTAGAAACTTTTGCTTATCAAGCGTAATACTGTCTACGTGCATTATCTGTAGTGGTCTCGTAGCTGTTGGTGTTAAATTCATTTCTAGCTTTAAGGGTATCCTCTCGTACTTTGTTTTTAAGCAAATGTCACAGTTGTTTACGAAATTTTGAATATGATTTTTTATATTTGGCCAATAATATCTCCTTTTTATTTGTTCGTATGTTTCCTGAATTCCATGATGGTTGGTTTTCCCTACGTGATAATTTTTTATGATTTCCTGAACCTCTTCTTCATCGGTTATGTCCACTAATTTTGTGGTACATTTAATTAACCATAGTTGCGAATTTTTAAAATGTCTGGCTATGCAAGTTGCAAATTTTTCATAAATATCGTTTTCAAAGTATATACTATATTTTATATTTGGTATTAAATATTGTTTTACAAAATTTACGGCATCATTATCGAAATTATTTTTAGATATCTCTACAATGAATCTTGTTTTACTGTTGTTAAATAATTTTTGTATTTTTACTTTTTTGGGGTTATAGTTTACAAGAGATATTATTATTTGGTTTTTTCAAAATTAACAGGTTCATCCAAAATTGGCATTTCAATCCTGTGTTTACCTTCATAATTTGAATGTAACGTCTGGTCGTTATCTTCAGCGTTATCTTCTGCTGCTGCCAAGTCGACTAAGATATCTTCCGTTTCATCTATGTTGGCTAACATCGATTGAGCATCGTCTACTTCTGGAAGTCCTTCCTCTAATTCCGGAAAATATAAGTTTACTGATACTGCTACTGTTTGCTGAATGTCTTGATCGGTCGTTGATCCTGAGTTCACTGGACTGGTATCGCTAACGTTTAGTTGTATTCTAGAAAGTGCGTCAGCGTTTTGATTTAACTTGCCCTTTTTATACACTATTTGGTAATCGTATTCTTCTAATTTAAGTCTCCACCGAAGAAGTTTAGAATTTGGTTCTTTGACTGAAAAAAGCCATTGTAAAGGTTTATGGTCCGAATAAATTTTGAATTTTCTTCCGTAGATATAGGGCCGAAAATATTTAGTTGCCCATACTATAGCAAGTAATTCCTTTTCTATCGCCGAATAATTGACTTCGCTATCACTTAACGTTCGACTCGCATAGGCTATAGGTAAATCAGCTCCGTTTTTATTTTGGCTAAGCACTGCTCCGATCGCAAAATTACTAGCATCCGTAGTAAAATTAAATTCTTTTTCAAAATCTGGATATTGTAACAAAGGTTCATTAGATAATATATTCTTGCAAGTTTCAAAACAATTTATATAATTTGGATCGTCTATTTTGATTGTTGCACCTTTTTTCAAACAATTTGTAAAAGGTTTCGTAATTCCAGCAAAATTTTTAATAAATTTTCTATAGTATCCCATTAGACCTAAAAATCCCTTAATTTGTTTGGTGGTTTTTGGAATTGGGTAGTTTTTAATTGCTTTCACTTTATCTGGATTTGGTTTGACACCTTCTGCTGTTACTAAGTGACCTAAATACGCTACTTCTTTTCTAAGAAATTCGGTTTTGTCTAACTGAATTTTAAAATTTGCTTTTCTTAGTCTGTCAAAAACTTCCCTAAGCCTTTGTATGTGTTCTTGGAGACTGGTCGAATAAATTATGACGTCATCTAAATATACTAGGCATGTTTCATTTTGTATCCCCCTTAAAACATTGTTCATAATTCTCTGAAATGTGGGAGGACTGTTTTTTAGACCAAAAGGCATTCTTAAGAATTCGTAATGTCCGGTTTCTGTTGAAAATGCTGTTTTTTCTACACTGTCTGGGTCCATTTCCACTTGGTGAAATCCTGAAGCTAAGTCCAATGTCGAGAAATATTGAGATCGTTCTAATTTGTCTAAAATATCTGTTATATTTGGTAAAGAAATCGGTCATCAATTGTTTTGAGTTTAGGCCTCTGAAGTCTATTACTAGTCGAAATTTTTGTTTACCGGAGGCGTCCTGCTTTTTGGGTACAATCCAAACTGGAGAGTTCCACGGGGATTGAGAAGGTTGAATAATTCCCTGATTCAGCATATCATCAATTTGTTTGTTAACTTCGTTTTTATAAATTTCTGGATATCTGTAGTTTTTAGAATATACGGGAATTTCGTCTGTGGTTCGAATTATATGTTTTATTTGATTAGTGAAGGTCAAGTTATTTCCATCAACATGAAAAATATCTGCGTACTCTTGTACTAATTTGTAATGGCAATTTTTTCTTCCGAATTCATGTGTTCTACTCTAATTTTTGACAAATCAAAAATATTGTTTCGACTTTTGTAATCAGTCATATTAAAATTAATTCTATTGTCCAATGTTTTTGGTTCATAAATATTGTAATCACTTAGGGGTTCTAATTTAAATCTTTCATTTATAGTCAATTTAATATTTCTTGTTGTGTTGTTAGTAATGGGACAAAGAGCTTCGCCGTTACGTACTGTTACTAAACATTGAGGAATTTCTAACCCATTTATTTGTTTATATGCTAACACTCCTTCACCATTATTTATATTATTTACCAAAATTTTCATAATTTGACTGGTTCTAGCTTGTTCTATGTAACTTGAAATTTGTTGTTTAACAGAGTCTGTTCTTTTTTATGATACGTCTTCTTCCGTGTTAAAATAATGAATAGGAATCTTCTTACCACACAATATTAGCTTATTATTTATAAAATCTAAATGTATTCCCAAATCTTTAATGTTATCCAAACCTAGCAATAGATCAAATTGTTTATGGAAGTCAAAAAGGTAAAATTTCATTTCCTTTTTAAATAACAAAGGTAGTTTACAACTAAAGTTTTCTCTTGAAACGCCATGTGCAGTGGTTACTTCAAAGGGTTCTTTAATTATACTTGTTTTAAAACATTCTAGGCCTAATGATTTTCTTATAAAAGATCGTGTACTACCTGTGTCGATTAATATTTTAAAGTTAGTATTCGGATCGTATATAAAAGGTAAGTGATTGTTATCACTCCTCAGATTCATTATCGAAAATCGGTTCCTGAGTTGGTCATCTCTAAAAAATAATTCTCTTCGGATTGTGAGATTAAGTGGTTATCTTCACAGTCTTCGTCAGTGTGGTTGTAGTCAAAACATTGTTCTTCCGAGTTCTCGTCTGTTACATCCTGGTCTGATAAGGAAATATTAGGTATTTGCCTCGTCAGTTCGTACATCGCGTGGTCATCGCTTTCTTGGTCAACCTGCTTGCCGGTCATCTGGTATAACTTATTTTGTCTAATCGCGGTGTCCGTTTGTCTAGTCGAAATGCTCATTGGCGTGGGTCGATAACTTTGATCTGCTTTTGGAGTATAATTAGTTACGAAATGTTTTTGTGTCTGATTGTAAGGTTGTCTGTATCCATAGTTAGAATTGTGTTGTGGTGGTTGATGCAATTGTTTGTAAGGGTTTTGTTGAGACTGATGGTTAGGTATTGGTTTACGGATTGGCATATATTGGTTTTTTGGTGGAATGTTGGAACGGTTTGTTTGGAATAATCCGTTTTTTTAAAACTGGAAATCGTTTGTAAGCATGTTAAGTGCCTCACCCAAAGTTGTGGGATTTTTCGTTCTCATAAGAGAACCTAATGGTTCCTGTAGCCCTCTTAATAAAACTCGTAAAGCTAATTTTTGGGCATACTCGCATAGTACCAAATGGTTGCCTACTTCTTTATTTACAAAATATGCTATTTGCAGGTTTAACAATTTTTGTATTCTGTCATAGAATTTAAATGGTGATTCATTGACTTCTTGTTTTAGTTCAGCCATTTCGAGATTTAATGTAAAGCAATCTCTTTTATCTGAATAACAAGATAAAAGTGTTTTCCTTACATCTAACCAAGCATAACTATTAGAACTTACAACTAATTCTAAAGCAGATCCTTTTTCAACTTAGCTAAAATCGTCGACATCAAATATTCATTTTGAAAGTCTGCTGGATTACTAGCTACATAAAATTTAGCAACTATTTTGTCACAAATTGATATGAATCTACTTAACATTGTAGGTTCTCCAGAATATTCCGGAATCATATCTAGATATTCCTTCTTTAAAACAGGAGTTGCCATTGTAAAAATTTAATTTAATTATTATTTAAAGTTAAAATGTTATAAATAACTAAGGATAATGTATACAGATTCACAAAGGTTATTCTTCTTTGTATTACTTACAAAATCCAAAACTCTATGCTCATTGCGTGATGCACTGAACTTTTACACAATTATTTCACTTCACTTTGGTTCGGATGTAGATGTTCACTCTACGGTTGCAAATATTCACTTTGCCGGTTGGTTGTGTTCAATTTAATAATATACACTTATTAAATTGAACGGTTGAATCTTTGTTCGACACTTCGGTTAACAGTTGAAACTGAAGAAAAATTATATGCACTAATTTTCCCGAAGTGTCCTACCGACTGCGCCAGTTATGGTATGGTTTCGAGGATGTCGCTTTTTAAAAAAACAACTTTTTATTAATTACAATAAAATTTTAATATGCACTTAAAACTTATTATAATTGCTTAAGTTCGTCTCATATACATTGAGATGCGAACTGAGTGAAACCTCGATTAACACTGAGCTTCTGCTCTTTCTTCTCTACAATAATTGTCTATATAACTTATATATATATATATATATATATATATATATATATATATATATATATATATATTGAGAGTACGTTCAAATATTTTATATTAAAAACTAGAAGTGTTTTTTTACAAATTAATTAATCAAGTTAATTATGGGCGTATGAGTAAGATTTCTTTATATTTATTTCCGTTTCAAGATGGCGGAATCTGGTTTAACAATGACGAGTGTACGCAGTTCTAACCAAACGCATTAGCCGACTGTTTTTTAAAATTTGCTAATAATCTACCTCGTATAAAGCCCGAAATACAATATGTAAGATTTTTTTTCATTCGCTTCCGTTTCAATATGGCGGTCGTTGATTTACAATAACTAGTGTACGCTGTTTTACCCAAATCGATGGCCGATTGTTCTGAATTTTGGTACGAAGGTATTGTAAGAATTTCCCCCACTTACTTCCGTTTCAAGGACACGGCTCCTGATTTAACGATGCAGAGTGTACGCAGTTTTGACCAAACGCATTGACCGATTGTTTTGAAATTTGGCACGGAGATATCTTGTTTGTAACCCAAATGATTTATGTCACGTTTCTTCCTACTTACTTCCGTTTCAAAATGACAGCCTCTGATTTAACGATGACCAGTGTACTCAGTTTTAACCAAACGCATTAACCGATTGTTTTGAAATTTTGTACGGTGGTACCTTATATAGGTAAAGCCCGAAAGACGTGTGTGTAAGATTTTTTCTCATTCTCTTCCGTTTCAAGGTGGTAGCCTTTGATTTACAATAACGAGTGTACGCTGTTTTAGCCAAACACACTGACCGATTGTTCTGGAATTTGGTACGAAGATATCTTGTATGTAGTCCAGACGTATGTGATATTTCTTCCTTACTTCCGTTTCAAAATGGCGGCCTTTGATTTAACGATGACGATTGTACAGTAGCCAAACACATTGACCGATTGTTCTGAAATTTGGTACGAAGATATTTTGTACGTAGCACAGACGTATGTGTGACATTTCTTCCTTACTTACGTTTCAAGATGGCGGCCTCTGAATTAACGATCACGATTGTACAGTTTTAATCAAATTTAGCCGATTGTTTTGAACTTTGGTACAAACTTACCTTGTATAAAGACCGAAAGACGTATGTGAAAGATTTTTTCCCGATTCATTTCCGTTTCAAGATGGCGGAAAATGGCTCATTGTTGAGAGTGTAGTTGCTGGTTATTTACTGTAGGCTGAACGGCAAAAACATATCATAATTTTGACAGCTTCATAAAGAAAGAGCATAAAATTATCATTAACGGTGAAGCAATAACATTTTTTGTAAATATTACGGTTACCAGTTAAATTGGGAAAATGTTACGAGCGCTGTCGTGGAGTAATACTTACTGTTTATTAATAATATACTTCAGGGTGTATTATTATTAATTAATAATGTAATTAATAATAATAATAATATCAAAAACAACAACAACAATAATAATAAATATTATTAATTAATATTTAAACTAATATAAATTAGTTTATATTAATATTTATATTATATAGCATTAATATATTTTATATATATATATATATATATATATATATATATATATATATATATATATATATATATATATATATATATTATATTTAAATATATTTTAATTAATATATATTTATATTAATATTTAAATGAATATAAATACAGTTCTTTGAATTAATTGTATTCCAGTGTTGAATTAATTAATGTATATATATATATACATATATATATATATTATATTTAAATATATTTTAATTAATATATATTTATATTAAGTGAAATAAATTTCACTTAAGAATTTATTTTAAAAGAAGAAAAACAAATTAATTACAGGGATTCGTTAAACGTGTTTTTCCAAACGTCCACGATCAGCTAATTTCATTGAACAGATGATAGGCTATAATAAGTTTCAGCCTATGTTGTTAAAAAAAATAACTAAAATAAAAAAAGAAGAGAAAACGTGATACATGAATCATGATTTTTGGTTCAATACAGAAATTTTTTTTATTTATTTGTGCCAGACTAATGACGACGAGTGATCAGCGTTAACGGTGAGGGAAATGCAACGGGAGTAACTGCGGCTAGAACTAAGTAGCTGCGCAGTTCAGAGATGCAGCTGACTGGCCGGTGCTTTATCCACATCGACCACCGATTCCGCGTTTGAACTTATTAATAATGAGATCAAATTGTAACATGTAAAGTAAAACTTTCTACAAAGGGTTCTATTCTATTTCTAATTTAATACAACACACACACATACACGCACACACATACATGCATACACATACACACACACACACACACACATATATATATATATATATATATATATATATATATATGTGTGTGTGTAATATAATAATATGTGTGTGTGTGTGTGTGTATATGTGTGTACTATATATATATATATATATATATATATATATATATATATATATATATATATATATATTATTATTATTATCTGCGTATAGACCCTGTTGGATCACAAAAGCACTCCGACTCATGTCTTGCTCCTTCTAATCCTCTCCACACCTCCCTCATCCTGTCCCCATGGATCCTCTTCCGCTCCTCCGTCCATTTTACCCCTGCTCTCTTTGGGATTTCATTCTCTGGGACCTTCCAACCGAGCACCTATCTCCTGTATGCGTTCCTGTTTTCAACGTCTTATACATACATGCACATACACATTAAATTAAATGAGATAATGTGTCGGTGCATTGTGATATTTAAACTTTGAAGAGCTTTGAGAACAGTGCAATTATTTCATTGGTTTGACAATGCCTAAATAACAAGCGAGGCTATCCATAGAAGAGGTTATAAATACACATGTGAACAGCGCAAAATAAAATATTTATATTTAATTTGTCAACATTTATTTATGATTGATATTTACCTAAAAATATAATACCGTAATTATTTTTAACTGTATGGAGTTTAATTAAATACAGTACTGTACTTATGTAGGGTCTACTGTATTTAACAAGAAAAAGTAATCACGACTTGGAATCGTAACGATTACATCTGTGTGAACAGTTAGCGCCGAGTGGAGCGCGCCACTGGAATACAATTAATTCAAAGAACTGTATTTATATTCATTTAAATATTAATATAAATATATATTAATTAAAATATATTTAAATATAATATATATATATATATATATATATATATATATATATATATATATATATATATATATATATATATATATATATATATATATATATATATATATATATACATATATATATATATTATATTTAAATATATTTTAATTAATATATATTTATATTAATATTTAAATGAATATAAATACAGTTCTTTGAATTAATTGTATTCCAGTGGCGCGCCCCACTCGGCGCTAACTGTTCACACAGATGTAATCGTTACGATTCCAAGTCGTGATTACTTTTCTTGTTAAATACAGTAGACCCTACATAAAGTACAGTACTGTATTTAATTAAACTCCATACAGTTAATAATAATTACGGTATTATATTTTAGGTAAATATCAATCATAAATAAATGTTGACAAATTAAATATAAATATTTTATTTTGCGCTGTTCACATGTGTATTTATAACCTCTTCTATGGATAGCCTCGCTTGTTATTTAGGCATTGTCAAACCAATGAAATAATTGCACTGTTCTCAAAGCTCTTCAAAGTTTAAATATCACAATGCACCGACACATTATCTCATTTAATTTAATGTGTATGTGCATGTATGTATAAGACGTTGAAAACAGGAACGCATACAGGAGATAGGTGCTCATTGGAAGGTCCCAGAGAATGAAATCCCAAAGAGAGCAGGGGTAAAATGGACGGAGGAGCGGAAGAGGATCCATGGGGACAGGATGAGGGAGGTGTGGAGGATTAGAAGGAGCAAGACATGAGTCGGAGTGCTTTGCGTGATCCAACAGGGTCTATACGCAGATAATAATAAGAATAATATATATATATATATATATATATATATATATATATATATATATATATATATATATATATATATAATACATTATATACATATATTATTACGCATTATTACACATACACACATATATATATATATATATATATATATGTGTGTGTGTGTGTGTGTGTGTATGTGCTACGTGCGCGTGTGTGTGCGTGTATATGTGTGTGTTGTATTAAATTAGAAATAGAATAGAACCCTTTGTAGAAAGTTTTACTTTACATGTTACAATTTGATCTCATTATTAATAAGTTCAAACGCGGAATCGGTGGTCGATGTGGATAAAGCACCGGCCAGTCAGCTGCATCTCTGAACTGCGCAGCTACTTAGTTCTAGCCGCAGTTACTCCGTTGCATTTCCTCACCGTTAACGCTGATCACTCGTCGTCATTAGTCTGGCACAAATAAATAAAAAAAATTTCTGTATTGAACCAAAAATCATGATTCATGTATCACGTTTTCTCTTCTTTTTTTATTTTAGTTATTTTTTTTAACAACATAGGCTGAAACTTATTATAGCCTATCATCTGTTCAATGAAATTAGCTGATCGTGGACGTTTGGAAAAACACGTTTAACGAATCCCTGTAATTAATTTGTTTTTCTTCTTTTAAAATAAATTCTTAAGTGAAATTATTTCAATATAATTCAGTGTTTAATATATATATATATATATATATATATATATATATATATATACATTTTTTTTTAACGTCCGACTATTGTGCACACTTGGGCTAATGCAGACGATGGGATGATTTATAGCGTATGAAAATGCCAAGCCCTGGCCGAGAATCGAACCCGGGTCCTCGGGGTGAAAGCCTAGTACGCTATCAACTAGACCACCGAGGCGGCTATATATATATATATACATATATATATATATATATATATATATATATATTTATATAATATTTATATATATATTATTTATATATATATTTATATAATATTTTTATATATATAAAGGGGTATCCGTGTGTACATGTAGTAACTTTTCTTTAGGTATGTTAGAACAAAAATCTTTGACAAATATTTGTTAACTGTAAAAGTTAATGTTTAACAGACGATAAAACAAAGCAATAAATAAAATAAAACCTATTCTAGGCGTAGAATGAATAATTTTTACTCTTCATAAAAACACAATACATAATAAGGCTCCCGCTTCAGATTTTGGGTACCGGGCCTGAAATTTGATGTGTGGGACCATGTTTTTTTCGTGAATATTCAGATGACTATCTCTCTCTCTCTCTCTCTCTCTATATATATATATATATATATATATATATATATATATATATATATATATATATATATATATATATATAGACTATATATATATATATATATATATATATATATATATATATATATATATATATATATATATATATATATATATATATATATATATATATATATATATATATATATATATATATATATATGATTTATATATATAATAATAATATATATATATATATATATATATATATATATATATATATATTGTATCTTATAATTACATCATGTACATAAGATAAAAACCATAAATTCTATAAGCGTTATCAACACTGAACTGGCAAGCAAAGTGAAATACAAAATATTGAAATAGACATTAAAACACCTTTAAAATACAATAATATACGGTAAGATTTTGAAAGCTGCATTTTTGTTATATATATACATACCCTATCCTTTAAAAATAACATTAGGAAAATGCCTGTGCTGGTACAGTACGTTCAGGCTAAAACGTACTAGAATGATAATCCTCATGACAGATATTTGAGCGCTCGCAGCTGGTGGCATCTTGCGGCAAAGTGTTATAAGAGTGTTTATTTTCTCAAAAGTCTCCACCCTCTGTCCAAGTAAACCAGTTACTTGGGGCCACTAATATCGAGCACGCTTTCTATAACGTTGGCTGTACTTCTAGTCCGTTTACAATCAACGGTAGTGGTAAGCACATTAACAACACCAAAGGTTGTAAGATCCCGATCGAGCTTTGTGGGATTTTTAATGTATAAATCAGCAAATTGCTTTCCTTCGGAGGGAAAGTAATGATGAAAGTCCCGTATGGTGTATGTTGCCATCGCACTTTCAACAACCTAATCCAAAAATGATTTTAGTTCTTTCAATACAATTATTTACAATGGCACTAATTTTGAAACAAAAATTATACTTGAGAAAATACGTTTTTTCTTCTTTCCCCTCTTCTCAATATTTCGATCTATAATTTTAATTTTCTCTTTGTCAATGACATATTTTATTGACTTGAAACATGTTACATTCGAATTAGCATAACCCAAAACTAATAATAAAACTTTCATAAGGCTTAAATGGGTTCACTATGTTCAGTTTAATGATCTGCCTTCCCTAGCTTCGTCAATTCTACTTTCGTTGACGCGTTTCGGAGAACCTCCATCTTCAAAAACTATATCTATACTGGTCACCAATATTATGGCCCGTCCTATTTATAATTTTTTATCTTCACCTCGTACCCCTCCTCTATTCAACACGTGTACATTAAACCTGGCATGCTCAGAAACGAGCGAAAACGTATGATTTTGAAGAGCCAATCAGAAGTGAGCATGTCAGGTTTAATGTACACGTATTGAATAGAGGAGGGGTACGAGGTGGAGATAGAAAATTATAAATAGGACGGGCCATAATATTTGTGACCAGTATAGATATGGTTTTTGAAGATGGAGGTTCTCCGAAACGCGTCAACGAAAGTAGAATTGAAGAAGCTAGGGAAGGCAGATCATTATACTGAACATAGTGACAATAATCCTAGCAGAAAAGAAGAAGAATATAAAAAGGACTTAAATGGGTTCTTCGAATTTATTAGTTTTTTGAAAACGAAGAAAACTGTTTCACTACACATTTGTCTATTTTCAAATTCTTTCAAGATAATAACAGAAGTGCCTTCTTATAGAACCATTTCATTTTTTTCTAAAATTGATTAAATATGTTTTTTTATTTGAGCTGTACAAATTTTGTTTTAATTGCAAATTTGTGGACATCTCTTCCACACAATTAGGAGGTGAATTCTGAAAAGTGCTGAAATAGGATATATGTTTAATTATTTTATTTTCGATTTTTTTTAAGTTTCCAGAAAATATGACCAATGAAATAGTTTTTCCTAATTAAAACTTCTGTAGCACCTTTTCACCCCTTTAGGGATTGAATTCTGTAAAACGCTGAAATGTGTTTTTTTACAGTATCTATGTCAATTGCCAATAAAATTAGAATTAAAAATATTGCTTCCAGTTCTACACTCTATTCTCCATTTTAATCCTTTTGGGATGAGCCTATAGATTTTCGAAAACGTCGAAATATTTGTTTTTAAGAGTTTCACGAAAAATCAGTCACATTTTTTTCTAATTGCAAGCATTTGTACTCCCTTTTATCCACTTTAGAAAATGATATATGGAAAATGCTGAAATATATGTTTTTTTCATGTGTTTTAGAGGTGTTTTTCAGAAAATGTGTTTTAACATATTTTTCCAATGTAAAACAATATTCACCATGTAAGGTAAGGCATTTTTTTTAAATACTGAAATGTGTTTATTTTAAAGTAATTTTAGTTTTAATCCAAGTTAAAACATATTTTTCCAATGCTATCAATTTTAAACCTCTCTTTCCCTTATAGGACATGCATTCTGAAAAACACTAAACACTCATTTTTTGTGATTCAGTATTTATGTTTTGTTTAAAAAAAATCTGAATTATTTTTTCCAAAATGCACATTTCATACCCCTTTTTATCCATTTAGGGAATGAATTATGGATGCTGAAATATGTGTTTCGTAATTTGTGTTTTAGAATATTTTTGTTATTTTTTATTTAAATCTATTGCATAAATATTTTTCTCCAGTGTACACATTTAAACCTTTTGTTACACTTTTATTTTTTTAGGGGATGAATTCGGAAAAGTGCTGAGTTTAGATTTCATAATTTGTTTTAAATTTTTTGTTTAATTTTAATAAAATCCATAAATAAAAATTTCTCCAAAGCAAACATTTGTACTTTTTCTTTGAATTTTTACTCTTTTAGGGGATGAATTCAGAAAAATGATGAAATACATATTTCATTATTTGTGTTTCAGAGTACACCTAGAATATACTATCCAAAAAATGTTTTCCAACGCAAAATTTTATACCCCTTATTACATTTCCTACCCCTTTTTTAGGGGATGAATTTTTGGAAAACGGTGAAGAATATATTTCAACACTTGTGTTTTAGAGTAATTATGTTAAGTTTTAAAAAGATCCGACCAAAAACATACTTTTTCCAATAAAAATTGTTCTACCCCATTTTTATCCCTTTACGGGTTGAATATTGAAAAATCGTTTCTTCGTTCAACCCTACGTGGTAGTACTAAGGTACCCTGAAAATTTTAAGTCTCTAGCTATAAATTTGGCTATAATTATGCATCAGTCTGTCAGTTAGGACACTGATAGCAAGTCCAGTTAAACGCCCCAATGGTTTCTCAACAAAGTTTTGATCAATTTTAGAAACGAGAAAGCTTTCGTTGTTGCAGTTGACACAGGAAGAGAAGAGAGAATCACCATACAAGATATAATTGATTAACCCCGTCCTCACCCTCAGTGCAAGCGTTTCAAAGTGCACAAACGTACATAAGTAAAAAATGTGTTACAAAGTTGACATAGGATAATGTACAGGTTTCAAACCACTCAGATGACTACTCCTTGAACATTTTCCAGAATATCCACTTCGAAACGTATACATATGCTTCCATTTTATGAAAGTAAAATAAGACGTTTTAAATTTAAATTTTATTTTATTTATTTTTATTCTCTCAGGAGTTGTGGTCGCTCCGCTCCCCTTTAATTCGTCCTTGCTGTGAAAACATCTAAAAGTTTTTTTATTTCGATTAGACTTTATTAACTTTTTTTAAATTGTAATATTTATTTTAAACAATGTAAATTCCAGTCAATTTAATTTTTTTTGCCGGTACATAATTATTATGTTATGTACGGTAACTTATAATTTTTTATATATTTTTGCACAATAATAAATTATCTGCACTTATTTTGCTAAGCCGCCTCGGTGATAGTTGATAGCGTACTTTCACCCCGAGGACCCGGGTTCGATTCCCAGCCAGGGATTGGCATTTTCATACGCTATAAATCATCCCATCGTCCGCATTAGCTCAAGTGTTCACAATAGTCAGACGTTAAAAAAAAAAAAAAAAAAAATAGGCTACACTTCTGCGCTAGACAGAAACTTCTTGAACATCAGTTTTTGTCTTTCCGATGTATCTAACGTCTGAGCTGTACAGACAAGCCGTTTAGCTCTTTAGACAATAAAAAAGAGATCTTGAAAACACCCCGTTTTAAAATAAATGGGCATTTTGAATGGCTGTCATTTTGTCTAGAATATTTGTATAACTGTTTTTGAGATAGCGTAAACCCTAAGAGCAATTTGTAGTTTATAACTATAAAGGTTTTATTTTATATAAATCTCAAGTTAGCCCAAGTGTGTATAATAGTCGGATGTTAAAAACACAAAAAAAAAACAACTTATTTTGCTATTTTTATAATGTACCTCTATTTCATTTTAAACTACTGCTACTGATTTACTGAATTTAGATTAGAGGTGAAACTGTGAATGTTATCACTGCCACTGAGAACACACTTCTTACCACTGAGCACTGAGCACCGAGTTGTGATTGCGTGCGAGTTGTGATAATATCGCTCAGTGTTTACAAGGAAATTTACGCGCAAAAAGCTAAAAAAAAAAAATACTGAAAATTACGTGAAATAAAAGTTAGCCATTTATTGGTTTTAATTAATTAATAACGTATTGTTGTTTATTTTACCATAATTAATAATTAAGACCTAGTTGTCATATTTTCTTTTAATTAAATAGATGAAAAGCGTACTTCTACTTTTATCATAGTTTCAGGTGTTTAATGATTAAAAAAATCATAAAAATTTTTATTTATATTCCACACTTTACGGATTCGAAAGTTTTTATTTGTAAAATATTTCTGTTTATTTTGCTTCACATACACTACTGTGAACACATTTAAAAGTGTATCCTATTATTTTGATTAGACTGCTACTTTATTACCATGTTTAAAATTATAATAATATTTATTTTCAGAGATGCCAATCCCTGTCAAAGCTAATGGAGCGAATCCCCCCCTTAAACAATACTTAACCCCCCAAAAATATTTTTTTTATTTTAAGGCGAAAAGCACATTGACTTTTTTTTGGTGTTTAACGTCCGAATGCACACGATGGGATGATTTATAGCGTATGAAAATGCCAAGCCCTGGCAGGGAATCGAACCCGGGTCCTCGGGGTGAAAGCCCAGTACGCTATCAACTAGGCCACCGAGGCGGCTCATTGTGGCTATTATCGCCTCCCTAAATATAAGTGTGAGTGTAAAGTGTGTGTGTGTGTGTGTGTGTGTTAAGACTCGGGTACCGCGAGGAACGTCTAAATCCTCTCAATAGTCTGCACCCCCTGCGGGGTCCCAAAATTAATTAATCATACTAGTAAATATAATATACAGGCTTTGATTTCGGTAATTCACTACTGAAAGTGTCAATCCCCAAGTGGGTTTAAAATCACTTGTATTTGGTTCAACGTCTAAAATAACAAGAAATTTAGCTGAATAAAAAAACCTTCTAATGTAATTGCTTTGTTGAATAATCCAGAGAATAAAATTATTTTGCACTACTTCCTCCTTGAACCGATAAAAAATTTATGATTTTCAAATATTTTTATCTTAAAATCGTCAGTAAAAATTCCCACAAAAAAAAATCTTCGATGGCTCAACTTGCGCCATCTTACCCCCGTCTACGCCCCTGTATTTAATCAACATCATTTCTAGTCAAATTATTTATTTATCTTTGCCTATACGTAGTTAATGTTAGTTTTTTTGTGTGTTTAACGTCCGACTATTGTGCACATTTAGTCTAATGCAGACGATGGGATGATTTATAGCGTATTAAAATGGCAAGCTCTGGCCGGGAATCGAACCCGGGTCCTCGGTGTGAAAGCCCAGTACGCTATCAACTAGGCCACCGAGGCGGCTAATATGTTAGTTACATAAGCTTATAATTATATATATATATATATATATATATATATATATATATATATATATATATATATATGCACAGTAAAAAATTGTCTGCACTTATTTTACCAATTTGATAATACACCTCTATTTTTATTTTAAAAAAATTTAATAATAAGTATTTGTCATTAGAAATTTACTAGTGTAATAAACAGTACCGGGCTGTGAGCACTTTGTCCTATTAGTAAACTGTGATTAAATCACTGTTCAGACACATTCACTGATAACAAGAAAACACAGAACCACTAGAACTCCAATGGACTGACTCGTTTTAATGTTGTGCAATCACATACTCTAACAACCTCACTATCCACTAAATCTCAGGCCACTAGCTCTAGATGCTGTTTTTGATAGAGGAACATTCCCCCTCCAGCGGCTTCGTGTGTATCCCCTCCACGCTCCACACTGCTTTGGACTTCAGTGACTCTAAGCTTATCTCTTAATCCTTTATGCTTACCTGGCATTTATATTTCACGGTTACGCTTTGCAACCTTTATGCGATTTACGAAACAGAACTTTCAGGCATGCGTTGTATTTTTCTGACACTGCGTTATATATTTACAGAATGTCACTTTTTCACTTTTGTTGTAAAGTGAAACTTGTACTTTAACTTGTACTTGTACTCATAATCGAGTACAACTTGCACTTGTAATCGTAGTACACTACTCGTTGACGTGATAGAAGCAAATTTCCTACAATAGAATATGCTATTTTTGTTTAAAATACAAACATTTTAAATGTATTAAATATTTGTTTTTAACAATAAAAATACAAAAATGGAACTCCTTGAACGGAGTATACTAAGTTTTTTATTCAAAATGCAAAAATTAACCGTGACATCAGGATTTGTGTGTATGTTTGTGTAAAGATAAATACGGTAAAAGTGGCCACCGTATGAAGACTGATTTTACAATATAAGTGTTGTTCTGATTTTACAACGAGTTGTTGAATGCGAGCTTATAAATGTATAAGCTCTGTTGCAACCTTGAATAAAATAACCTTGAACATTGGCAAAGGGATAAATGCGTTCTAAAATTTAAAGGCTGTCGGATTCGTCGATCAGAACGATCACTGTTCGTACGACTATAAAGGCAATTTGGTGATTATAACCAAATTAATCAGCACGACGAAATAACTGCATTGTGTAATTAGGCCGAAGGATAAACACTTAAAACGTTTAACGTTAAAGGCTTGATTTTTAATCTCCAATCTAAAATTACTTTTTTCCCATTTAACAATTTCAGTGTATATGAGTTCCACCTAGGCTAGTGAAAATCTAAACAAAATTCACCAAGCGGCGAAAAGCTCTCCGCCAAGTCTACGTTTAAAAAAGTTGTTGAAATTAATTCACCCCGAAAGCAAAATTATATCATTTACGGAGTCCGATTACAATGTAAAGATCTAGCCGTACTATAATAATTCACATCAAATAAATTCGTAAACTCAAGTTGAAATGTTTTCTTTTTTAAGCCTAAGTTTTGGCCAAATAACTTAAAAAGTAAGAGCTATCGGGTTTTTTCTCAAACCCTGGTGTCGTGGGGGAAGCGGATATAAACCGAATATATACAGAGTCGAAGCTACGCGGTGCCTATCGACGCCGCTTTAGCTTCATTACGCTTTCAGTGGCCGCTTCATTACAACTAGGTTCGGTTTTGAATGCATAGTCCGCTCCGCGTTTGATGGCCACCCAGTCATTTGTAAATATCGTAAAGTAAAGCTTACATAGATATTATAAGCTTCATGTCGTATGTAAATATCGTAAAGTAAAGCTTACATAGATATTATAAGCTTCATGTCGTATGTAAATATCGTAAAGTAAAGCTTACATAGATATTATAAGCTTCATGTCGTATGTAAATATCGTAAAGTAAAGCTTACATAGATATTATAAGCTTCATGTCGTATGTAAATATCGTAAAGTAAAGCTTATATAGATATTATAAGCTTCATGTCTTATGTAAATATCGTAAAGTAAAGCTTACATAGATATTATAAGCTTCATGTCGTATGTAAATATCGTAAAGTAAAGCTTACATAGATATTATAAGCTTCATGTCGTATGTAAATATCGTAAAGTAAAGCTTACATAGATATTATAAGCTACATGTATGTAAATATCGTAATGTAAAGCTTACATAGATATTATAAGCTACTAGAGATGGGTAAGAAAACTCCAAACTGTTAAAACAAACTGTTTTTCTATTTACGAAAAACAAACTGCTTTGCCAAACGGAAACAAGCAGTTTGAATTGGACTAGATCGTGATTTGTTAAACAAGGAACAACAGTTTGGACTTTCCCACCACCTACGTTCTATTCGAACTTTGCCGCAAGCGCTAAAACTTTTTTCCTGCTATTTTCCTGTTAAACTGTTTTCCTTCAAACAGTACAAACACCTTTTCTTTAACTTGCTATACTTTTTCCCTCTATTTCTTGTTGCAACGTAGTGAAGTAAGAACTGTTTGGGCGTTGTCAAAGTTTATCTCTATTTTGTTGCGAGTTGTTTGAAAGTTTTAAATGTAAAATTTTTGTTCAAACATTTTTTTAAACTGTAAAATCAGCCATAATTGTGTTTTATATTAGTTTTTCTCCGTAGTTTACTTTGTGTTTAGAAACTTTAAAATATTTAGTGGAAAATTTTGAAAGTTTTCTTTTACTTTTTTATGTTTTTAGAATTAAGTGCATAGTCTTTAATTATTTATTGGATGTGTGGACTTTTTAGTGTTTTTTTTCAGTGTTTAAAAGTGAAAAACCTGTTTTTTGTGATGAGAAATATTACAAACGTCTTACATTTTATTTTTATCCGGAGCTAATTTTCTTTAAAAACATTTGTTTTGTTAAACATGTTATTACAACAAACTTTATATTTTTTCTGTGTTGTAAAATGGAAAACTTATTTTTTTGCTAATGCTAATGTTAATAACCTATCATTAACCTATAATAACCTATAATTTTGTAACTATATAGAGCCAATTTTATTTAAACATATTTGACCTGTGTTCTTATTACTATATTTTACTTATTAAGGTTACTTTTTTCAGTGTTGAAAAATGAAAACCTACTTTCTCCCAAATAAAAATATGTCAGTAACATCTCACATTTTGTAAATACATAACCTAATTTTATTTAAACGTATTTTTATATTTATTATCAATCATCAATATTTTTAATCAACTAAAAATATTCTAAATTGTTTGCATTTCAATAAATATGCAAAGGCTGTTTAATTTTTAAGTAAAAAAAAAGAATGCTTCTATTAGAAATTCATTGCATTTTGTAAATATAAAATGGCATACATATATATTACGTTTTGAGAATGTAATTTAATTATTACTATACTTATAAGGATTTTTTTTTTCTAAATGTTTTACACCCAAAAACAGTTAAGGACATGGTGGTAATGGGAATGAAAAAGTAGTCTTAGAAAACTGAACGTTTGTGCTTATGTTTTAGCTGTTAATACAACTTCGAGTTTCATTTCTCTAAACCTGTTTTTTTCAAACTGTTTTTCCAAACAGTTATTTTTCCCAACAAACTGTTCGTTGATATTTTGTAAAAATAGCAGAAGTGCCCATCCCTATAAGCTACATGTATGTAAATATCGTAATGTAAAACGTACGTAGATATCGTAGGCTATGTATCGTATGTAAATATCGTAAAGTATGTATGTATCATATGTAATATTGCAAAGTAACTGAGGTATTGAATAAATTAGAGCATGTGTATATAGTCGCTAAAATAAGTATACGGGCCTTAATTGCTAAGAAGTTAATTGCAAACAGGTTAACTTTAACATAGTTTTAGTTGTAATGTAATTGCACCGTAATTCACAGGTCTATGAATTATGAAATATTTATATATGCTATTCGTAACAGAAAACACATTTAAACAATTTGAAAAAATATATCATATTTAAGTTTATTTAAAGTTAAAGTCATTCGTTAGAGAACAGAATGTAACATTCGAAAATACTGAAGTCGATCTTAGTCTGAATAATACTTGCCCGAGACTGTGATATGATTTTTTTAGGATGGTAGACAACTAAAAATATATTTAAAAGTTTTTTATAGCATAGCATATAGTAATAAGTTATATATATATATATATATATATATATATATATATATATATATATATATATATATATTGTGTTTAACGTTCGACTATTGTGCACACTTGGGCTAATGCAGACGGTGGGATGATTTATAGCGTATGAAAATGCCAAGTCCTCGCCGGGAATCGAACCCGGATCCTCGGGGTGAAAGCCCAGTACGCTATCCACTAGACCACCGAGGCGGCTGTAATAAGTTATATTTCACAGATCAGGTGTTCAGTTAATTAGGATACAAAATACCGAAATTTGTAAATGTTTTGGCACTTTATTACAATTTACAAATTTTAAACGTACTCATTTTTAAAATGTTTATATGAAATGTAAATACTGCCACATCGACGAATAAAATGAGTGATAATTCATGAACATTGTTTTTTTTAATTTTTATTTTAAGACCAAAAAGCACACTGAGGTTATTTTTTTTTTTTAACGTCCGACTATTGCGCACACTTGGGTTAATGCAGACGGAGGGATGATTTATAGCGTATGAAAATGCCAAGCCCTCGCCGGGAATCGAACCCGGATCCTCGGGGTGAAAGCCTAGTACGCTATCAACTAGGCCACCGAGGCGGCCCATTGAGGCTATTATCGCCTCCCTAAATATAAGTGTGAGTGTAAAATGTTGAAGTTGTAAGTGTAGTATTAGAAGTGTGTGTGTTAGATTCGGGTACCGAGAGGGACGTCTAAATCCTCTCAATAGGTGCAGTTAGTCTGCACCCCCCCCCCTGCCGGGACATCATCATGAAAATTGGTCAGGCTGTAGACGTGTAAATGTTTAAATTATTCCATTTTTGAGATTTTACAATTGTAAACGTATTTACTTTTTGAGTTTTACAAGTCATCGTCGATTGAAATCGATTCAATGATTTCAATGCTATTGAAATCTAGCATGTAGATTGAAATCGGCTGTAGATGCGGCAATGTTAAAGAAACGGAAAATTGTTGCGTCATTTTTAAATCGTCTTCCTTCGCTTTCACCACCGATTTTCAAAATTTTTGTTTTCATTCTTAACGTTTTGTCACGTCTCTTAAGACAATACTGCTAACTCTATAGAAGTTCTAATTTTGAAGTTATGGGTACCTGAAAACCTCTATTCGTCAACTGCTGTATTTACACACTGCGGCTGCTCGGGTGATTTGGCGGGGCAGAACGCTACCGCGTTCCTTGACCGAAGTTGCAGGTCGTAATTTAGGCCTTCAGATAAAATATTTTCATGGTTGTTACGATGACGTGGGAGCATAATGCAAATCACTGGATTTTCAGCATTTCGCTTCTATTTTTCTACTGAATTTATAACTTCTGATTGAGCCCTTTCAGAACTGAAAATTATCAGACTAAATTTAATATGAACGTATCTGTAGTATTTTTACAGGGCACAGTCGTATAAACATGAAAAGTTTAGCTCTACGGCTGATTTGCTGTATGTAGGCTATATTTCGAAATCCTTCAGCAATAGTTTTTTGCACCATAATTTTGTTGTTATTAGTTCAGTTCAATGTTTGAAATTAATGTGAAAATATAGAATACCAGGGGCCCGTGCGATATTTCGCACTACGAAAGTTTTAGGCCTAAGTAGGCACAGCCTTCTGAATAAGAGTAGTCGGGGTTAGGGCAGTAGTTGGAAGGAAGGGAAAACATGTTTAAAAAATACATCGAAAAGCGTTCGATTAACAAAGATAAATACACAATGGAACGAGAAATCACAAATATATTTGTGTAAAAACACTGTCCGAAACATGTGTTTGGTATTCGAAATGCTTGTCCCGGCTTGTACGACTGTCAGTAGGGCCACATAACCTATAAGTTTAATGACTTTTAAGTAAATATTGAAGTTCTAAGCATGTTATGCAAAAAAGAGGCATTTTCAATGGGACTGTCTATTCGTGATTAATAAGTTAGCTTCGTAAAATACACAAAATATTGTGTGATTTGTGGTGCCGCGCATGCGCATTCATGATGCCGTTTTGCCTGTGACAGTTAAAAGTGTCTTTTATGTTAAAATTGTCCACAAACAGTAAGTTTTAGCGCAGAATCGTTTTGCAATGTCAGAAGCCGGTTAAAAATCTTTCTAAAGATACCTCATTTATGCCTGTACGAATAGTATTTTCTGAGAAAAAAGGAGAAATAATTTCTGAGTTGACTCGAGAAATAATATATGTGACAGGCAAACACACACACACACACACACGCACGCACTGTTCTTTAAATTAAGTGTTAGTGTTTTATTACGTTAACATAGACTCAAAGGTACCGCTTCTTATGAAAAGTCCCGGATTTACTCTTATTATTCTGTATCTTATAATCAAATCAAACGTTTGTTTATGTCTGGGCTGTACTGACGTGGCTAAACAATGCGGTCACTGAAGTGTCTCATCTCATCACCAGAGGACCTAGCAAAACGGCGTAGGTTTTACACTTATTCGTCCACAGTGAAATAAATAATTATTTTACTTATTGTAGATTATTGAAAATGGTAAAAACCAAGTATATTATATGGTTACTATTTAGAGTAATACAAGCCACGTGAAAATAATTTTTACCCCCCCTCTCATTTCCACTCTCGTACTGATAGGATAATCTAGTTAATAAGAATCGAGTACTCGATTCTTCGATTTGAATCAAGTACTCAATCATTGTACACACTCGATTTTCCGAAGAGTTATTTTCCCCAGATGCATTACGATTTTCGATTAATGCAGTCGAATAAGAACTCATTCATTTATTGGTCCTTCCCTCTCTTTCTACTCGATTTTTATTTTTTTATTTCAAACAAAGCTCTTTGTTCTATTTTAATTTCATAACAAAAATCGATAAGTATTAATTCAAAATTTTAAAATCAGGAATTATTAAATATGAATTGTATCCTTCATTTTTAAAGTCAGTCCGAAACTAAACATTATTTGTAATTCACAATTGATTTAGATTTAATTACTACATTGTAAATATACAATAAAAGTTATATTCTGACAAAATTGATAAAAAACCATTTTTTTGTACCATTTAAATTCCAGTTGGATAGGATGCAGGATCGAGAATACATCGCATGTATAGTTTGTGTTGTAGTTATCTCGCGTTTTACTCGATTATTTACACGATTCTTTTAAGAATCGATTGACTCGATCCTTTTTCCCATCACTACACTTTTGAGTATGAAGATTTAACAGTGTCAGTTTTAGTTATTATTAGTTAGTTATGTTAAAAAAAAATATTTTTTTATGAATTGCAACAAGTCTGTCAGACTGTAATTTACGAGAACATGCAAAAATATCCTTATATTCTTAAAAATCCAAACCAGTTTATATTTAACGCTAGATTTTATTTTGAAAATGAAAAACACTATCTGTATAAGTCCAACCGGCATTCACTGTGCAAGTTTAGGACTCTCACTGCGTATCCACTGTTGCTGGATCCGGATTATACCTTCACCGTGTATCTTTTACAATTATCAGTTATAAATAATGATTCAATAATAATTTATACTTTTATTACAAGCGGAATGAACAGTATATCGGGGGGGGGGAACTTAATAGAATTAAGTGTTCGCTTACTTCTTCTTTTTTTTTTTTAGCCGCCTCGGTGGCCTAGTTGATAGCGTACTGGGCTTTCACCCCCCCCCCCCCCCGAGGACCCGGGTTCGATTCCCGGCCAGGACTTGGCATCTTCATACGCTATAAATCATCCCATCGTCTGCATTAGCCCAAGTGTGCACAATAGTCGGACGTAAAAAAAAAAAAATTAAGGCGAAATTACATTAAGGCTAAAAAATGGAATATCGTCTCCCCAAATGTAAGTGTGAGTACAAAGTGTTAAAGTCGTAAGTGTTGTGTTGTAAGTGTAAGTGTGTGTTTGACTCGGGTACCGCGAGGGACGTCTAAATCCTGTCTAATCTGCAACCACCTGCGGGGTTTACGCATCAATTAACAAAACCGAGCTTATATAGTAAACAATCCTAACAGGCAAACATATTACAGTAGAAGGTAGAAGGTATAAGGAAAAGATTGATACTGGCGACTGTATCGAGTGACCAAGTAGTGGGGGAATTGATAAGCTGGTTGATAACGAATTGATAACGAGAGGGAGCGAGAGAGAGCGCATTGTACGACGGAGAACGATGATTGCGGGTTGCTTAACTTACGTTGCAGGAATAAGCCAATTTTTTTTAAAACAACCCCACTACAAAACGATTTCGTCTAGAACAGATATTTTTTGTAAAATAACTTTCAAACCTATCTGCACCTCGCTATGAAGTTTAAATTTTTATTAAATAAAAATATTTTTTATATTTCCTTTCAAAAAAAATTTTTTTTTTAATGTCCGATATGAAGGAATGAGGGTCATTAGGGTGTTGGACGTGTTTAGTAGCATATAACCCCGAAGTTTGATTCAAATTGATTCTTCCGTTTAGGCTGTACGTGGGTGTGGTTTGCTAAAACACAAAAATGATCATTTAATGCCACCCCCAAAAGCTTAAAAACATTTAAAAATATTTATATGAAAATAACATGTCTCTAAACATGTGTGAGTTGTTTAGAACCAAAATATACATAATAAGTGACTTCTTATCGCGGGGTATGGGAGCGTTTTTCACGGGGAAAAACTTCAGTTTGCCGTCACGGAACGCTCTAATTTTTGTTTGGTGATTAATAAAATGTATTTTTGAAGTGAAAACTTGTATGGTCGCGGTTGACAAAATATGGGTATAAAAATTTGCTTTCGCGTCACGCTTGAATCCGTAATGAATGCATCACAACATATATTGTTCTTGTATATATCTAGACTGGAAATGACTACTTCTAAACAGCTGATTTCGCACAATAGTTTCAATATCATTTCAATTGAGGTTATGTTTATTGTTCTTGTTAATTTTAATAATGTGCATTTTCCAAATTTGTGTAGTTAAATTATTTAATGTATATGACCTGTACCAATTTCTGAATACCAGAATCACAAATATTATATTTATTATTATACTTAGACAGTATAACTGTCAAAAGTAGGGTTATAAACTGATTAATTATTAGAGTCCCTTATACAGCCTAAGATACTCAAATTCATAGTCTGTGACAGTTCCAGTTAATTTTTAAGTTGTCTACCTACACACACGCGAAACTTAATACGAAAATAATTTTCAAGTTGCCCTTTCCTGCAAGCATCTAAATTTTTATAAAAATAATTAAATCATAATAGTGACAGAGTAGCCTATACAGTCAGGCATGCCAGAAGACGTAGTCGCTTCTGTCAGCCAGTCCCGCACTGTCTAAGTTTTATATTATCACACAACTTATGGTTGTACGATCACGTCTGCTGATAAACTTTGTCCGCTATATCGCAGGTCATGCGCTCTAGAGGCTGTTTTTGAAAGAGGGATATTTCCCCTTCAGCCGCTTCGTGTTTTCGCGTGTACTCACCCGCGCTCCACATTTTGCTTGGTTCCTTCGGTGACTAAGCTTATCACTCAAGCCCTTATGTTTATGCTATGCGAGGCCTCCTCGGTTTAAAAAAAAAAATATTTTTTTTTTGTTTTAAGGCGAAAGCACATAGAGGCTATTATTGCCTCCCTAAATGTAAGTGTGAGTGTAAAGTGTTAAAGTCGTAAGTGTAGTGTTGTAAATATAAGTGTGTGTTAGACTCGGGTACCGCGATGGACGTCTAAATCCCTTAATAGGTGCAGGGTGGCCTAGTTGATAGCGAACTAGGCTTTCACCCCGAGGACCCGGGTTCGATTCCCGGCCAGGGCTTGGCATTTTCATACGCTATAAATCATCCCATCGTCTGCATTAGCCCAAGTGTGCACAATAGTCTGACGTTAAAAAAAAAAAAAAAATATGCTATGCAATCTTTCTACGCGAATTAAGAAACAGAACTTGTTATTTATTCGTTATGTTTCTCTGTGTTTACAGAATGTCATTTTTTTTATTTATATTTTAGTTTGCCCGTTCAAACTTGTACTGTTCACAGTGCTTTTAATCGTAACACACTACTCGCTGACAATGGAAGCACCTGGTGCATGCTGTGCATTGCTCTGTATTAACGAAGTACTCGAGTAGCTGTAATCAGTATTTTCAGGTTTTAGTAACGATTACTTTCGGAACAGAGAAGTAACGATTACAAAATACCGATTACAGTAATTTCAGATACACATGTACTCAACGCAATATTGTGTTGGGAAAAATACAAGCAGCGTTAACCGACAATCATATGCACTACTGTTTATGATAATATTTTATGGGTTTGTCTTTTGAACTTGAAATATTTGTAAAACTAAATCCTACTATTGAAAACTACTTTTAATTTTCTTCTGACAAGGTTGTCATTACGTTTAAAAAAATAAAATTTTCAAGGTTAACACTAAAATTCACGGCTTTTCAAGGGTTTTTGCTCGATAACTGAAGTTCACTATTTCATGGTTGAGTGTTCACCCTGACAAAACTAAAATGTTATCAAAATATGAGCTCAAAAACTGAATTTTTGAGACTGTAATGAGCAAATAACTTTTGTTTGAGTGCTTACGAACTGCATTTAATCCGATTTTGAGAAAATATAATTTAAATATGTTTTTGACCATAAAACAGGTCATTAATTTTTTTTAACGGTCTCGCTTTGTGGACAAACTTACACGTGAAATTTAATTAAAATCGGTCAACTCCAATTTGTTTTCAACATGTTTGATACAACACTGTATTACCACGTTAACTTTAAATTCATAAAAATAAAATTATTTATTTATTCACAGCTCAAAACTAACTTCCTTATTCTGCACAATAAATATATCATAGGGCTACTAGAAGTTTCAACGTTATTATTATCATAGAGTCTATATGATTTTCAATTAAGTTAAAACTGTTAGCATTCAAAGTTAAATATATAATGATTAATATTATAAAGATTAGAATTTAATTCTACTTTAAAATTGCAGTTAAAATTTGATTATAAAGCTACGATGTTAAAAAAGAAATAAATATTCTTAATAGATTTACAATCTGTTACAATTTCAGTTATTTTAGCATAAAAAAATTATTGTTTTCTACTAATCACAAAGATATTGGACTTTATATTTCATCAGGATATTGTTTTTTGGTGTTTAACGTCCGACTATTGTGCACACTTGGGCTAATGCAGACGATGGGATGATTTATAGCGTATGAAAATGCCAAGCCCTGGCCGGGAATCGAACCCGGGTCCTCGGGGTGAAAGCCTAGTACGCTATCAACTAGGCCACCGAGGTGGCTTTTTATTTCATCAGGAATAATTGGTACAACTATAAGACTAAAGATTTCGCGTATAGAATAAGGATAAATTCGTATAGAATTAAAAACAATCAGGATTCTTTATTGTTGATGACCAAATTTATGTAGTTATTATTACAGCGCACGCATTTATTGTAATATTTTTTTTATAGTTATAACAGTCATAATTGGCTAGTTTGATAATTGATTAGTAGCAATCAAAATTGTTGCACCAGATATAGCTTTTCCACGAATAAATAATATAAGATTCTGAATATTACCTCCATTTCTACCCGTATTATTATCAGTAATAATAATTTTAAAATAATTGTTAGTTTCTAACAATGAGCACTTAAATATATGTAGGCCAAGCCACTTATAGTGTTAAGCGCTTTGCATTATAATTTATTATTTCGGCTGCACTATTATTTATAGACTATATTATAATACTAGACGCTATATTATTTATTGTAAATACATGATACTTTATTTACTAAATATAAACATGTCTGAATTAACGAGAACTTAATTTGTCTTTTCATAGAAATTTTTTGCAACTTTTTAGTGGACGCTGTCAGACTTTGTCTCACGGACACCGGTTGGGAACCACTATACTCATAAGAGTCCATTATCATTAACCTCACCGGATGGTGGAGGTTATGCTCACCGGTTTCTTCGATATTAATGGCATAGTGCATCATGAATTCCTGCCACCAGGTGAAACGGTCAATAAGGAGTACTACCTACAAGTTCAACGCCGTTTGCGTGAAGCAATCCGAAAAAAACGCCCGGATCTGTGGAAAAACAATTCATGGCTTTTGCATGAATGATAATACACCAGCTCACACTTCATTGCTTGTTCGTGAATTTTTGGCCAAAAACAGTACTGTAACGATGCTCCAGCCTCCATATTCGCCAGACATGGCTTCGTGTGACTTTTTCCTATTTCCAAAAATAAAGAGAACCTTAAAGGGCCGTCGTTTTACAGCCGTAGATGACATTAAAAGCGCATCGCTAAAAGAACTAAAGGCTATCAAAGATCGAGTTTGAGAAGTGTTTCGAGGATTGGAAGAAGCGCTGGGGCACAAGTGCATAATCTCCAATGGGGACTCTTTTGAAGGCGACAACATCAATGTAGAAGAATAAATAAATATTTTGTTCAAAAAATTAAAATTCTCGTTACTTTTTGAACACACCTCGTATTTTTAAAAAATGAGAAGCATTTGCAAAAACAGTACTGTAACGATGCCCCAGCCTCCAGGATCTGTGGAGAAACAATTCATGGCTTTTGCATGAATGATAATGAACCAGCTCACACTTCATTGCTTGTTCGTGAATTTTTGGCCAAAAACAGTACTGTAACGATGCCCCAGCCTCCATATTCGTCAGACATGGCTCTGTGTGACTTTTTTCCTATTTCCAAAGAAAAGAGAACCTTAAAGGGCCGTCGTTTTAAAGCCGTAGATGACATTAAAAGCGCATCGCTGAAAGAACTAAAGGCTATCTCAAAGATCGAGTTTGAGAAGTGTTTCGAGGATTGGAAGAAGCACTGGCACAAGTGCATAATCTCCAGTGAGGACTATTTTGAAGGCGACAACATCAATCTAGAAGAATAAATATTTTGTTCAAAAAATTAAAATTCTCGTTACTTTCTGAACACATCTCGTATGTAGCTTCGAGACGGGTATTCTGAAAAGGGTCAAGGCGACGTCAATTGCCTCTGAGGGGTTGAAACCAGTCACATTATCCCGATCTCAACTTGTAATATAAATAAAATTTTGTCCGTATTTTTTATAAATACGTAAATATACATAAATATATGTATGTTTGTGCACTTTGTAACGCTTATATTGAGGAGAGAACGGTTGGTTTTTTCTTAAGAGTAAATGTTTACAAATTTTATGAGTTTTAAAACAACTTAGTGCTAGTTTTTGAAAAGAATATTTCAAAAATTTTCATCCCTCAGGGAAGTCCTCTTGTAAATTGAATCATCCGCCCACAAAATTGCATTAATCCGTCAATGTATCCTAGCAATGTTTTTACAACTTTTTTTTTTTTTTTCTTTCCCCGGCGAAAAACCACAACTAACTTACGGGGACAACTTTATATAGGGAGACAGAGCCGCCTCGGTGGCCTAGTTGATAGCGTACTGGGCTTTCATCCCGAGGACCCGGGTTCGATTCCCGGCCAGGACTTGGCATTTTCATACGCTATTAATCATCCCATCGTCTGCATTAGCCCAAGTGTGCACAATAGTTGGACGTTAACAACCAAAAAAAAAAAAATAATAAATAAAATAAAATAAATAAATATATATATATATATATATATATATATATATATATTGTGTGTTTAACGTCCGACTGTTGTGCACACTTGGGCTAATGCAGACGGTGGGATTAATAGCCTATGAAAATGCCAAGCCCTCGCCGGGAATCGAACCCGGATCCTCGGGATGAAAGCCTAGTACACTATCCACTAGACCACCGAGGCGGCTGCTGTGTGTGTGTGTGGGGTATGTGTATGTGTGTGTGTATGTAGAGTAAATGAATGAGAGTAGAATGAGCTAGAGGTATGGTGGGGTCGCTAAGCCCATCAGCTGCTCACTTCAGCTGCCTCCGCCGGTTATATATATATATATATATATATATATATATATATATATATATATATATATATATATATATATATATATATATATATATATATATATATATATATATATATATATATATATATATATATATATATATATATATATACAGGGAGACTCGGTGGTCGATTTGACAAAGCACCGGTCAGGCTGCTGCGTCTCTGAACTACACACCTTAAGGTTCTTAGTTCTAGCCGCAGTTACTCCCGTTGCTTTTCCCTTACTGTTAAAGCTGATCTCTCGTTCGCATTAGTCTAACTGGCATAAGGTATGGACGTTAAGAAAAAAAAATAGTACTGAATTGTATTTCGGTTAACATAAACCCGATTTTCAGAAATAAAATCCGTATTCGCAGAGGATGTTCGAAAGTCTAAAAGTGCGCAAGTCTAAAAGCACCACGTTCAGCGCACGGAATTCAAACAATGCATTTGTAATACAACGTAAACAGCAATGACGCCACAATATAGTTCCGTAAAACGGCCAAAAGTAATCTTTAAAAAAAAATATTTTCCTCGGGTGAATATGTGTTAATTAGATAAGGTATAAAATAAAACAAAAAAATATTCATTAATCACTATTTGAAAAAAAACAACCTTCACTAAACATTGTGCTAACACAAACAAGCCTTTGATTGATGAACGTTTGGTTTTTGTAGGACAATAACTTCCATATTTCTTAATTATCTCTTCTCAAAATGCCCCTCCTATTCCCTTTTCTGTCACCGTACCTTGTTTTACTTCGTGTGTCAACCCGTTTACTTTGTGTTTGATTTGTTAGGGTGTAAAAAAAATTAAACAGTTATAATATTATCGTGTTACATCCTTCAATTTTTGAAGAAATTAAATTTTTTTCCATAAGTCTCTATTGTAAACGCTGACTCGCACAGCAGTCTGCTCAGATAACAGTCTTAGTTCTGGAAAGAAATTTCGCAGAGGCTGTCCGGAAGTCTAAAGTGCGCAAGTCGAAAAGCACCACGTTCAGCGCACGCAATTCAAACAGTGCATTTGTAAGGAAAACATTGAATTAAATTTATTTAAATAAAATTGTATAAGAAATAAATAAATTTATTTAAAGGGACTATGTTTTAAAAAACTACATACTGTATCACTTACCTAGTACAGACTCACCAGTCGCGCACTTAGCGTATCCGCGGTAACGTTTTTCTTTCTAATATTCAGTACTCAAGTTGATACACCGCCATTACAATTGCATTACTCCCGTGCAATTCTAAGAAGGAAGCAGTTTTGTTATGACTGCCATATTTTCAGTAGTTGAGAAAAAGCTTCACGTGCTTAGAATTGCCAGCTTCGCAACTATGTGACATTTAGCGATATAAAATCTGATTATATGTGGGCAAATCAGATTTTTTTACAGGCAATCTGACAATATTTAAATGTCTTTTTTCTTGGATGACTTGTGAAGCAGGCTTCTTAGTTATTTACAGAAATAAGTAAATAAATTTACACACTAAAATAAATAAATAAATAGTTGATAGGTTTTAGTCATTGTAAACAAAACATTCCGTAACGTTATCTACTTCCACGAAAGCTACAGGCCTCCTAATCCTCCTACAGGCCTACATTGACTGTTAACGATTATATATATATATATATTGTAATAAAGTTTAATAATTGCATTACCTTAATAATAAAGTAAGATTTTTCCATAAATAAATTTTCCTCCGATTCGTCCTTATTGAACTTGGCAGTGCGTTACTATAAATAATCTCTGCAGTGTCACGCTTGCTTGTAATAAATACTTTTGGCTAATTGTAGATGTATCAAAAGCTGATGACAATTTCATAATTCTTGTTTTTTCTTAAACAAATCCTACAGACAAGCAAAAAAGTTTAAACCGTCAACTTACGCCACACTCATTGTTTATTCTACTCTGAAACAGACTTACATTTAAATATAGAATGGACATTGGAATAATACAATGTTAAGTTTGTTTTACGTGGTAACGCAACGGTTTATAGAAGACATGCAATCCAAAGAAATTGTCTTAAATGGTTGCATTAATTAAGGTAGTTCCGATTTTTTAATGTTTTGTGAGTTAATATACTGATGATAAATCAAAGTTTTCGAATCTCTCCCACCACGGGCGCCGTCATCTTGAAATATTTTTTCCTATATAGTATGGATACCAAATATCGTATCGAATTTTCGATAAGGGAATGTCCCTAGCCGATTGGTAGCGGTCTCACCCCCCCCCCCCACAAAGCTGTGGTATATTGGTGATAAGTAGTGGATATGGGAGACAGGAAGGAGAGGGAGAGAAGAGTGCAGATATTTTAAAATTTGCCATATGACTCACCAAATGGTCATTTTTAGGAGCGAAAACCAACAAAAAAAATCTGTATTTTTTACAATTTAGAGAAAATTGTGGATAATTTACTCTAGTTTAAAAACGATGTTTATTAGTTTATGTCAGATCCAATACTTCAGAAATTTTTAATTACAATTAATTTAATATGAGACTTGCGACACACAAAATATACTGTTATATATCAATACAAACATGTTCCTCGCATCACATGTCCTGCAAAATCCAACATCAAAACCAGTCCTAAAACATAATACATGTTAATTTTTTTTTTAAGGTGAAAAGCACATTGAGGTTATTATCGCCTCCCTAAATGTAAGTGTGAGTGTAAAGTGTTAAAAGTCGTAAGTGTAGTGTTGTAAGTGTGTGTGTTAGACTCGGGTACCGCGAGGGACGTCTAAATCCTCTCAATAGGTGCAGCTAGTCTGCACCCCCCTGCTGGATACATGTTAAAAAGGTTGGGAAATACTGCATTACATAATGTGTAATGTAAAATCATTTATTCTGTCAGTCGTGTCCTTTTTGTGGAATCAAACTCCCATGGTTGGCGGGCATTACTGTAATATTTAACAATATTAATTAAACGAGCTATTTCTGTGTGTATGTATGCCCAGATTATCTCAGAAACGGCTCAAACAATTTTCTGAAAATTTATACAAAGAATTGATTGCATACCTGCGAAAAATCGTTCAAATAGCTAATTTCGTGTTACGTAAACGTCATTCAATATGTTAATAACCAGATCCTCTATATTCACTAACCCATGGAGATAACTAGAGAACAATGTGGTGCTAATTAATAATATTAAACAAGCCATTTCTGTTTGTATATATGCCCAGCTTATCTCAGAAACAGCTTTAACAATTTTTTGAAAATTTGTACATGCATGTATTTTATGCCAGGAATTGATTATATGCACTAATCCAAGGAGCTTTATTATAGGCCAATGTGGTGCTCGTCTAATATTAATCGAGTGTATGTATGTCCAGCTCACCTCAGAAACGGCTCTAACGATTTTTTTAAAATTTGTACATAAGCTTAAAAAATACAATCATATTCTTCTACAAAATTTGGATTCTTCAGAGCAACTATGTAATGGTACAATATTGATTACGACTGAACTTTATGCATATATTATTTTCAGGCCGAGAAGTTCACATCCGACGAATTACATTAAACTCTAGCAAAAGCAAACCAGGATGTGTTGTTATGCAAAGGCATTAATTTCCTGTCAAACCAGCTTTTGGAAAACTACCCATAAAGTAAAGGCCAGGCTTGATTTTTTAAAATTTTATTTTATGGCAAAAAGCACATTGAGGCTATTATCGCCGCCCTAAATGTAAGTGTGAGTGTAAAGTGTTAAAGTCGCAAGTGTATGTTAAGACTCGGGTACCACGAGGGATGTCTAAATCCTCTCAATAGGTGCAGCTAGCCTACACCCACTGCGGGGGCCATACTTTCGAAATAACTGGCACAACAGTAATTTTTGTGTGCAATATGTTTTGTATAGCTTTTTCTAGAATTAAAAGCGAAGTAGTTTAAAAGTTCTACTGACAGAAAATTCTTAGCTTACAAGAAATGTTGATAACTGTAAAGGTATCAACAATAATTTTCCGACAAACAATAATCATAATAGAAACTTCAAAATTATCAATTATCCTGATTTCTCTGAAGATTTTAACATGACACTTTAAGAGAATAGAATTCTGTACAGTTTTGTTTATTTTCAATAGCTTCTAATATTTGTTACTGTTAAAAATTTTTTTTTAGGTTATCATTATATATATATATATATATTTGGAGACATGACATTTAGTTTACTTCCATCCCGTGGAAAATTTGGTAAAAACTTATAGAAATCGCTATTTAAACGTAAGTGTTTTTGTTCTCTTCAATATGGCGGATGATGAATAATAAATATATGACTTGATTCATAATAATTATAACCTAAGAAATATACTATGGTGACAGCCTTATATAACACACCATTTTAATTCTGTATCACTGTTTAAATTTTAAAAAAAACTTTATTATGCTTAAGTAGCTTCCTAGTAGTAATACCACTTGTACACATGAGTAATTATAATCTTATAGACAAGCAGAGATTTAATTCTATATTTCATCAATTCCCACTGTACTTCTTGTTTCTAACAATTACTTTTTTTAATTTCTACTTTATAAATATTAATTTGATAACTTGTAAGCTCATTTAAATTTTGAACTATCAGTATATGTAAAATACCTAATGAGGCTCGATCACCGGGCACTTTATATGGATTTTGATAAAAATGGTTACCCTTGTGTCCATATATGGTTAATATCTGTGACAATTTTTTACCTAAGGAAGATGTGCACAAACTTATGTAAATTTATAAATATAAAAATTTATTCATAGTTTACACTTCAAAGATTAGACCCATTTCATTACTTAATAATTTTGTTGTGTGTGTTAAACAAAGCTTCTCATTGTTTCTTCATTTCTACACTTTGCTGTGGTTTTGAAAAACCTCGATTATAGGGAATTCCCTGTATTCAAAAAGAGGTTCCCCCACTTAGATCTGATAATCGAGGGTCTACTAAATATATTTCTTCCAGTTCATAAAATACAATAACTAGAATAGTAATTTGTTTAGAATGCTAAACAAAATTACCAAAACTCTTTTAAATGTTACTTAATGCTGAAAATACAAAGCAAAATAAAAGTAGCACTTTGTGCAGCACAAGGAACAATTAAATTTTTAGCATCAATAATAAAATTTTAACGCCTTGTTGTAGTTGTCACATTTCGGGCTGTCTGACATTTTCCTGTCATACCCTGCACAACTTCTTTGAACTGTTCAACAACTGAAATGTTCACCTTCTGACCTAGTTGCTGGTGACCATTCATGCCAGTTTGTTAGCAGCCTTTGATAAGACTGGTAAATTTTTCTTTCTATTCGGACAAAAATTTTGTTGCATTTCAACAATTTTTCATTCTAATTAATTTCTCTCAAATTATAAAAATCAAAATTCCGTGATTTGTACAATCATTTTGTCAGTTTTGTTATTATCATTTTACCTTTTTTTGAAGTCATAAAATTTTTATTTTTGCACAAAAGCTTACATTAAGCATTAGAATGCCCTTTCTCCCCATGAGAAAACAATATTTCACATAATGTACGTATGTTGTACTTCAAACTGGGGACTCTGAGGTTGATGTGCTAAAGCATGGTCAGTCTTGCTGTCTCGGAACTGTGCACCTTAAGGTTCTTAGTTCTAGTCGCAGTTTACTCCTGTTGCTTTTCCTTTACCGTTAACACTGACCACTCATCCTCATTAGTCTAACTGGCATGAATATAGACGTTCAGAAAATAGTACTTCAAATTAATTTCAGGCAAGAACAGCGACTACCTTACAAATAGAAGTTGAAAATTTTTGTTATACATACTAGTGATAAGTTATTAATTATAAAACAGAGACTTAACAAAAACCCAATTTATTTTTTAATAAATACATTAATGTGTGTGGGGATGGAACATTTAAACACATATTTCACCCTCATAAATTTCATTTTCTATTGCATTTCAAAATAATTTTTTATGCTAAGGAACGGTAGTTTGAAAAATAAAAGTATATATTCCAGAAAATTCAACAAAGAAATTGACTAAAATTTAATACAATTTTCTTTCTTAAAATGAAAACTGTTGTGGATTACAAAAAATGGGAAAAACAATAAACAAAAAAAATACAATATTTCAAACTTTGATTTTTAATTGAAATGATGTGAACTAATACCACTTAAAAATATATCAGAAATACTGCAATCGGCATGTTTTCTAACGAACTATACATTAAAAATATTTTGAACAACTTTCAGAATGAAATAAACCACAATTTTAATGTCAAAATCGAAAATCTTTTTTTTACTAATGCATTTTGTTCATTATGTCTTTTATGCTTAACATGCCTTCTCCACACTTTTTCTAACACGAACAATAATAGATTGAGATAAAAGATCAACAAAACAAACAACATTATTTGTATAATTAATGTGTTATGTGCTTACATACACTAACTATGGAATAAATGAAAATACTTTTACCTAAAACATAACACGAATGTTTTACCTGAAAAAATTATGCATGTAAGCATTAAATTGGAAACATGTTTACTCATCACTTATAATTATATTCCGTTAACATTTATTTTTGTTCGGTCTTATTTTTTTTAAATGCAAGTACTACTTTCCATTTTCTGTGATACTTATTTTCAACAAAAATACATCAAATTTTTAATTTCTGATCAGAATTTCTGATTAAAAGAAAACAAATGGTCAACAGAATTCATGACATACTGTCAACTCCTGATTATCCATTTACCTTAAGCAAATTTTTTTAATATATATGATAACAATACAATATTGCTTTCAGGTAATGTTAAGATAAACTGCAATATGCAAAAAGCAGTTTTTGAACAAATATGACAATAAAATTATTTCATAATTTTAGGTGATGTTTTGAACTGTAATAATACTGTTTGTTCAAAAAGGATGTGAGCACAGAGGTATGGCGCAATGTTTGTTATTCCATTTATGAAAGTGCCTGCTGACTCATTCTCCCTACAAAGAAAGGTCGCCCTCTTCCCATCACCTTACAGTACAAACTATCGGTTAGTGAGCCACATTCTTCACTTGTTTTTGTTTAGTTTTTAGTGTTTAAACTGTGGGTGTGCACTGTGCCAATACACTAGTGTATTGTTATTTAAAGCTATTAAAAATGTTGTTTTTTATAACAAAATCTGCATTACACTCATAAAGAGTTTAAGCGATTACAGTGTCTAGAGGGTAAGATTGCATATCAGTAGGGGACATGCACATTTCGTGTTAAATCTAAATCACAGAAATATACTAAAAATAAAAAATTAACAAATTTTTTCACTTAATAATAAGTAAAGAATTGTATTTAATTTTAAATACAATATAGTAGACGAGATGCATGATTTTGTATTTAATCAATACATACTCTTGTTGAAGTCATAATAACATTACACTATATCAGTTTACATTGGCAAACGTCTCAATATAAGCGAATTATCCATGGCCACCCAATTTTGTAGATAATCGGGAATTGACTGTATTTAAATAACTCATTGGACGGAAAGAAAAAACATGCCATGTTATTTGAGCAACAATGGGGCTATAAAAAAAATTAAAAGTAGTGAAAAATTAACTACATTAAACGATAAAATTATTTGTCTAAAAAATGACAAACCTTGCCGTTTAACTTTCAATGCGATAAAAGCACAAAAAATGAAATGTACATTCAACATCTCATATTTTTTAAACAAGCATTACTACAGAAATAACAGAAAAAAAAATCTTGAGTGAAATACTGAAAACAGAGTAAGATTTTAAGGTGACAATTTGAAACTATTGGGCTTTTAAATTAGCTGCTGAATATACTAAAACAAGAAATAGTAATGTAATACTTTAAATGCAATTATTGAAATTGGAGAACATTGTTATTCAAATAGATAGCACATGGATTTCAGTTAAAATAATTCAAATAATACAATCTTCTCTAATACGCACATGGATACAATCATTTTTATACTGTATTGCCATTTGGGGAAGACTATTCATAAACCATATTAAATATTAAAGTTTGACAAAATAATGTATCATGCTAAATAAATTCTTTCCTTACTTTTTTGTAGTCTTACATTAAATATTTAGAAATAAATATTGCATTCAACAACTATCGATTCGACTAGAATTAAAACTAGAAATATACAAACAAATTTATGCTGTTTCTTCAAATAATTTTTGTCTTAACTAAATAAATAACTCAAAAGAATTCAAACATTATGCTTTTCAGGGACATTTTAGTTGACACTTAAAAAAAAACATTATAATAATGAGCAAGAATTATATGAATGTCATAAAAACACCAAGAATTTGAACTTTTATACGGTGATTTTTAGTAAATCACCTTTTACTAAAAAGGTTTAAGGAAAAATTAAAAAACTTTAAGGAAAACTGCCAAGACATAATTAAAAGCAAGGAAAGAATAATTATTGAAAAAATAAATATAAATATTTTAAAACAAAGTAATAAATACATTAATCACTATCTTCATTCAGTTTGTCCCAGGTCGCTTATGAACTAATTAACAAATTAATTCTTTTAATAACATTCTTTTAATAAAAAATAATGACCAGAATCATCAACATTTAAACTTACCCCCTATTTATTAAATGCACAAAGTAGTTTAGTCACTACTAGTTTAATCACATTTTTCAAAGTAGAGAAAACTAAACAAAAAAAAAATCACAAGTTTCTTGTCTTCTTTTCAAATGTCTCATGTTTTGAAATGCAATTTCGGAGTTTAAAATAACAAGCTCACTGTTCATTTGCGAAAACATTACAGATGACGAATTTGAAAATAAAAACAATTTACAGGTTATCATAATATCGGCATTTATTGTCCTAAATAGTACACAGCTTTTCCTACAAGTAGATCTTTTTCTGCTTCCTCCCATTCTAAAACAAAAAATATTACATTAATTGGCTTATTTGTAAAAAAATAATAATAAAAATAAAATAAATACAAATATTTAACCTTATACATTAATGATTGAAAAAAACTGAAAAATGGGCACTAAAAAAATATGTTTAATTATGCAGCTTACTATGTCATTGTTGAAAAGAAATAATACACAGCGAAAATTCCCTTAATGACACTCCTAACTAGCGGACTCTTCTCCAAAATTGGACACTTCTGTACTCCCTGACCCATATGAAACTATTCTAGGCTTAAACGAACTTTTAAGTAGCACACATTCTCAAAAATGGACAAGGACATAACATTAATTCAATGATCATGAACTCATTGGAGCATACAGGTCACTTTTTTCTTGGAAATCGTTGCTGTATCAAAACTATACTGTTCAGTGCTTTCTTGGCAGATCACTTCCTGGAAATGATGGGTTTGGAAAAAACATGTAGTGCAATAGGAGCTAAAAGAGACGCTACATTGCATGAATGAGTGGCACACAAGTGCTTCAAAGACTACATGAGACTTCTTTTCTGCTTCAGCGCAGTTTCAGCGAGAAGAAACAGGTTAATGCGCTCTGTTGACTAGTTACGTAGATGAATAAGTCAACATGGGAGTGATCGTGTAAGTCTAATTTTTAGCTGTTGTTTATGTTCTAGATTTTTTTTTTATTTAGACTACTCTTCTGTACATTACACTGTATAAACTGCCTCCCAATTTGAACGGAACTGTTTACTTTCCCAAAAATGTCGACAAGTAGTTATTGACAAGTACACAGTGCTGAGCAGACGGACACACGGTCCGTTATGAGAGGTTGTACTGTATTAAAAAACTGTTTTTTTGTCTAAAATTAGTGTTACGAAAAAAATAAAACAGGTCCATTTTTGAAGGCTTACTGTAAAAAAATTGCAATCTCACAAAATATTCATTTAACATTTTGCTGTAGAAATCAGCTAGCCTACATACTTAGGCTCTAACTGTATTCCTCCCAACAGTGGGCATTTTACATGGTCCGAAAAGTGTCCATTGTTGGCAAGTTTCGCTGTATCTTGTAATTTACTTGTTCAAACCAAACATGAAGCAGTAACAGGTAACTACAAGTTCATTGTTCAGCTTTTTCTATTACTGTTATTTTCGTATCCATTTACATGCACAAAACCCCCCAAGATTTCAGACATGCTGGCCTGCACTGTTCTGAGTAAATGCTACCATCATGATGGTTCATTTCCTGTTGTGGACTGTACATGGCAGTCCGGAATGTAACGACGTACGAGTCGCGTGTGTAGCTTGGCCAAGCCGAATTTCATGATGAATATTTTAAATATGTAATTGTGCTTAGTGTCTGTGATGTATGTTTTAATGTTTTGAATGACTTTGTGATGACCTCGACAGAGGGATTAAACATTTGTATGACCTGAAGATGAAACTATAGAGTTTCGAAACCGCGGTAGCCTTTATGAGGTGAGTTGATAGACCACTGACGGGAAGAATAGGTATATAATCCTAATCACTTGAATATGTGGTCCGGTGGCTATGTTACAATAATGAAAATAAATAACAGTTCAGTACCAAGAACATTCTTATTACGATGATTTACTAACATTATACATACGTGGTGATGAATTAATGTCTTAGGTTAGCTTTATTTAAAAATTTCTGAAATAATCACAAAACCATTAACAATAAAAAAATATGTTTTAAAAACTACAGTATGTAGTTCATAAAAAAAAAATTGTCTCATCTTTCACTTATTTTGTAGTTGGGATGGAGCGCATCATCCTGCTGGATCAAACGTAAATTTACTCTGAATCAATAAAGTAGAACTATTCTTACATTAACAACTTTTCAAAATTAAAATCAGGTATCAATACAATTTTATACATTACAGTGTTCCACAAAGGTATTTAGATCTTTATTTTCTGTAGGATTTTTACACACTAGTGCCTTAAAATTTGCAACAATCTTAGAGCTTCAACAATTTTAAGAAATGGTGCAAAGATACATACAATTTTCAGCTCATATTTTAGGCAAAAATAATATAAAAAGAAACAAAATTATGCCTTTTCTAAGTCTAAATTTCACATTGTAATTAAATGTTTAATTTCACAAATTGTTCAAATGCAGTCTTACATTAAAATATTTTTGTAACTATGATTTGCTTTGGTATTTTTCAGAAAACAAAAATTGCACTTAAATTAAAAAATGATTTAAAAATTTTGTTTTAATGTAAAGAACAGCAAGTTTGAGATAGAAGCTTTTGTTATAAAAAATTTAATGAATTCAAGTCTCCACCAATATGTACCTTGATTATAAGTAAATCAGGACTTCTTTTATAGATACTGATTAACGGGATTTTGCGTTTATGTAATATTTCAACTTCATAGTATCTTAGTTTTTTTTAACAATTTCTTTGCAGTTGATTATGACTGAAGAGTATTTGCACAAAACTTTAACACCCGCTATTAAAACTTTACCCAATTTTTATATTTTGGGGGGGGCAAAATATTGGAAAACTCATTCTTTGTGCACCTCCAAAGCCTAAGACAAACAAAAAATAAATTTGAAATCTGTCTTTTGGATATGGAGATACAAAGATAATATATAAGTCTGTTTTTACCCCAGGGAGCCGCCTCGGTGGCATATGCTATAAATCATCCCATCGTCTGCATTAGCCCAAGTGTGCACAATAGTCGGACGTAAAAAAAAAAAAAAAAAAAAAAAAAAAACACTAGGGAAGAGGCGATTTTTTTAAAAAATCGTTTCTTAGCGGGTAAGTAGAAGCCAAGACCAACATACATAATAATTTTCAACTCTGTAGGCTTTATTTAATAAAATAAATTACCTGTACTTAACCTTCTGACATGAATTCATATAACAGAGTACTCCGGTGACCTTATGTGATTGACTTATAAACTGAATGGTATTTACAGTAAATAGTGTGGGAGTGTTTATCTTTCAACAGAAACATTCTCACTCTTTCAGAATTTGCTGATACTATTTGAAGTGTTGCTTAGGGTAGCAATTAGTGTCAAATGCCTGCCTATTGTATTAAATAATATCCAATTACTTTGTCTGGAAGGTTAATGGAAGACTTTAAAATGACAGATAACAGAATTAACCAGACAATTAATGGAGACTATACTGTATTTAAGAAATGTAAACGTTTACACTGTATTCTGTTCAGTGGTTTTGTAGTGGATAGAGGTTAAAATTGGCATTTTAATTTAACAAACATCCAATTGGACAGACATTTGTTTTAACATCAGTTTTGGTTTTTCCAATGGACGAAATGTAAAAAAGAACCTAAGATTAAACAACACGTTTGGCTTCTAGAGCTTATGAAAACATACAGTTTTAAAATAAATCAAGCATTTTGAGCGGCTGCCATTTTATTTTGAACAAGTGTAGCCTATGACAGTTTGCAGTAATCCTTCTAACAAGTATTGTATTTTATCAAACATAAAAGTTTTCAATGAAACCTATGTAACCGTGTCTCAGTAAAAGCAGATAAATTAGGCCTTTTAACATAACAGAGACACATTCATCAACATTTTTTTCCTTTGTAGGAACAATTTCTTTGCAATCACAACGTAAGAAAATTGTTCACACCAAATTTTAACTCCAGCAATTGAAAATTTATCCCACTCATTACAGGATCATAACCTGAACTATAAAATGTTTAGTTTTTGCTGAGTCTAGGGTTTTTTAACTTTTTCGACGATTTTTGAAAAACAATTTCTTTGTCGACCTTCAAATCTCGAGATAAAATGGTGTAAAAAAAATCTCTACTTCTTTTGGATCTAGAAATACAAAAGTTAGTTTGTTTTTACTCCATCTTGATCCGTGAAGGATGACCTTTATCCATCTCAAAAGCCTAAAAGAAATCTGTATATGGAATTTCAGCTTTCTACACACCTTTTGGATCTGGAAATAATCTGTAAAAACACGGATAAAATCTGGAAGTTCATTTTTACCATTTAGGGGTGATATTTTAGGAAACCGTTTCTGTACATCTCCAAAGCCTAAAATTAACCTGTGTGAAAAAATTCAGCTCAAAGTATATTTGGAGATACAGAAATAAAATATAAAGTTTGTTTTTACTTCATTTTAATACTTTAAGAGTGGGAATTTTTAAAACCCTTTCAAAAATTTAAGATAAATCTGTGCTTGAAATTTCAGCTCTGCTTCTTCTAGGTCTAGAGATACAGAGATAAAATACAGTGATAACTCGGCGAACGGTCGACCTGGACAATGGTCTAATTCACGGAATGAAAAATTATCACATAAGAGTTTAGGTGTTGGATAAAGAGCTGAACATAAGTGTTTTCATTTTGTTAAATTATTTCTAAGCAGATGTGCAAATATAGAAATAACTTTGTGCTGTGCTACAACATTGTATGTAGAAAGTACAAACAAGACAACACAAACAAGACTTTGATGAGTGTTTTGTTTCTGTAGGGTAATAACTTTCATGATATTTCTTAGTTATCTGTTCTCAGAATGCCCACTTCTATTCCATTTTTTCTCATTGTACCTAATTTTACTTAGTGTGTCCTCTTTTACTGCGTTTAATTTGTTAGCCCGTTACAAAATTTAAACAGTTATAATATTATCTTGTTACATACTTTTGATTTTTAAATTTAACAAAACATCAAGTATCTTTGTGTGCAAGTTTCAAATTGTTTAAATCCTGTTTAAATTTTTGTGAGTGAATATTAATTAAATGGGTCCTAAAAGAAGTGCTCATGGTAGAGGAAATAAAAGACAAACTTTCACTATTGAACTTAAAAAAGCTACAGTATGAACTAAGAAAATATGCAGTATTGATTTGTCCTGAGTGTATATATGTGACATAATTACATTTGTATGAATTTAGTTAAAATAAAGTGTGACTTTTGTTCTCTGAATTTTCTTCATTCTTCATTTTTGACATATTAATGATGAATACTCAATTATTTTTCCCCTACGTAATAAATTAAAATGTTTTCCATAAGTTTTTATTGTAAATGCTGACTCGCACAGCAGTCTGCTCAGATAAAAGTCTTAGTTCTGAAACGAATTAAGACCGTTAACCGGGGTACCACTGTATAAAGATCGTTTTTACCATGATTTTATACTTTTAGGGTGGGATTTTTTTAAAAAAACCCTTGTTTCTTGCACAGCCAAAACTTAATATAAACTGTGTACCAAACTTCTTCAACTCTCTATGTCTTTTGCATGTGAAGTTGTTTTTACCCTATTTTTATCCTTTCGGTTCAGAAATTTGGAAAACCATTATTTGTGCACCTCTAAAGCCTAAGATTTATTTTCAATTTTGTAGTAAACACCAATATTCTACAAAAATATGATAATAATAAGAACAAATGTTTTTTTTGGAAGGGGAATAGACCACTATCTCTTGGAAAAACCATTAATCGTAATTATATCCCACTATTTACATGTGAACTGAATTTTCAATTAAATCTGTAAAAAATTCTTTACACTGCAAATCATTCTATATATCAAGAAAAGATACCTTTGCCGAACACAAAATAAGCAAATGAAACTTACCAAGTTTGATGTAATTTACTATCCTATCTAGTTGGCTATTAGAAGATTCACTGTATAATTGGGCAGATGGAGGAATAGGACTGGAAGGTGTTGGTGAAGATGTAGGGGAAGCATTCTTGTTCACATTGCACATAGAATCGTCACACTGTAATAACTGTTCGTTCACTTCAAACCCAAAAGTTAGTCCTGTTGCTGGGCGAGAATGTGATGGTTCATTTACGAGTATCACGGGAGGCCTTCTATTTACACTAGCTTCTAAAGACGTTTTTGAAATATTCACTGAACTGTTTTTAGATATATCATCAGACTTTAAGGACAGTGTATCACTTTTGTTATCGAGCACTGGTAAATTTGAAGATGTACTTTTTAATACAATTGTTTCTTCTACTGATACACTATTCTCTCTCGGTAATAAATTACGATTTCGTTTAACAGTAAATTCCACAAATAAATCTGAATTGACGGATTTTTTTTCTAAAGGAGGATACTCTTCCTTTACAAAAGGAGGAAAAATAATATCAAAATCAGTGTCAGTCATGGCATCCTTTTTCGCAGATGCACTTGATGGTGAAGGAACAATAAACGTGACGGTATGTGTCGGTTCAGGTGAAGGGGCACTTTCTTCATCTCCTGCTCCTGAAGATGCAGTAGACGATGGCACAGTTGATGTTGGAGAGATTTTGATTCCTAAGTGGCGACGAGAAATGTTGCCATGACTAATTGCACGAGGAGGAGATGTTACAGAACGGGTAATATCAGCATAGGATGCTTGTGGTGTGGATCCTCCTGATGCTACTAAAGATGAATTAACTCTATTTCTCGATGCGGAGGATGAAACAGGTAAGGAGTGAACACTGTCTAAGTCAGAGCTGTCAGACTTTTCAGATGGAGGAACTGATGATGCAGACTTGCGACGAGGATGCGTATCATTGACAGAGTTTCCATTACGATGGTATCTATAAAGCAAACCACCAGGTGCTTCTCTATCTATTGCACGGTCATGTGGCAAAAATCCTCTTCCTCCGTAATATCCAGACACACCTTTGGTTGACCCTGATCGTCCACTACAACCAGCACGCCTTTTTTTCTTTCTCTGTTTTTTAGTGACAACATGGAACTCTGAATCCTGTAAAAAGTTTAACATAAATAACTTGAATAACAAGAGGAAAAAACCAAAATGCAACAATTAATGTACAGTAGACCCCTGGTTAATAGACATCTAATTATCAGAAATAAAATCCATATTCATAGCAGCTGCTGTTTGTTAAGTCGAAAAATTCGTGAAATTCGAAAATCAAAATGTTCAACTCACAAAATTCAAACAACGTATTTGAAAGCAAGTTTATTTAAGCAGTTAACAAAAAATAAATTAATTTGTGTAATATAATCTATTTAGAGGGGCTGTGTTTTAAAAACAACTACATACAGAAATTACTCTCCAACCAAGGACTCTACAATTGTATATCTACGATTACATTTTTCTTTCTGAAAAGCTTTACTGTAAAGTAAATCTGATAGACTGCTATTACAATTACATTATTCTTTCACAATTCTAGGAAGAAGAAAGGGACACAGAGCTGTCTTGTTTATTTAGAAATGATCACTAAGGGTAGTTCTGTTTATGTCTGCCATGTTTTCAGCAGATGAGAAAAAGATTTGTGATTAGAACAGTCAAGTTAATGAATATATATGGCATTTAACAACATAAAACCTGATTTATATGCACAAATCAGATTGTTACACAGGCCCTAATCAACACTACATCAACAGTTCTCTTTTCCTAAATGACTTATAAAGTAAACATAATATTTGTTTTAAACATAACACTTCATACACTGTCAAGTTCCTGGAAATTCATGCTAATAGGTTTCAGTATTGCATGTGTATTCTCACAGTCCGCAAATTTTGTTTGAAGTTTTCCAACTGTATGCGAAACTGTAATAAGGTAATCATTTTATTACAGTGGAGCCTCGACTTTCGAATGTAATTTCTTCCGAAATTAGTTTTGTATGTTAAAGCACATTTTACATGCAAATTGCCTAATTCGTTCCACCACCCCCAAACTCCCTCCATATTAGGCGATGGAAAAGGTTTTTCGCCGGAAAAGAAAAAAAACTCCATACAATGAAAAAAATACACATTTATGTCAAATATGGAGGAAATATGCATCAATAAAACACAGATAAAACCTGAAATAAAAAAATGTATTAATTACACATAATATGTACTACATTACATATACATAATTATAATAAAAAATAATGTACGTAATAGTTTCTTGCGTCTAAAGATTTGGATATGTAGTGAAGTTTGTAGGATTTTTCTACAAGTTTCTCTAGGTTTGCATCGTTTTGTTAGTTGAGGCAAGTAGGTAGGATGGAAAATTTCTGAAATCCTGTTTCGTAATTTGAAATTTTCGTTAGTACGGTCATTTGTAAGTTGAGGCCCCACTGTACTTTAATATTGATCAGATTTCTTAATAAATACCGGTTCATCCTTACTGAACTTGGCAGTGCTTTATTATAAATTAATTGTTGTAATATTAATTTTGATTGTAGAAGTATCAAAAGGTGGTGACAAATAATTGATAACTATTCTTTCTTAAACAATCATACAGATAACAACAAATATAAACCATCAATATTCTGCAAGCTCATCATGATTGTTTATTCTACTCCACACAGACCTACATTTAAATATGGAATGGACGTTTAAGTACGTTAATGTAATGGTTATGTTTTACTTGATACATAACATAAAAGTTTTATAAAAGACACGTCTCATGTTAAAAGAAATATATACAGTATATCACTCCTTTTATGCACAATATTCTGGCATATTTACAAACTGTTACTTACAACTTCAAAGTTATTCAGTATGTAAACAAAAAGTATTAAATTGAAGCAGATTTACTGAAGAAATTATTTATAGTACCGGAATTTGTTAAACACTTGTAACTCCATCAAATACAGGGTTGACTATACAATACGGTACATACTGTGTAAAATCATGTATCCTTCGCCAACCATGGATTCACCAACATCGGCATTTTTTGCAACACCAAACCATCACGAAATGAGAGATTCCTGTAATATTAGATTTATCCTTATACCGCCAGGTACTAAGTTATCGATCAGGTTAGGTGATGAACCAGCAGAATAAGAGGTTTGTCCAATAAATACGCGAACTGGTCGAATATGGTGGCCATTACGGAGAGTTAAGCCATGACCACTGGCCGTGAGTGTTGTCTGGGACCCAATGAGCCGTCAGTGCTTGGCAGAACGTTACGCTGTGCGGATCTTGCGAGTAGAGTTATTTTTAGTTTTGCATTATTTTTTTGTTCGTCAATATGGAAATTGACCAATTCACTGAACAACGAATTAACATCAAGTTTTTGGTAAAGCTTGGTAAAAATTACCAAGAAATTGCTGAAATGTTAAGAGTTGTTTATGGTGATAATGCTATGAAGAAAACAGCCATTTTCAAGTGGATTAAGCGCTTTAAAGAAGGTCGAGAAGACGCCACGGATGATGCAAGAATTGGACGACCTTCAACCTCTTGTGTGCATGAAAACATTGATCGTGTACGGCGTCTTGTCCTTACTGATCGCCGAAAAACTGTCCGAATGATAGCTGAAGAACTAAATTTAGGAAAATCAACAGTGCACACAATCTTAACCGAGCATTTGGGCTTAAGAAAGGTTTGTGCGAAAATCGTGCCAAAACTGCTGACTCGCATCAAAAGTTGAGAAGAGTCGAATGTGTTACTGACTGGAAAAATTCCATGGAAAATGATGTTGGATTCTTAAATAGGGTTATCACTGGTGATGAATCGTGGTTTTTGAGTATGACCCGAATCGAAATCGCAAAGCATGGAGTGGAAAGCAACAGGTGAAGCTCGAACAAAAAATCAAGGAAAAGCCGATCAAAAATCAAAGTCATGCTCCTGGTTTTCTTTGATATCAAAGGTGTAGTTCATCATGAATTCCTTCCTGAGGAAAAACGGTAAATTCTGAGTTCTACCTTAACGTTCTCAAGCGTTTGAGAGATCGAGTGCGTCGTGTGCGCGACCACATTTGACTCAAAACGATGGATGGATTCTTCATCAAGACAATGCACCCGCACATTCGGCTTTGATTGTTCGCCAGTTTCTGGCTAAAAATTCAATCACTATCCTTGACCATCCCCTTATTCACGGACCTCGCCCCTGCGACTTTTTCTATTCCCTAAATGCAAAAATGTGATGAGGGGACAGCATTGGAAAGATGTGGACACAATAAAACAAGAAACGACGAGGAGACTGAAAAGCCTGACTTCCGAGGACTTCCAAGGGTGCTTTGAAGAGTGGAAAAGAAGATGGGATAAGTGCATAGCAGTGAATGGAGAGTATTTTGAAGGGGACAAAATCAATGTAGATGAAATTTTGTAAAATAAAGTTTTTATGACCTTAGTTCGCGTATTTATTGGACAAACCTCGTACAATTGACGATAATGATAGCATTGACAGTAATATTAAATTTATATAAGTTATCGATTAGGTTAGATGATGAACCAGCAGAATACAATTGATAATGATAGGATTGACAGTAATATTATATTTATATGTTATCAATTAGGTTAGGTGATGAATCAACAGAATACAATTGACGATAATGATAGGATTGACAGTAATATTATATTTATGTAAGTTATCGATTAGGTTAGGTGATGAACCACCACAATACAATTGACGATAATGATAAGATTGACGGTAATATTATATTTATATAAGTTATCGATTAGGTTAGGTGATGAACCACCAGAATACAATTGACGATAATGATAGGATTGACGGTAATATTATATTTATATAAGTTATCGATTAGGTTAGATGATGAACCACCAGAATACAATTGATGATAATGATAGGATTGACAGTAATATTATATTTATATAAGTTATCGATTAGGTTAGGTGATGAATCACCACAATACAATTGACGATAATGATAGGATTGACGGTAATATTATATTTATATAAGTTATCGATTAGGTTAGATGATGAACCAACAGAATACAATTGATGATAATGATAGGATTGACAGTAATATTATATTTATATAAGTTATCGATTAGGTTAGGTGATGAACCACCACAATACAATTGACGATAATGATAGGATTGACGGTAATATTATATTTATATGTAATGTGAACAAATTTATACCTTCTCAAAATCCGCGACCTTTGTTTACCTGAGGTAGATATATTTGTACAAACACGTAATCATTACACTTCAAAGATTAGACCTGTTCATTATTTACTGACTCTGTTGTGCTCGTGTGTTGAACAAAGCTTCTTTCTCATTTTTTCTGCATTCTACCCTGTGGTTTATTGCTGTGGTTTAAAACAACACTCGATTATTGAAAATTCAATTCTCTGTATTCGAGAAGGGTTACAGCTCCCCCTTATATAGATCTGATAATCAAGGGTCTACTGTAATTTCTTTTTTAACAAATTTAATAATAATTACCTGAAATGCTTCTACTGATCCCTCAGGCTTTTTATTTTTACTCTTACTTTTCTGACCACCTTCATCTGAATACACCTGATCTTCCCATGGACTCAAGTTGAATGGACCAGCAAGCTGTGCATCATCTAATGTTGCTTGTTTCTTTGGTTGTATTCTACCCCCGGCGCCACTTTTACTTCGATCATTAGGTCCAATTTCAGTCAAATCTTCTAATTTTGTTTTGGAAATTTCTTCCAGACTAAAAGCATTGATTAAATATAATTATTACAAAGGGCAGGAATATAGGATAACACAAACAATATATTTTTCATTAAGCTTTCCTAAAGGTACACAGTTTACTTAAAAGGGTGCCATTTGGGGGGGGGGGGGGTTGGCCCTCCTAAAATTTAAGCTACCATTAAACACAGGCTACATTCTTTAATGATAAGTTTTTAAAATATCTACTGTAAATATAATGCTTAAAACTTTTAAAATTAAATAATCTGTAACAAATATTTCACTTTAATACAAAAATAATTTTACTTGTAGACAATTTCTTCCGTAATTACTTTTATTTTCGATTAAATTGAGTTCATAAAAGTATAATTATTTGTACATTTAGGAAAGTTAACCCCAATATTTTTGTTCACCACAATAATTCTAACAGATCCCCCCCTCTCCACCCATTTCACTGCCCAGTTTTTCATCCCCTGTCCACTTCCAAAGTAATACACTATTCTTGAAGCGCCTTGCCCCCCCCCCTACTACAGATAAAATGAATTCCACAGTTTCCTATGTAACATGATGGGGAAAATGTTGTTATATGTTAAAGTAAGCACAACAAAAGTTGCTTGACGTCCATGAAGTAATACTATAACCTTTTTCTTTTAAAAAAACTTAATTTTAAACACTCAACATCACAAATAATATAAAAGACTTTCATCATGTTTGGTTACCCATTGTATCCCCTTTTTTTAATAATTTTTAAAAAAATCTTAATTGTTTACAAATGCAGTTCTTTGCGCCTCTAGTGTATACTAACATTGCAATGCCAAAATACCCTTTTTATTTTCGACTGATTTAGGCTTACCTGCTTTAAATAATAATGCTTTAATATTAAAGAATATTTGGTTTAAAATAGCCTAAATGTTGTTTGTATGTGAGCATATTGTTTCATCTAACACAGAAAGTTTAATTATAAAAAAAACTGCTAAGAAGTCTGTTTTTGACAGTTCATCGAAAATTTTCACTATTATATTCAAGAAAACATATATTTTCAATTTTGTCATTCACTACCGATTGATTCTTCTACATTGTTACTTTAAGAAGAAAATTAAAACTAAAAAAACTCACAATTACAATAATTTCTATACATAAAAATAATAATAACAGAGATAACCAAAGACCTACTTGATATGACAAATATATCATACCTATTACATTTGTGTAATTTTCCAGTTGTATCTCTGCTTCGTCGTTTTCCTTGACGAGGCTCATCTTCTTTTGCTCGTACTTTACACCCACTCCGTGCTCCAGTATTTGGGCCAGTCTTGGGAGATTTAGTTACCTTTGCTCCATCTACTGAACCTGATGTAGATTCTATATATTTCATCAAAGTATCAATGTCAGCTTCACCGCGGTGACCTTCGATGTTTTCTGCTAGCACGGTATTTCTATCATTTTTCATCTGAAATCATTGCCATTATCTAAAGTAACAAAACTATAATTTTAATCAAAATACAGTAGTGTCGATTAACCATCATTATTGGGATTGTTGGGATGACGGATGACAGATAACAGATGACGGAAACAGATCACTTGAACTTTTAGCTATGGGTAACTTACCATCTGTTTTATAGCACAAAATATTTTATCATAATTTTGGAAAATGTAGTAAAATTCTTAAATTTTCTATTAACTCTAATTATGAATTATGCACATTTTACATACAAATATGAGAACATAGCACACACCATTTACTCAAGTAACTGTTATATGATTGAAATATATGCTGAATGGTATTATCATTCATTCATGAGAGAATTATCATGGTATGAGAGAACAGTCATACTATTCATAGTACTTTAATAGAAACATTCATGCATCCTTTTGGATGTTGACACTATATGAAGTGTTTCAACCTCATTCAACTAGATCCCATCATCTGCATTAGCCCAAGTTTGCACAATAGTCGGACGTTAACAAAAAAAAAATTTAGGGTAGTATCACATATGCTATAAATAAGTCCTGCCCAGTTACAGTGTTTTCTTTTCTCTAGAAAGTTACTTTTATTATATTTATCACAAATTATTGACTATAGAAGACTGTTTAAAAATGTGACCTAACACAATTAACCTGGGTTTGATATAGAAACTGACGGTTAATCAAGACTCTTATATAAAAAAAGAATGTTTTTAGAGCACAAAATGTGTGAGAATGATTTTACAATTAATTGTTTCAGATGTTTTTCAGACATAAAAAGGTAACCTGTAAATACTGTAGTTTGTAAACATTGTAATTATAAATAATTACCTTACCAAATAATTCAGCTAGGGGCCCGAAAAAATGAGTTTACCCTACAGGAGATCAGGAAGTTTCCTCACTCTCGCGTCTTGGAAAAACTCAAAAATTAACAATTACAGTTTTCTGCCTTTAACTTCCTTCAGGTTCATTATATCACAAAAAAAGAAGATATCTGCCAACTTGTACAGGGCAAAATTTCCTAAAAAGATATTATTTGAAGTATTTTTTGTATAGTAAATAAAGACAGATGTAAAACTAAAAAAAATTATGTAAATGACAAACATTTTTACCTTTTTGCCACTCAAACATCACAATAACTCTAGAACAATTAATTTTATCATAGAAGATGTAATAATCAATCTCATAAAAAAATTAGTTAGCTATAAATTCCATGCCAATTTTTTTATCCTAAATATCATGGAAAAGGAGTACATATTTTAGGAATTAGGTTTTACGCAATGCGAGTGGATTAACTTGGTAGAAAAATTACAAACATTCGTATACATGAAATCTTTTTGGTTCATTATTTTTTGAAAAAAGAAAGAATGTGAAAACACCGATAGTGGTGGTCATGGGGAGAGCACTTGAAGCGTATGTGCAAGGGATTAGGTCCGAGCAGTGTTTGCCAATTGTATGATCCCGGTCGGGCCGCACAATTCTAGCTGCACCTATCCCATACATTATGATGGTTGCTAATACTAGGTCCGATAGTTTTTTTTTTTGTTATTTTAAGGCGAAAAGCACATTGAGGCTATTATCGCCTCCCTAAATGTAAGTGTGAGTGTAAAGTGTTAAAATTGTAAGTGCAAAGTGTTAAAGTTGTGTGTGTGTTAGACTCTGGTACCACGAGTTGCGTCTAAATCCTCTCAATAGATGCAGCTAGTCTGCACCCCCCTGCAGGTCGAGAAAGTAGAGGGATGGCAATGGAGAACATACAGGGTAGAAAAAGGCTGCTCTAAGCTGGTTCTGTATTTCCTCACTTAGTAGTTCTCAAAAGCTCCTCACTTGGGTGTTTGGCAATATTTTTTAGCTATTTTAGAATATCCTCCTCCAAACCAATTTTTTCCTGCGCACATGCACGCACGCACACACACACACACACACACACACATATATATATATATATATATATATATATAAATATAAAAGTTGGTTACACATGTGTGAAAACAAACTGGCTTATGTCGCACTAACATTGCGTAAAACTATTTCCTTTAAAATTTATCCTTTTCCATGATACTAAGTGTAAAAAAACTTAATATATGAATTTGTAACTAACTAAATTACTTCCAGGACTGATTATTATATCTGGCAAGAAGGTAAAAACGTTTGTCATTTACGAAATTTTATTATTTTCTGGACCTTCACGTATTAACTTTTTAATAAACTTTATCCTCTCCAAGCAGGCAAATATCTGTTTTTGTGATATAATCACAAAGGTAGTTTAAGTCAGAAAATTAAAAAAGTGCTTATTTTCGACAGTTTTTCCAAGACAATGGAGGGCAGTGAGTAATCAGAAGTGAGGAAAATTGAATGTTTTACTATTTAACCAACCTATACAACGTAACAATACAATTGCCAATGGCTTATGAGACTTGCAAAGCGAACAGTCAAAGGTGCTATACGTGGTCAGTATAGTTTCTTAGACATAAGCGAGTTGGAAACCTGCATTAACTGTTTTTTTCTGTGCAACTAAGAGTTTGCCTGTCTGTGATAGAGGGAGAGGTGAGGCTCACCTTAAATAAACAGTGGACAATTTCTTTACAGCTGACCGGGACGAGTGAATTTTTTGAGATGCATATATGACCTAGAGTTTTGTTACTTTTTCTTACTACGTACTGTGTGTTTCCACTTAAAAATTATGATCAATAGTAAAAAATATTAAATTTTCATCCATGGGTTAAGGTTAATGTAAACTACAGGAAAATGCAATAGTGTATTATATCTTATTTTGTACAGTGCTTTCAACACTATATTCCATTTTAATTTATTATACAGAACATATACTGTTGAACCAATATAGGATTTCCTATAAAAACACTTCTTTTATAGAATCTGCACTAATCGTGTTTTCATTAATTTGGCTGTTTTCTGGCGATATATGCCGGATTACTGTACATTACGAAGCAATTTTAAATTTATACAATTAAAATATTTTACCTTTACTCTCCTTTTGTTCTTGCGATCAGTATTGGCCGAGTCAACTCTGGCACTTCCGACAGCATTGCCGTTTTCATCTAAAGGTTTATGCTAAACAAAAATTAAAACATTTAAATATTTGGAAATTTAAGTGACATCGTTTATAGTTCCACATATAGTTGTGGGATTTCAGCAGATTCTCAACTGAAACAGAGTGGTTGCTACTTATAACTTGGGATAAAAAAATTAAACAATAACGCAACAGAGAAATGAACAACGGTATACAGAATGAAACTGTGGAACTAATGAACCCAAAATGTGAAATACAATCATGTTTATTTAAGAACTGCTAAACAAAATTTCCTGTAATTATTTAAGCATTTTTATTAGTTTCTTTATGTTCAATAAATAAACCATTCCATTCCATTTATTTGACCTTTAGTTAGTTTTTTTACTCTAATATTTAACATACGCACAGGTTAGGAACTTGAGAACAAGAGCTGAGTGTCATTCCCAAAAAGCATGTATTATACAATAGCAATAGCAAATACCTGATTAAATAATAATAATATGAATATTCTGTCATTAAGTAATTGTTTTCAAAACATAAGTGAATGTTTTGTTAAAACATAAGTGAAGTAACAACCGCTCTAGCAACAGTACTCCTTTCTTATAAAAAAACTGTAAATAGTCAATCAATTGAAAACATACTTCAAATTAAAAAAATACATTAAAAAAATAATTACAGATTCAATATATGAGGGTCCTATTTTTATAATTGTTATTTAATATTTAACAATGAAATATTTATATTATTATTACAGTTTATTCGGACATTGCCATTATATATTTATATATATATATATATATATATATATATATATATATATATACACACCCACCCACACACAATGTTTCAAGAATATGTATCAACTCTCGTTCTCAATTACCTAACTTAAAAAACCTAAATATGCTACTAAAACTTAACACTATTACCTAGGCCTTATTAAAATATTTTCTGGGCAGATTTCCTGAGTGGTCAAAACAGAAATAATGCTAAGTCTAACTAGAAAACAGGATGCTCAAAATCCGTGATTAATCGGTCCTCATGTCCTCTTAACAATTGTGAAAAATATTCTGTCGGCCTAAATTTCTCTATTATGACTAAAACAATGGAATTATTGGATTTCATGACTGGAATTGAATAAAAATGATAATGATGAACCGAGAGTTAATTCAGGTTAATAAAGACAACTGGCCATAATTTATGACCTCAGTCCAAAATTTCAAAATGAAAATCCTTTAGCATTTATGACAATCCATTACGTGCCAGGATTATTGGACAAGATTAGATGTGCTGCTGGAAAATAAAAATCTGAACTGCAATTGATACAAAAAACTGCTAGATAACACTTTGCCAAAGCAACATTTTTAAAATGGAACTTTGGACACTAAAAACTATATTTACAGTGTAAAGGTGATTGTGAAAAGTAACACCACAGGCAAGACAAAAAAAAGACCTATAACATAAGAACAAATGAATACTGAAAGAACAACACAAGAAAAAACAACAAAAAGCTATGAAGGTAAATCAAAAATAGCTGAACACATATGATCGGAAAATCATAAATTTAATTGGGAAGAAGCAAACTGGGAGAATAACCTAACTTCATACATAAAAATACCCCCTCCTTAAAACCAGTCTGTATCAGCCAAACCTGCATAGAAGCAAACATTTGCGGTTACACCTTACTAAACTACTAAAAAAGATTGAATGGTTACATGTTAATGACAATGTGACCAACTGGACTACCAGTTAATGTAAACTGTACTAACATGCAGTTTGTAAAATGTCGAATGATCCACTGCATCTATTAGTGTGTTGAAAGCTACCAGTAATATACTGGCATTGCTGTTCTCTAGAGGCTCTATAACAAAGACAGCTTAGTTGAAAGCCATGGTAATCAAGGTATGAGATTTTTAAAAGCCCTCAAAAGTGATCAATCAGCACTCGCTTTTTTAAAAATTATTATTAAAACATTCTAAGTACATTGTAGGTTTATTTGGATAGTGTATACAAATTCATAAGTGTAACTACAATATATGCAATAGCGCCTATTTAAGTGATTTGACATGTCACAAGTTAGTTTATAAACGGTATTTTGAGCAAACAAGATTCAAAAAATGCATGTATCCATATTCCAACACAAACAATGAAAGACAAGCCAAATTTTAATATTAATTTTTGTAGCTCTCATTGAAAAATACCTGTGTGTATAAACGACCACACCATTTCATACAGTAATAAAAAAGTTCAGGAATGAAAATTGCTGAAGAATTAAAATGAAAGCACCTTGGTTCTTAACATTTACTTTCAAAAAGATGTATCGAAAATGATTGTATACAGTGAAAATGTGGGCTATCTACTAAATAAAGTGCAAATTCATTGACAGAACAATCACCAACAACGTGGCTCACACTATAGCTTATATTTTATTATTATTTTTTTTTTTTAACGTCTGACTATTGTGCACACTTGGGCTAATGCAGACGATGGGATGATTTATAGCGTATGAAAATGCCAAGCCCTGGCATAACTGGTGTATTAGGAAATGTAAAGATAATCATAACTGTGCATAATTGAGGCCCACATGCATAAAAAAAGGAAACCATTATTTTAGAAATGCTTTGTTTTTACAAGTAAGCCATATATATAAAATGATATTTTTGAAGGTTTAAGCTAAAATATCCCTTGTAAACAGCTTGTTGTGGATGTGTTGAAAAATGTTATTACGAAAACCCAACCTGGAAATTTGAAAAAGAGGAAATGACAGATGTCATTAATAGGCAGATCTCTACATCCAAGTGTTGGTATGAATGGAGTAGTTAGTTGTTTAAATACAACCTTGGTTCTGTCTGATATGGTAATTGTCAGCTATTGCTTAGTTTTTTCATTTCCTAGATGACTTAAGGGTTTTTTTTTTGTTTATGATCATATGTAAGATTAATATTAATATTAAATATAATGTAAGTCTTAGTTTTATTTTTGTTTTAACCACTCATGGAATATCTTGTATTATTTTTATTATTCTAACGCAGGCCTTGGCATCTAGGCTTATGTTCTAGATGTATGTTTAGGTTTTAAGTTAGGCCCTTTCAGAGTTCAACAATACTGTTAAAATGTGTATTGTTTTTATATAAGCAACGATGGCAGATGTCCAAGCAAACAGTAACACAATACAAGGGACATTCTAAAAGCAAGGAACATTTTCACCTGACAAGCCAAGTCACTGACCTGAGCTAACAACAAGCTGTTACGAACATTTGTTTATTTGTGTAACACTTTATGAATGTGATCAAAGTTTACCCAATTGAAATTCACAAACGGTGTGAAAATAGTGCATCATGTTTAATGATGGATAGATGAATATTCTTGATGAAGGCTCAGATTGACTTTCTGTTGTGACTGATAAATCGAAATCAAGGATTGAGAAAACAATTCAATACTATAGACGTTCACTATATATAGACTAAATGTCTTTCTTGAAATTTCAAAAATAGTTTTTTATGAAACTGTTAATAGTGATTTGGTCTACAGAAAAGTAGCTAGGTAAGATTCCATGAGTTTTGAGAAACACAAACATAACCAAATTGGAGCTCCATCAATTTTTCTCAGATATAAGACAAAGATATTGAAATTTTCGAACCACACTGTTATTTGTGAAGAGACAAGTAAAACTCTAGTAACATAGCGTCAGTTAATGGAATTACATCATTCCAGTTCTTCATCAACGCCATTCTGAGCAACAAAAATGTTACAGCTACAGTATTTTGAATCAAATACTTCCTATTCGTGTATGGGGAGATTATACATTCAGCAGCCTACTGTCAAATTCATCACTATACCGACCCATTCAAAACAAACAACACATTGATGTCCAGTGCACCATGCTTCTTCAGGATAGCACATGTTCGCACACTGCTACGATGACGAAGACCTTGTTTCAACAATTAAAGTGGGAAGTTCTTGAACAGCTCAGACATGGCTTCAGTTGATTTCCATTGTTTTCCCAAATTGAAGGATTTTATTAGGAAGAAACCATTATGGAGGTAATAACGAACTGAATGGTTGTCTGGTTCAACAACTTCGCAGCACATGAGTATTCAGAAGGTAGAAAAGCTGTATGAAATGTGTTTTTATTATCTTTAATAAAATGTCTATAGAGGAACAAATGTTGTTTACGTTTAGAATGGCCCTTGTAATTTAAGAAGCACAGGTAGTTTGCTTTAAAAGACTGAAAATGGTTATTAATATTCAACTTAAGTACAAAATATTGTAACTACGAAATCTATCTAGTTATTTACAAATCATTGTACAAAATAGGTAAAATATAAAATATGTTGCAGCCAAATATTAGGCCTATTTGGACAATATCTAAAGGAGTTATCACTAAGATACACCATAATGGGCCGTTTAAAGCAAACTATAATTACTTCATTAAAACATGAATTCCTGGAACTAGAATTTTAATGTACATACATATAAAAGGGAACAATGTAAAAGTAATTTTTTAGTATGTACAGACTTGCACTTACCTTGGCATTAGAGCCCTGGATCGAATAAAACATCCTTCAAAATTCTTCTCCACATTTTTTTTGTACATATATTTATTTTTAAATTAAAACATCCATTGATAAAAAAAAACATGATCATTAAAGTATTAATAGTTTTGTCAGTACACCAGTACACTGTACATTGATATGCCATTTTAAATAACTTTTTAGTTATGGTGTATACAAATTAAAAATTTATTCGTACTTGTATGCCAGTACTTGTAGCATCTGTCTTTTTAAAGGTATTCTTAGTTGGTCTAGTCTTTGGTTATTTAAGGTCATTAACACTTCGAAGGCAATTTTATTCAAAAGATTAGGGAACTCGCGTGTTTTATATTTGTTTGCCTTTAAAACCACTGACTACAAATGTGAAAAATTACAAAGTTACAAGTTAATTCAAAAATAAAAATAATTTTTGAGTTCAAATATGTCTAATATTTTGGAAAAAAACTTTAATGCAAAAACAATGTTTAATTCATATTTCAGACATTATGAATCTTACACAATCAGTTTATGAAAAAATTTTAAAAAATTAGCAGACATTTTAAAATTATTTATAAGAAAGCTTCCTTAAAAATTGAATTCGTAGAACTAGGTGCTACCCAAAAGTTCGCAGAATTTTCCTATAAAAATAAAATTGCTTACCATAACTCCAATATGCACAATCTCCTTCAAAAGAGTTCCCTTGGGCACAAACACAGTGATCCCAATGTTTTACCCGTGATTCTATGCATCCATGGAAGTCTGCAAACGTAAGTGTTCAATGCATGGGTTAAAGATTCTGCCTGGATTTCCCCAATTGTGCCAAAACGAAGGTCTTTTAGTTTCAACTTTATTTTGGGGAGCAAAAATCGCATGGGGCATGGCAAGACGAATAGTGGGTGAACAACTATTATGTTTTTTGGAAGCCAAAAATCCGAACGACTAGCAATGTATGCGCAAGCACATTGTTGTGGTGGATAACCCAGCTCTTGTTCTGAACATTCATAGCTAAAGCTCTCACTTAACCATTTCAAAACTTCATAATAACACTTTCCATTGACAGTTCCTTAAGGCGGGGGACAAATTCTTGTGGATAATGCCTTTGATATGAAAAAAAAATCAAGATGGATTTCAAGCTGTTGCAAACTAGACAAGCTTTTTTGGCGGCACTGAAAATGGCAATTTCCATTGTGATGACTGCTGCTTAGTTTCAGGATCATAACCTTGTAAACCCATGTCTCCCCACCAGTTACAACACTCGAGATGAAGTTAAGGTCACCTCTTCCTGCCGCTGCAATTTTCAATTCAGTGCAAATGGCTACACAATGACTTTTTTGGTCCCAGCTCAGCAGTCGTGATACAAATTTTTAGTAAAACGTCTCATACTCAAATTTTCTAACAAGATGAATTGCACGGATCAGTACAATCGCACAAACACCACAGACTGTTAGTTTCTGATCGGCAACAATAACCTCTTGCACTTTTTCAATGTTTTCCGGTATTGTGCTGAATGCTCATGGTTGTCGGTAGACGTTCGTCTATCCTTAAAGCATTTGTACCACAAAAAAGTCTTACTTTGACTCATAGCATTGTCACCAGATGCTTTCACAAGATGGGTCCCTGCAGCAGTCTTTTAAAGCTTGAAACAAAATTTGATGCAGGTTATTTGCACCTTAAAATCTGACATTTACAAAAGTTTAAAAAACTCACAAAACCAAAGGTTCACAGCTAGTTGACTAAACTAAACCGTCATAGCTGTTGGCACACTAATTTATAGAGTACTGTTCACCCACTCTACCAACAGCAGGTCATACCAGAAACAATTTGCGCACAGAATTCAAAATCCTCGAACTTTTGGACAGCACCTCGTATACATACATTAATCCAATGTAGGATAAATATTTTTCAAATACACTATAAGTAACGATGGCACTATTTTGAATTGTAAAAAAACAAGACAATCTACGAATTTTTAAATTTGCATTTGAAATTAATAAAAAATATTTTTTTACCCACAATTTTTTTCCCCGAGTAGCAGTTAGAATTTTGTTTGTAAAAAAAATATTATTACTGGCATTATATGTTGCTTAAATGTGACGACGTCAAATTTGTAGCATTATTTTGAAGTTAAATATTACATAAATAAATTAGTCGATTTATATTCAGTAGAATAATTCTGTACATATTTAAAATATCAGTTAATTAATACCTAAGGCAACCTTAGACCATGCATATCTAAGGCTACATTGTACAATACGTTGTGCACATATAATACGTTGTGTACAATAATAATAATAACAATAATAATTAATTGTATGTACAATATATAAACCCAAAGCAAGCTGTCTAAACAAGCATTTAGACATCTTATTATCATCACCTGCAATACATAAATTTTACAGACATTTTGATGTAAATATTAAATTAAAAACTTCACTGCAAACAAAAAACATACAAATAAAACACAAACTTTAATAAATCAAGCCATTATTGATTAGTGTTAGTCAGAATTGGATACAGAAAGACAAATTAACTATCTTTGTAATAAAATACAAAGGTAGGTAACTGAATGGTTATTTATTACATTATACACAAGTGGGACAGATTTACTTATACATTAATATTCACAGCAACTGATTTTCTTTGTTAGTGAGTTTAGCATGCAAATCAGACAAGCTGAAGAAACAATTGCAAGAAGCAAGTAGTTATAAATAAGTGATTACACCACATCCTTAATATCTAGCTTACTGAAACAGTAATTTAAATAAAACAAGAAAATAATGGAATTATTTTTAGGATCCATAGATGAAACCAAGCCTCCTTATAAACTTGTATCTGTATGTTGGCAACAAATTTTTTTATTCATATAATATGACTGATCACTATAAAATTAGACGAAAATAATCTTGGCAACAGTTCAAACCAAGGAATAAAATATAGAGGTTGATGACAAAATATTATCTTATGTTTTATTTATTTGTGGATTATCATTTTTATTATTTAAACTAGACGTGACACTGATTCCGAATACAGTCTCGTTTACTTCGCTCATCTGACGTCTTAAAAAAAGTCAATAAGAAAATAAATTACTAGTGTTTAGTTTTCGTTGTTGACTATACTGCTCCCTCACAGTTTGCCCGACAGATGGTGCACACAGGAGTTGTGCATGCCACCTGTCAAGCCTCTCGAGATATCGCATGAAGATGCAGTAAGGGCCCTAGAAGTTGCGATGGCATATGTAAAATAATAGGATGAAGATATTCACCACATTCATCATTTACCTACAACGCAAACAATCAAGCTCATCGCCAGGAACTTATTCAAAGAAAAATAACCTATTTTCCCCAATGACCCAGGACTGAAGTGATGTGTATGATTTCTTTTTTTAACATATTGATTACTACATTCCACTGCCATACATATACTGTATTATAAATTGTTGTTAAATAAATAGCCATTTGATATTTTCTTTTTCAACAACCTTTATATTTTGAACACTCTATAATTTGCCACCCTCAATAATTTGCATTTTTTCCTAGTCCCTTCCTTCAAGTACGAATTATTGCATAAACTCAAAACACACACACACACACACTTTATAAAATATATTACAAATTTTAAAGTTTTTTATACATAAGGTAAACATTTTTACATACTGTATTATAATTAGAAACAGTACAATAGTATACATACACATTTTACATAAAAATACATACATAAAAGCTTTCTTACCAAAAATTTTCTTTTAAACTTACATTACATTTAACATTTACAGATATCTCAATTATCCACAATAATGGTTTGAATAGCTATTGGATAAAAATTAAACACTGTAAAATTGCTCTTATTTTAAAACCCTATATATAATGCATGATTCCATTAAAAAGAAACTGTTTAAAGCTGTATTAGTCTTGGGTAATGCATCATTCACAAACTGACTTTTCTCTTTTCACGTCCTTTTCCAATTATTAGGAAGGTGAAATAAATTCTACAGTTTTCCCTAATTTGAAGCGATCAAATTAGTAGATTGGGGACTACTCAACTTGGTGGCTGTTTGTCTTTGTGATACTAATTTTAAATTTAATTCAATTTTTTAAATGTTTATTTCCTCTTCAACATTTAAGTCACTGGACATTATCAAGTTCAGTTAAAAAGTACGTACATGTGATCATACAATCGACCTTGGTTAGAACGCTGACTCGGAGAGTCTGCCAATCTGAGTCTACAAAGTGTTATTACTCAGACATAGTGAAGGAAAAGGGAGGAGCTATGGTGACATGACATCTCACTCGCACATTTTTTTTCTTTGTTCCACTGGTGCTCTTAGCAGATTTCTGACTGACCTACAGTCACTCACACTTGAAATACAATTTGTGTTCTATTTTTAGAATAAAGGTTGAGAATAGAAACGGACCCTTTCTTAGGATTTTGTTGCAGGCTAAACAAACAATGTAAATTGTGTTGTTCCCGCAAAAGCATTCACTCATTCTCTCTCTCTCTCTCTCTCACACACACACACACACACACACTCTGTATGCCTTAGTGGAGAGGGAACTTCAATCTCATGAACCCTCATAACAGTGTACGCACTGTGTTGCATGTATACATGCTAGACTGTACAACGCTTATTTTCAATTAGTTTTAACTAAAATATATTTCAAAATATGTAATATGTATAATAAATTGTAATAAAATAGCCATTAATTATGTATACAGTACTAAGTATGCTTTTCTTTCAATGCATACAGTATCTCCGCCGTTTACATACTCGTTTACTGTAAACTCAGTTACAGCGCTCACATACGTTTGGTCCCTTCAACCGCGTTATATCCGAGGTCGACTGTACTATGATCGGTGTGATATATATTACTGCTATTTTACTAGTTTTTGAAAACCATAAGTTATTTTTTTACAACATAGAAATAAAGCCGTATATAATTAATTATGCCTACTAGGTGTCTGCAAATTATATGTGCTCTAGATTTAAGCAGACACATTAATATAATTCCAAGAACTTAAGGTGTCAATTTTTGTGACTTTATGTGTGAGTGTTTTCAATACAATTTGGGAAAATGTAAGTCAAATAAGAACATTTCCCTTTCTTTACTTTTATTTGTGTAAACTTCCCTAGCTACTATTCAGGAACAACTACTATATAAAATTTCTCATTCTCAGGTATTGCTGTGATTGTAACCAATACCGGTAAAAAAATGTTTTGCTAAAACACTGTAGGCCTAATCACTACAAAATTTTCAATATTTCTATTGAAACAGAAAATAGAAATTAAAAACTGTATATGATTTCAATTTAAGTAACGTAATGGATGTTGTAGATATGTAAATATTAAATGGAAGTTTCACATTTATAAAAAGAATGTGATTATCTAGAAACTCTCTCTGTCACTAAAATATTTTACAAAGCTGTAACGAACATTAAAGCCAACTAACTACCAATTATGGCTAAGAATAAAATCAGATAAATCCACTACTACTTTAAGTTTTATTTCTTGCCATAATAAGTTACAATATAACACAAACCACCACCTCAAGCAAACTACAGTAATGAATTAGACGATGAACTTAGGTCTGACTTAACCTAGTCATCAAAACAATGATTTTGTTTTATATTTCATTACAATATATACACATATATCCCCATTGAACATGCCAATAAATTAGTTGCAATTCAATATTTTTGTAATTCCCTCGTAGATAACGAATTTTCAATACTTACGTTATTCGATAAATTAATTTCTCATCTCAGATGTTTTTCATGATGTTTTTTTGTGGTCAAGTGATAAGACGAAATGTTCGCCATGAGCATTATAAGTAAAAAGTTATCCTTAAGAAATAAACTTAATAATTTCTACTTTATGAGTATACTGAGCTACATATGCATTTTACATGTAAAATAAAAGGTCAACGAACAATTCTACAATAATACTCCACCTCAACACACATACATGTTTTTTTTTTTAGTTAAGGAACGAAAATAGACTAGTAAAAGTGTTATTATGTTAAATTTGCGTTTGGTATGATTTCTTTTTTTTTAACATACTGTTTACTACATTCCACTGTCATACATATACTATATTGTAAATTGTTGAATAAATATGCATTTGATATTTTCTTTTTCAACAACCTTTATATTTTGAACACTTAATAAAGTCAATGAACATATTTCTAAAGTAATTGGATTAAAAGTAAGATTTGTTTAATTTTAATTCTGTTCCTTACAGAATGTTATGATTGAGATAACACATGATTTGGATGTTCGGGATTTTGGATAAGAAGGGCTGAGATCATCTTAATGTGGCTGTTGAATTATTGAGATAGTATAAATTTTTGCTATATATATATATATATATATATATATATATATATATATATATATATATATAGGCCGTACCCATGCATGCAGGGCTCTGTATGGGCGGACCTCATTTAAGCTAGCTATTTGTAAATGTTCCCATAAGTGAGAATGTAAAATAGAATGAGCGGTATCTCGTTGCACAACAAAATAGTTGGCCAAAATGGAGAAAAATCTATATGATAAGTGGAGGTATCACTTATATATATTATCAATCATACATTTTTATCCTATATTTGATTGAAAATCTGATTTTACAATCGTAAATAAGTGTTAAGAAAATAATTTAAAACATTTTCAAATTTTTAACTTTGTTTGGAAATACAAAGAAAGCTGCCGACAGTTTCGAAAGTTATCGGACATTTAAAAATACTCTTTATGATGGGAAACCAAATTATTCAGTATTCAATGTTGTTTGATGGCACCGTGTAGATAATGTCACAGGTGGTTATTGTAGGAACTGAGTTTTCCTTTTATTTTAGTATACATTCCTATAAGTTAACATGGATCAAAAACAGAGTAAAAATGTCATATGTTGTCTAGCATATAACATTAAAAGGTATTTTGAAACAGGTTAAACAAGTTTTCATTTAATTTTAAATTATAGTTTTAGAAAATTATTTTTCATTTACTACCTATTTGTTTGATTAAAATACTCGTTTGAAAAAAATGTTTAAAAAAATATTTTTTTTCAAAAAAAAAAATTAGCGGTTTGCTGTGAAATTAACAAATTATCAATTTCTTGGATTTTTGTAAGAACCTATAATGTATTATCAAAAAAAACCGAAACTCTATGGATAAATGATAACAAGAACATAATCATTCCCGTCCAATGTCATTACTGAAGTGAAATTATTATCAATTATAAAAAAAATCATTATTTGTCAAATGAAGTACTATATTTAATGATCGCTGTTTGTACTATATGTAGCTCAGAAAAAAACGTACCATCTAGATATGAAAATCTGATCAATTCTACATTAATGAACAAGATATATACATTTGCAAATTTATTTCTAGTTTGTAATTTTCTGTCAGAACTTACTGGGGTTTTTTTACAATCCTTTGTCTCTTTATCACAATCTTTTTTTGGGACATTTTCATCTATTTTTTCCGGATCAAAAGAATCAATAAATTTTTTGAGTGCATCAGGATTTTTGATAGGTTGCAATATAACGACATTGTCTCTTTTATCAACGTCCTTAGATTTGGTGCGAGTAACAGTAACAGAGGGCTTATTTACACGATTCGGTTTACTATTAACTTTTGAATCTGAGGATTTAGAACCGTTACTAAAATGTTTAATAAACAAGGTGTGGATTTCATTCACTTCACGTCTTATTAGCTCCCTTTTCTGAAAAGGAAACAGACGAAACATTTTGTAAAACAAGAATACATATTATTTAAAAATAAAGTAAAGACAACAAAAAAAGGTCAAAAATATAATAATAAATTACATAATTTAATTGAAAGTTATTTTACAAAAATATTTTTTTGGTAAAATGAAACTAAAAAGTTTTTTTAAACAAGATTGAGCCAAAACTAAATGGACCAGAACTTAAATACAGTACACATGATTACAGTTTCTCATATCATGTCATTCTAGTCATTCTGTTTAAAGCTTTATATTGAAGAACAGCTGCTTTATCATTGTTGTTACCTATGACATCCATGTGGCACTGTAACCTATGCTATCATCCACATAACACTGTAAACTATATTATATCCACATAGCACTGTAACTTATCTTATAATCCACATTCCACATACGGAGCTCGGTGTCAATGTGGCTAAAGTATCAGTCAGCCTGATACACTTGTGAACTGTGCACCTAAAAGTTCTTAGTTCGAGCCACAGCTAATTCCGTTGATTTTCCCTTACATTTAACGCTGATCCCTCATTCTCATTAGTCTAAGCGGCACGGCACAAAATATAAACATTAAGCTAAAAATAATCCACATAGAGCTTGGTGGCTGACACGGCTAAAGCACCAGTCTGCTGTGTCTCTGAACTGCACACCTATAGAAAGGTTCTTAGTTCAAGCCACAGTTAATCCCTTTGCTTTTCTCTTCCGTTTATGCTGATCCTTATTAGTCTAACTGGTATGGCATAAAGTATTGATGTTAAGCTAAAAATCATCCACATAGCACTGTAACCTATGTTATCAACCGCACAGCACTGTAACCTGTTATCAATCACATAGCACTATAATCTATGTTATCATCAATACAACACTGTAATCTACTATCTTCCAAACAGCACTATTACCTATGTTATCTTCTATTAATAATGAACTCTGTTAATAAGAAATCGTAATGTTTTAAGATGTTGACGTTTCAACAAGTTATCTAAGATAAGCATTAAACAGACAACTATGAGAGCGCACTGCAATGAGAGATACAATTCTTATAAAAGGACTACAATAGAAACTTTAATAATTCGAAGCTGAAAAGTAATGAATTATGCAAAATGTGTTGTAAAATACAGTGGTACCCCCGTTATGGTTTTTGTTCCATAACTAAGACCATGGAACACCATGGAACTAATACCACTATCTGAGAAGACTGCTGTGCAAGTTAGCGTTTCCATAGACTTATGGAAAACACTTCAATTTGTTCAAAAATTTGAAACAAGATTTAAACAACAATTTGAAACACACACAAACACGTTTTGTTAAATTTAAAAATCAAAAGTATGTATAACACTGTACTATAACTGTTTACATTTTTTTAAAGCGCTAACAAATTAATCACACAGTAAACGAGTTGATACTCGAAATAAAACTAGGTACGATAAAAGAAAAGGGAACGAAGTGGACATTTTGAGAAGAGATAACTAAGAAATATCATGGAAGTTATTGTCCTACAAAAACCAAACACCCATCAATCAAAGGTTTGTTTTTGTTAACTGGGCACAATGGGTTTTTATGCAGTGTAGGTTGTTTTTTTCAAATAGTGATTTTTGAATATTTGTTTGCTTTATTTTATACCTATCTATACATTACCTAATTAACACATATACACGGGTAGAAAATAATTTTTTAAAACATTACTTACGATTTTAGGCTGTTTTTATAGAACTGTATAGTGGCGTTATTGCTGTTTACAATGCATTAAACATATTAAATTTCATACACGGATTTACCGGTCATGCGCGTTATTACATAACTACATGTACTTATTGCTCATGCGCGTTACACATTCTGACAGCCATTACTAAATCTTAAGGTTTATTCATTTTTTCCTTGGTTCATACTCCTAATGAAGACATTGTTACAATTGTACCCCTTATTTATGAACTTCGCGATTGCCTTTTTTGTGTTCGAACACCACCTAACAGTGTCAGTTAGATCACTGAGTATATTAAAGAAAAAATAAATAAAGGTTTTTCTATCGTTTTTATGATCAAAAACACATTACCTACTTTCGCATGGTAGCAATTTTGAGGCTATGCGGGTCACTTTTATTTTTGATTTTTATCATATTTCCCGTACTTTTCGCGCTTTTATATTTTGGATTATTGCTTTAGAGCATGTATTAAAACTTTTTAATGAAAATATTACAGAAAAATCGAAAACAACCTACACTGCATATTTACCGTTCAGCCCTTTATATCCGGAACTAAACTTTTATCCAGGTCGACCATTAGCCAGGGTATCATTGTATGTTTTTACATAGGTTACAGAATGTGTCAATTTTAAAAAAACATTTACATATTCTCAAAATGTGCACTGAACTTTCAGTGTACATCTATTCTGTTATGGTTAGACATAAAATGCTGTAGCAGATTTTTAAAAATTCTCTAATACCTGTATACCTTAATTTTCCCTCCATACCTTCAACTGTAATTTGACACTGTCTGACAATACTTAAATTACTATAACAGACTTTTCCAATAGTCCTAACCACCTGATAATCCAGCACTGCATGACGAGCAAACAGAAACGTTTATATTGTCTCCATAGGAAATGGTCTAACATATTACTGCTGGCTGGTACTTATGAAAACTGGCAACACTCGTGCTATCACAACACCTGTCTGGATGAATCAAAGATACAGCTGTACGTTGAGTAGGACCACCTCTATTCTCATGTCTTATAGACAGTACAGCTCCGTGAGATGTGCCCAGCATGGACCAGGACACATGGAAATATTTGCATCGCATGAGACTATAGTATGTACTTTAAAATATAAAATAAAAATTAAGTTTTGACCTGTATTTGAGTTAAAAAGTTTATTTCCCTAATAAACAACAATTGGAAAACATCATTCTGCAGCTGCTTTTGTTCTATTTCTTAGCAGGTCATGATTGTGGTAGACACAACCAGATAAATCAGCACTGGAGATACATACCAAATTTTTAGAACTCTGGTCTCTCCTCTCTCTCTCTCTCTCTCCCCCTCACACGTTTGCAGTGCAACTTTTCTATTACCATTTTCTCATGGTAAATACCACTATTACACAGTATTATGAAATTTGAAGCTTTAACTAGGTAAAAGTCAAACATAAGATCATTACAAATACTGTAAACCAATTCAACGTTGATTCGTGTTTCACAGTCATGAATATTTGTTTCTATGCAGTTCTTTTCTAAATATAATAAAGCGGTGTAAAAAAACACAGTACAGAAGAAAGTGCAAACAAACAAATGAAAAATATGTGTATTTACACAATAGCGAGTATGCATAACACTGTACAATACACTAATAGTCTGACAGTGCTGCTGCTGTGTTAGCGAACATAGGAGAGAGCAAAGGAGCAAGTAGCGAATTGCTGCTGACATGGTAAGCAAAGCTCAGACAAACAAATGGTGTGTGATAGCGGCTAATTTGAATGTTTCTACTGTAATCATTAATGTACTGTAATCATTTCTGGTACTGTCCCAAAAGTCCTGGACTGGCTCAGTAACTGTTAAACTAAATAAGGTATAACAAAAAAAATTATAGTAATCTTCTGTCAATAAATTATCATGAGTTATTTTTGTCTCACTTTATAGCAATAATCCTTACTCTGGACTTAACAATCGTTTGACAGAATAAAAAAAGGTTTATGTTCATTTAAATAAACTGATAATTGTACTTTTTTCATTATGTTAATGATTTAGGAATGAATATACAAGATCCCTAGCAAATTAAAGAGGAAACAAAAGTTTTTATTACAATTATGTGTTACATATCTATATGCAAGGGCAACTATTACTTTAATCACAATATGTAGTTACTTTAGAAGCTATCGTAACAAAAAAACATATTGAAATATGTGACCTATTTAAATATTGTTAAATTTTTAAACTTCGAACACTCACTAAATATTTTCAACAACTTTTACCTTTTTAAATTTTATTAAAAAAGACGCTAATCTTTAAAAAAATATAAGGAAAAAGACGCTAATCTTTAAAAAAATATAAGGAGATCCGGGGAGGCAGAAAGAAAAAAGATTTCAGTTGGTTAAGGTAAGAAACAGAGATTAAAGTAAGAAAAAAAAAGATGATCAGAAAGTTCTCATAAAGACGAAACATGGAAACTTGTAGAGTGAAAATCAATTACAAGAAACTAAGCCTATACTTTGTCTAAATGTCTAATATACAAGTATGTATATTTGTACAGTTGAATGCCTATAGTTAACTACAAGGCAAACTTTAATCAGTGTAAATAAATTTTAAGTTACTTCTTGCTTTATTATCATTACAAACATACTTGTAACATATTATTTACTTTGCTTTTATACTTTATGATCCTATATGATCAGTTTGTACAAATCATCAATACCAAGTATAGAAAAAATACAGTATTATGAAATGCCATAACATCCCATCATATCAATATTTGATGGAATTGACCCTCAATACATTTAGGTTAGGTTACAGTAGTTCATGTTGCACTACAATTTATATTAATTAGCTTTATTAAAATAACGTTAATAAATTTAAAAAAATAATCTTAATACATTTGAATGTGTAATATTATTAAAACAATGTTAATAAATTTCAAAAATGAAGTTTAATACATTTTAATGTATCATAATATGTTTACTTTAATAATATTATGGCATATCATTTTGTTTAAAATCCAGGTTTCCTAAACCATTCCAAGACATTAGGTTTAAATGTTAACTCGTAATATGCTCTTTAACCTGTTGTAGATCATCGCTGCACTTCCAACCCGTAATATAATCTTAGGTAGTAATGCGTGATTAAGAGATGTTCAGTCGATTGTATAAACCACTCGATTATTCTTTCATTGCTCCTAATCGTTCACATCGTATACTCTATGTTATAAAAATTTATATGCAATTACACCGAATTTCGTAGGAAACTGACAATTGCAGTTCCTAATGAAATATATTGCAATTTACTAAAATAGTTTATAATTAATTTCTGTGAAATTTATTTTTATAATTTTATTTAATAATCATTATCCACAGATTACAAAAGTAATGAAATGTTGCGTGTTATGCAACAGTGTCATATCTATTTAGAACGTTATAAAAAATATTTTTAATAAAATTATTAACTTTACAAATAAAATCATTTCGTAATCACTAGGCAAGGTGGCGGTTCTATAATTTTACCGATCTTGTTGTAGTTACAAAAGATAATGCTGAATCATTTTGTTGCATCGATTTATAAGCCTGTTTACATATTTGGGGAACTTAAATAACAGGGTTTTATTTTTGTCCCGCTCAAATCGTGGCATGCTGGGATGCAATGGGAATATATAGTGTACAGAGTCAGGTCAGAAAAAATTATTAGTATATGCACGTGCAGTGATCTAGTGGTCAAAGGAATGGGTAAGTAATAATCATTTTTTTTGAAAGCATTATTTAAATTTTGTTTCATTTTTTATAAAGATTTATTTATCTGTTTTTTATGTTATATTATGGAATTTTTAGTTTATGCTTTTATAACGCTGAATTTTATAAAAAATTGCAATGTTTTGAATAAATTACAATAATAATTTATATTGTTGGTGTCATACATTTTTTAATGCTGCGATATAACAGCTATATTAATAAAATTGATTAAACTTTGACTGAATGTATTTCATTTTAGTTTTGGTATAGGCTTTTCATACTTTTAGTCAAGGAAGGAATAGTTCCCTTCTACAATGTGCATATACTAGCTTGATTCTTACAAAAAACTAATATGCTTAGTGGCTTTATTATTCACAGAAGGCCATTTATAATTAGAACTTAAAATTTTATAGATGTGCTTATCATCAAATAATAGCAAATATACTGTAAAACCCTGGTAATGTGACATTCTGTAAAACTTGACACAAAAGCATGAAGTGGTGAGTCACCATTAAATATGTAGAAAGGTTTTTAAAATATAAAAACCTCTCAAGAGAAGTATTTTTGCTACTTTACAACATCCCAACAGGCCCTGATGTCGGACAGCTTAAAGATGGAGAAAAAAGTAATGTTTCTTCCTCCAAATGTTACTTCAATCTGCTGCTTATGAATCAGAAAATTTTAGGGGGGGTGCAAACTAGCTGCACCTATTGAGAGGATTTAGACGTCCCTTGCGGTACCCGAGTCTAACACACACTTACACTTACGACTTTAACACTTTACACTCACACTTACATGTAGGGAGGCGATAATAGCCTTAATGTACATTTCACCTTAAAAATAAAACAGAATTTTTATTCTTTAAAGAAAATAGAATGACAAAAATGCCGTCATCTCTAATTCTAGTGATTAATGACGGCAAGAACATAATTTAAAAGCTACAAAAACATTTATTGCATGTCACAGGCAAAATCACGAGAATTATCCAGGATATTCATAAACTAAATTCCAAAAATTTATGATATGGTTCTTCAGGTCAGAATAAAAAAAATAAACGTCCTGAAATTATTAGTTTTCCAGATATCTGTCACTTTTGAGTTCACATCTGGTATATACACGTTGTATTCTATGTTTTATAAGTGCACCAAAATTAAAACTTTATTTAGTATATTTTCAGTCACAGCCATTTAAAATATTTATTACTGATTATTTCAAAAAATAGAGTTAATGTACAATTAAATGATAAATAAGTCACTATTCTTTTAAACTTTATAAAAATTTCACGATACAATTTCATTTTTTAGTAACTAACAAAATGGTTTTTGTTATTTTAACTGTGGGTCGAAAGTATAACTGAATTATTGACAAAAAATGTGGAACACAATTTCTTGGTAGCAGTCGGCAACAATAAGTGTTAGGTTGGGTTTTCAGTTTGTTGTCAGTAATTCGACTATCCCGAATTACTGTCAGGTAATGACTTCGCGAAAGAAATCAAATTAATTTTACTTGTACGTAAAAGAGGAAACATTAGTTTCTTACAAATTTTTTTGTAAGGTTTTCAAGATTATTTGATATTAAATATTTTAAAGTTTGTAAAAGAAAAACAAACTGGTCAATTTCTGGAAAAAAAGTACTTTCAAAAAACATGTATTCTTAATTTTTTCTTTAACCAAATAACCATATCGTAAAGTTTTGGAATGTATTTTAGAAACATCCTGGATAAAAGCAAACCATTTTTATGAGCTCTTACTGGAACATCAGTGAATATGCAAGTATTTTCACAAGACTGTGCTAAAAGCAAGCGAATGAACGAATATGTATGTTTGCTCGAATTTAAATGCACCTTTTACTATGATTTTTTTTGTTATAACACTCTTTTTAAAGATAAAACACATTTTGCTATTCCAGAAGTAAATAAACTATAAACCATCGAGGACCCCTGACCGTGTTACATTCCATTACAAAACTATCACCAGTGTTAGTAATGGGTATACCCACTTAAAGGTAAAAGCATGGAACTTATAATAGTTCCAAAGTTATATAAACTATAAACTATTTTTATTTTACAAAGCAGATGAGTGAGTTATTTATTGTGACAAAGCAGGTGAAATAACTAAATACAGTAGACCCTTAATTATTTGACCTACATGGAGGAGGGCTTTTTTGGATATGGAGAATTTTTGATAATTGAAGATTTCTTTAAAAACCTACAATGCAGAAAAAATGAGCAAGAAGCTTTGTTTAACACGCAAGCACATCATAACTAGTAAACAATGGATCAGGCCTAATTTTTGAAGTGTAAACTGTGATAATCACTTTTTCAGTGTCACTATATTTAGGGATCTATTTTACATAAACGTTCGTATACATGTTTCTGTCAGGTAAAAGAAGTTTGCAGTATACAGTACGGTTGCGAATAATAAAAGGTTATTCTATTGTAATTTTTATCAGAATATAAATATATTACAGTGCCAACCAGGGGAAAATGAGTTGTTCGGTGAAGGAATTGAACATTAGCGAAACTGCAGTTGGTGAAGGATACTTTAATTTACACATTATGTACAGCATGTGCTATAATACAGTCGACCCTCTAATCATCGGTAGAACATGCGGTTAAAAAATTCCGGTAATGTAAATAATATCTTCCATAAATCTACTAATTGGTTCATTTTATAATTGGTAATCTCTTTCTGATCCTGTTTTTTGGCGATGGTAATCTTTCAGGTTTTTCACCCAGAAAAAAAAATAAATAAAAGTTATACGTACAGTGCAATACTTTTACATACAATATTCCGACATATATTTATGAACAGTGTTATTTTTTTTCAACCTAAAAATTATTTGGTAGGGCCTCTAAGTTACCAAAACTTTTTGCTGTATTGCTCCCCAAATCTAGGTTCGTTCTTTTACACTCTTAACCATTCCACTCCTTACTTCTACTGCTAGGTTCAGTTTCTATTTACTGATGCTTGCAATACTTCCATTACCAAAACTTTTTGCAGTATTGCTCCCCCAAATCTAGGTTCATTCTTTTACACTCTTAACCATTCCACTCCTTACTTCTACTGCTAGGTTCAGTTTCTATTTACTGATGCTTGCAATACTTCCATTACCAAAACTTTTTGCTGTATCGCTCCCCCAAATCTAGGTTCATTCTTTTACACTCTTAATCATTCCACTCCTTACTTCTACTGCTAGGTTCAGTTTCTATTTACTGATGCTTGCAATACTTCCATTACCAAAACTTTTTGCTGTATTGCTCCCCAAATTTAGGTTTGTTCTTTTACATTCTTAATCCTTCCACTCCTTACTTCTACTGCTAGGTTCAGTTTCTATTTACTGATGCTCGCAATACTTCCATTACCAAAACTTTTTGCTGTATTGCTCCCCAAATCTAGGATCGTTCTTTTACACTCTTAACCTTCCACTCCTTACTTATACTGCTAGGTTCAGTTTCTATTTACTGATGCTCGCAATACTTCCATTACCAAAACTTTTTGCTGTATCACTCCCCAAATCTAGGTTTGTTCTTTTACACTCTTAACCATCCCACTCCTTATTTCTACTGCAAAGTTCAGTTTCTATTTACTGATGCTCGCAATACTTCCATTACCAAAACTTTTTGCAGTATTGCTCCCCCAAATCTAGGTTCATTCTTTTACACTCTTAACCATTCCACTCCTTACTTCTACTGCTAGGTTCAGTTTCTATTTACTGATGCTCGCAATATTTCCATTATCAAAACTTTTTGCTGTATTGCTTCCCAAATCTAGGTTTGTTCTTTTACACTCTTAACCTTCCACTCCTTACTTCTACTGCTAGGTTCAGTTTCTATTTACTGATACTCACAATACTTCCATTACCAAAACTTTTTGCTGTATCGCTCCCCAAATCTAGGTTCGTTCTTTTACACTCTTAACCCTTCCACTCTTTATTTCTACTTCCAGGTTCAGTTTCTATTTACTGATGCTTGCTTCTGATTAATCCTCTTAATGTTTTAACTGATAAACATTTTCAGGTTTTGATAAATAATGTCTGCTGTAAATTTATTTGCTTGCTTATTATCTGTTCCTCTTTTAATTTTAACATATATATTTGTAAAATATTCAAAATTTTTTTTAAATAAAGCCTCCTCTAAATAAATTTAATTCATTTTTCTTTTTAAAGAATTTTATTTAAATAATCTCACTTCAACATTTTCCTTACAAATGCATTGTTTGAATTTTGTGCGTTGAACATAGTGCTTTTCCAGTTAAAAACTTTTTGACTTTGGAACAGCCGCTGCAAAATATGGTCTTTATTCGTAAAGCAATATCGCTCATGTGCCATGTTTTCCAATCTGCCTCTTACTACATTTAAAATAAGCGCTCCCCAATGTGATCAAATTAACCAGGGACTACTGTACAATTGTAAAATTCATGTATCATTAATTAGGTACAGCCTGATGTCTGTGCTGTTCCACTTGTTTATGGACAATTTTTAAAATGCTCCTTCCAGCAATGTAATTACTATACATGATTTTATATTCTGTCACTTTTTTAATAATAACTAAAAATGAATGTTCTAATAATAAATAAATAATGTACTCTTAAAAAAACATGTTACTTTTTCCTTCGATTGGAATGGGTGAGCCACTATGGGATAGCTGGCACTGTTTTGGGGTTAAGCTCAGAGTATGTGTTTGAACCCTGACACATATTCCATTAATGTAGTTTCTTTGTTCTTTAAAAACAAACTTTATTTTTGTAACAAATTTCCAACATAATAGTAATGAATAACCTCATTAACATTATTAAGTGCAATTTAATCAAAGTGAAAAAAATATTAAATTATTAAATAAATGATTCATTCAATTATTCCCAGAGGATCACCGTACTTAGTCCTAGTATGAAGTTATAAGGAAAAAATAATATTCAATCACAGTCAATATGGAAATGATTCGAGCTGTAGTGGAAAGTAACGGAAGTCATTATATGCAATCTGTTCAGAGTTAGAATATACTATTATACACTGCCAACATAATCAGGAAAAATCTTGTAACCAGTATGTATGGGTTTCTTTACTTGGGGAATATTTTGACACTCAAAGGACGGCAAAGAGCTAATTGATAACAGTATTTGGCTTTCAAAAATACAAAAAATTCGAAGTTACATCTTATACAAACAAAAATTAATAAGTGCCAGTACACAATTTGCTCTCACAAGGGTTAGCAAAGAAGAATGGGGGAGTGTATTCCCATTTCAAAAATGAAAAATAATGTTATCTCTTACTCATCTTTGTTCTCTTGCAAATAAACAGCTTATCCTCAACATATTCATATTGTAACAAAATTTTATTGACAAAATTCAATTTACTATTCACCAAGTAAGCTTTGATTTAAACCAATTATTCTGTGCATAATAAAGCCACTGACGTGCACATATTGTTACAGAACCTCACAACATAATGAATATAACCATCAAAAGTATTAAAATTATATGACAGTGTAGAAGTGAGCTACTTCTAGAAAGAAGATAACTCAGATAACTCAACAGTGAATAGAAGGAAAAGTTCTTCAAATTTAACTATGCATATTGGCAGATACACTAGAAAAACTTTAAAAGAAAGAGAGAAAACAGGTAAAGTAAGACGAATTATTAAAACCACGCACAATGAAAAGAAAGTTATAGAAGAAAACAGGAAAAACAAGAAATCAACCAAAGAAACTACAAACAGTTTTTAAAATGAAGGAACAGGAAAGAAATATAGTAAAAGATGAGAAGGGAAGTTTTTTTTAAAAAAAAACTATTAATATTACAGCAGCAAAAATGTACAATAGCTTCAAAAGTGGTAAAAAAATAAACATACCTTAGCGGCAGCATCGTTTGCAGTACGAGTCAAGGACTCTGAAAAAAAAAAAATAATGGCAATCAACATGTTTTAGTAAAATTATTTCCAGTAAAACCTTGGTGAACTGAACTTGGGTCAACTGAAACTGGTTATCCAAAACACCATAAATTTTTTTTTTTTAAATAGGGAATGAATAAAATTTACACGAATATGAGGGCAAGAATGCATAGGCTAGCAAGGAAATAAATGCCTGACCTTAAGTTGACTTTCCGAGCCACCGACTCCCAAGTCTAAATATAGCTATACTGCCAATCTGCACCCCACCCCATAACACTGACATTTGCATTAGTCATTAGTGTCAATACAGAAGTGTGGGTCGCACTTAATTTTAAATTGCACTAATTTTTTTGAACAATGCAATGAGTCAATGCGTCTCACGTACATCTAATGAAAAGATAGAATGACTTTGCTGCTCTAAAACATTGAACACGATATAAGAAATAAACAAAAATTACAGTTTTTTTTAAATGAATATGCTACAACCTATCTTAAATAAAGTATACAGTTTATTGATATAAGCCTAAAAAAAGATGTCACAATCATTCTGATCTTCAAAACCTTATAAAATTATTATAACATTATAACATTATTATAAAATTATAACATCCGACTATTGTGCACACTCAGGCTAATGCAGACGATGGGATGATTTACAGCGTATGAAAATGCCAAGCCCTGGCTGGGAATTGAACCCAGGTCCTCGGGGTGAAAGCCCAGTACGCCATCAACTAGGCCACCAAGGCAATTTAATTAGAAAAAAAAATCATTATCCGAAACTGCTTTCTCTCTTTATTTCAGATAACCGGAGTAGTACTTTAATTTTGTTTACTAACAACCATATCCTACAACACAGGCTGAAAAACAATATACTGAACTTTTTTACATATTTCCATTAGAAAATTAGCTATTGAAGCTGCTCTTATGGTAAAACTCAAGACCTAAGACTCAACCACATTAAAATTACGCCACAGTATTTTACTGTAAACCTTTCACATAAAGGTTTTAATACATTTTTTGGTACCTAAGTTACAATTAAAAAAACTTTTATTACGATATTCGGTTAGTCAAACGCCTCCTCAGTAAAGATTTAACATGTTTCAAAGCAATAATTCCATCATCAGGGATTGTTAATGACTCCGAAGAGATTGTCGAACATTAAAACAAAGTACACAAACTACAAAATAGTTTTTACATATTAAATGCACACTATTATATACACTGGTGTATGTGTGCACCTTGGCATGTTACGTTAGGTGTTGCAATTTGTTTGTAGTTGTTTAATATTCAAACTCACTCCTCTCAACCTATTACTGCTAACTGATGGTGCACAACTCATACTTGTTTTTCTATCGGAAGGCCCTATGCATTAGTTGTACTTAAAAACACTTACTCGCAAACCAACTGTACTTCAATCATGTGTATACTACAATTTATTAACTTTAGTTATTTCCCTCTTTTGTATTAACACTGATTTTCTTATTTATTCAATAATCTAATATTCTCATGTACTTTCAAACTGTGACTAGTAAGTTTGGTTACAGGTTAACAAGACCAATTGATGCCAAATCTCTCTGACAAACCTAAACAATAAAATTTCCACGTTGACACAAAACAGTATAGATTTAGACAAATTAGTTAAAAAATTTTGGACAGTAGAACTGACAACACTCAACCGTTTAACCTCAGATGAGAACGAATGTGAGACACACTATATGGATCACAACATTCAACATGACAAAACTGGTTGCTATATTATGTTAGACTCTAAGTCTAACCCTTCCACTTTGGATAACCCGTTTGACTCTATCAAAAAATGCTTTATGCATTTGGAAAATAAACCTGATGCAAATCTGCAACTTACACAGGCTTACCTGGACTTCTTGTCTGATTACATCACTCCCAATTATATGGAATTGACCAATGACACTGTCTTAACTGCACTACTTTTTCCTACATCACACAACTTCGGAAGTGATGGAGTTTAGAATATCTCCATGCACTACAATATCTCTTAAATAGACAATACCAAGCATTAACCTTTTAAGTCAACGACTTGGTCTCTGTTTACGAGCATCTAAGCCATCCTATGTCTTTCTTAGCCTTTGGATTGTATTATTCACATCCATTCAGGAAAGGATGGTCAAGTCAGAGTCGTCTTTCTTTGCACTACTTCTTGTTACTTTTCATTTCCCACTACGAAGCTATTCTAGGTGTCTTTTCAACCTAACCTTCCTCCCACACCTTCGTTTTCTCAGTAACTCTTTCGCGTATCCTCTTCCTTTTCCTTCTTTGCTTACCTTTCCTGTGCTTTTTTTCTTTCTTCCTGTAGTTAACCATTTCTTTCTACTGAAACACTATTTCCAGGGCATAGCTAAGTTTAGTATTCAAACTCCACCCCTCTCTTCCTATTACCATTAACAGACAGTATGCAACCACATATTTCACTTTCTGTCAGAAGGCTCTAAACATCAGTCGTAGTTAAAAATGCTGGGTCAAAAACCAACTGTCCTTCAAACACATGTACGCTATAGTTTATTAACATCAGTTATTTCACTCTCTTCTACTATTCGAATGGAATGATTACAATGCACACCTAGTAACACTGATTCCACTGTTTATTAATTAATGTAATATTCTCATGTACTGATAAATTGTGACTAATAAAAGTGATCAAAGCTTCATCCTCGTATTCACGAGTACGATGAACAAACAACACTGCTGGACAACACACCATTTATTGACAATACACCTCCTTATGATAAATTTCCGGGTATCGGTAGTTTCTTGTTGTCCTGATTACATACTTAATTTGGTTAGTGAACGTCAAATTATTATTTTCATGGAGGAATATGTCAGAATATTAAGAAATTAATTTTAAAATTTCTCTTTTTTCCTCAGTGTTCATGTGATCTGTTCTAATTTTTTGTAAATCTAATTTAGTATCTTTATTTTTTAACATGCTGAAATTTAGTGAATTCGTTTATTACTTAATTTACAAATTTTGAAATTGCTTAACAGTTTTACGTCCATTGGTTCAACAATTAAACGTCTATCAGATATTGTATTATTAATTATAGGGCAATAACTCTCGCCATTTTCTACTTTTACTATGCACTGCGGTATTTCTATCCCATCTTTCTGTCTGGGGTAATACGCCTTCTCCATTGTACATATTGTGAATTTTTATTTTTACCGTTTGTTTAGATCTATTACTTGTATAGTGCTCTAATTACTTAGCAAGTGGTACCTTTTTTATACTTCTTTATTATTATGCTCATCTGTGTTAAAGAATTAAATAGGTATCTTCTTGTCACAAAATACTAATTTATTATTTACGAAATCTAAGGTAAATTTTTAATTCCCTAATATTATCTATTCCAAGTAAGTCAAAATCTTTGTGAAAATCAAATAAATAGAATTTTGTAATCTTCCTTCCTAAAATTGGTAATTTGCAGCTACATTTATCTTTCGAAATTCCATGTGCTATGCTTACTTCAAACAGTTCTTGTTTAATAGTATTTTTGAAAATATTAAAACCAATAGATTTTTTTAATAAATGATCTGGTACTTCCAGTGTCAATTAATATTTTAAGATTAGTTTTTGGGTCTGTTACGTATGGTAAATTGTTTGTGTTATTTTCTATATGCATTATGGAAAATTCCTGTTTAACGTTGTAAGTCCTAAACAATGATTTTGAACGTTTTTGTTTTCTTGAGTGATCCGTATGCATTGTCTTCTTCAGTAAAAGTATCAAAAAGTGTCATAGGGCTTGACATTTTCATATGCTATAAATTATCCCATCGTCTGCATTAGCCCAATTGTGCACAATAGTCGGACGTTAAACACCAGAAAAAAAAATCATAACTGTCGTGTTTCGCTATAATCTTCCATGAAGTTATAATCAATTCCAGTCTGTTCAGCTAATGAAATATTCAGCATTTGCTCTACGATTTGGTCAAATCGAACTGGTTTTATTTTCTTCATGTTGGTGCTAATACATTTATTGTTGGTGACATACATGGGATGAACAAATAATTTACAATTACATTTCTGAAGTAAATTTTGTAAACTAAATGATTCTTCGGAATAATACTTTACACCACTTATACTTGAATAGGAGCAACTTCAATCCCTGCCGAGTTATAGCTCCAGAACATTTGACTAAGAAGTCATTAACAGACCAAGTATGTACAGAAGTTATTAATAAATAGTACAAAAACATTACACTAACTTTCTCACATTCATTTCCATAAAAATAAAGTTTGGAATACAGCTAAAAAAAAAAAAATTAAAAACAGACTGGAAAAATGGCTCTAAGATTTTGTTCAAATATTGGTCATATATTAAGTATTACAACTCAGATAGGTGTACAAAATTTGAATAAACAAATATTACTATATCTGAAAGCAGTCATAGTTTAATTTTATTTATTCCTATACTTTTACTTACTTTTATTTCAAATTTGCTAAACCAACTCAAAGACTTCTTTCAAACGATCAAAATATAAGACAAATCTGACTAAATGACTTTGTAAATATGATTTTACTTTCTTCAATCATATGTTGAACTTATTTATTTTATTTTTTTGACCATACACACATACTTTTTTGGGGGTAGGTATTTATGCATCATATTTAAGAGAAATCGGTGTTAACTGTTAAAACATTTTTAGGAAAATCAAATTTAAAAAAAAAAAGTTAAAAAATTATTTCATGAAAAATTAAAAAAAAGAGTAAAAGACATGGAGAAATTATATATATATATATATATATATATATATATATATATGACAAATTTCATCAAAGTCTGTCCATAAGTTTACTGTGCAATGATGTATACAGACACAGCCTTGTGAGAAACCACATTTTGGACTTATGACCCTTAAAACAGACAAATCCATCAAAATCAAATTTATGATCATTTATTTCTTAATTTTTTTAATGAAAATGCAAAATAAATAACTAATAATAATATTATTACTAATGTATACTGTATATTATATAATACCTTGAGCAGCAAGGATCTGAGGTGGTATGGATAAGACGCTTACATGTTGTACTGGGACAGGGTACAAGATTGCTCCAGCTTCTGAAGAACTCATAGCTACAATAAAAAGAAATAAATTACATTAAAATTACATAATAATATATAGGGTAAATAGTTAAGAATACGCTTAAACAATTATGGTGACAGTGACCTTATTTGGGAAAAAATTTACCACAGTCCCTGTTCTTAGCTTTGTTTCAGAGATATAAAATTCTTAAATTTTTGAAGTATAACTACATTTTTTAATTAAGTAATCATATTGGAGCCAATCAAGTACTATTATTCTGTCTGAAATAGACATGTTATGCAAAATTAAGAAGGAAAACATAATTAGGCTATTTACATCCTTATTTACAACTTGTCCCCTAAGACAATTTTATCTGACCAAAAAGTGTAAAAATACCATCATTGTATCACACGCGCATGCGCCACACATACACACACATACGCGCATAGTCTACTGGCCTTTGAGTGATATGTTCTTATGAGTATTTGTCGGATCTGATTTCTCTCAAAATGAATAAACAAGTTGAGCAAATATACTGCATCAAATTTTGCCAAAAACTTGATGATTCTCTAAACAAAACAATTTGTAAGATTTAGCAGGTGTTTAAAGACGATGCTATGGAGGTAACAAAAATTAAGGAATGGTTTAACCAATTCAAAAAAGCCGCACATCACATCGGTGAAGAGTGAACCGCTCAAGGAGGTCACAAACTACTCAGAATGTAACAATTGTTGAAAGGTGTAAGATTTTTTGCTGGGAGATTGTTACTGTACAAGAAATTGCTGAAAAGATTAGAATCAATAGTTTCAGTACATGCAATTTTGTTTAATACATGTGTAGAGTGGCTGCAAAATTTCTGTCCAATCTGCTGCCAGCAGATCAGAAAGAACTACGCATTGACGTTGCACAGAACCTGGTGGACACTAAAAACACTGATTCTGAGTTTCTGAACACCATTATTACTGGAGGTAAGTCATGGGAGTACGGGTACAACCCAGAAACAAAAGCATAATTATCGCAATAAAACACGACGGTGGAAATGAATGCCATTCCAAAAGAAATCGTCCAGATGTTCTGTGAAAAGGAAGGATCGGGGAGGGGGGCTAAGTACGTGCAGGGGCGCAACGGGCTTACTAAGGAAATTAGGGTCCCAATCCCATCATGTAGTAACATATATTTCCTGGCCAAAGGTCAAATACTTATAAGACAGATCAGATACTTACTGCTTTTACAATAAAGGCCGATGTTGTGTGTACATATTTGTTCAATAGTCTTATTTTTAAGCAAAGAAACAGTATAGATAAAATGTAATGTTCGTCAACAGATGCTAAACAGACAATGATAAGAAACAATGTATATTTTCATAGTTCAAGCTTTACTCGCTAGAATGCAACTGTGTCATTCCCGTACATATCAGCGTGTATATTATTTATCACGTTACTTACTCTTCTGTATCCAGAGATTTGGCAACGTCTCACTAACAGTCAAAGCGTGATGATTTGGAATTAGATGAGTTCTACGTTGTGTTCAGGTTTAGAGACATAGAAAAAGCATGGAGATAAAAAAACATAGTAATACTATTTCTATAAATAGTAGTACTATTTTTGAGAATAACAAATACTAAAAATGCATTTTCATATACGGTATTAATATTTATATTAATCTATTAACGTCTAATTTGAAATATTCTACTTTAAATCCAAACACAGCCTTAAAAGTCCTCAAAATATCATTTTTGTAGATCGACATTATACGAGTTCAATGTTTTTGTAGATTTAAAATATACAAATTTAATGTTTTTGCATATTTAAAGTATACAAATTTAATATTAGCAGTCATTATTATAAACATACTGCTCTAAATTTCTTAATAAAATATAGACAGGGTGTTTTTGTATTACTTTGAAAATGGTGTCAGTTAAAAATTTTAAGGTGTAATATCATGAAAACCATTAACTTCACCTAAAAATTACAAGACTGAGAAGTTTTCTCTTAAACACAAATACAGTCGTTTTTAATTTTTCTATTAAAAATATTGGATTAAAAAAACTGAAAAAGTTGCTTCTAACCAAATTCTAAGCTTCCTCAAATAAGCTTTAGAATGGTATGACTGTTTTATAAGTGAAATGAATATGTTACGACTAATGTGTCACAGAAGTAACCACTGCACAATGGTTTATCGAAGATTACTTGAAACAGTTATTATTACAGAAATATTAGTCATCAGATCGTTCAGCTGTTCCGCATGCAATACTCAATATTTTGGTTAATAATTCAAGTGTTCATGTGAAAATCACCTTATTCTGTTTATACTGTAATATGATATTGTTTCATATTTAAAACAGTTATTACTCCAAAAATATGTGTGTATAAATAAATAAGAAACATCATATAATATACATAAAATAAGGTGGTTTTCATAAGAATATCTGAACTATTTAGCCAAAATATTGAGTACTGCATGCAAAACAGCTGAACAATTTTCTGGAGTAACAACGGTTTCAAATAATCTATGATCTGGCAATGCACTTCTTCTATATGCGTTATGCAGGTTTCACATTAGGGTGTTTTAATTAGCAATAAAAATTATCTAGGTCGAACTGATGAAAAACATAATTAACAACAATGCTGATTTGATTTAATTCGGACAACACTGACACCCTCCATATATACACACTTTTTTTATATTTTATGCAACGGTATTTTTGTCTACCGCTATCAGCAAGAATTTCAGAATATACAAATGAAGACACAACTTATTTTCAAAGCCACAGTTGTATTCCCAGCAAATCCCTTTTTATAGCTTATGATTTTTGCATACTACCACTTAATTACAACCGTTGACTGATACGTTGAACATCTGTAATACTTTGATGTGGTTGTTGCGGACCTCCACACAAAAACCGAAATGCCAACAAACATCAATTTGTTAATAACTGGGCGCAGGACTCGTTATCTGTTTTCAACAAATAACGTATCTCGGGCCGTTGGCTGGTTTGTACAGATGGTTATTGATACGGAAATATTTTTCATTAAAGTTTCAAATTAGTATATACTGATTTTTATCAAATTTATTTCTATTATTTTATTCATTCTTTAAATTAAATTTATAAGTTACAAATTCTTATTTATTTTAAATTTTGTTGATTTTCTCTTTTCAAAATAGTATGCGTGGACATCCTTAAAGTTTCTGAAACTTTTTTACCACCAAATTTTATTTAATCTCTGGGCATAAACTTAAAGGTAATTTTTTTGGATTTACTCTCAAATCTGACTAGGGACAATGAGATCTTGAGTTTTAGTGTTTATAGCTGCAGATTATACTTAAAAACACTGTAGACTATTTATACTTCTTTTAAAACAATATAAAAAAAGATGTTAAAATACAGTAATTTTGAGTTCTCAAATTTATAATTTTTCTGTATTGGATGATCGCACTGGGTGTAGTATTTATTTTATTGGATTTACTCTTAGATAAGTTGACAAAGTATAGCTGTTGGAATATATTTATATCTTTATTCTTTAATTTAACTGTTTTCGGTATAGCTTCGAAAAACAAACTCGACCTTACAGCTGTCATTATGACTTTTGGTAAAAACATCGTAAAACGTAAATACCAGGAAAGTAAAATGGAAGTTCCACTTTAAAACCAAAATATCTATTACAAAATTAATAAAACTATACTATACTGTGAAATGTTCATTGAATATATTACTGCAATTAGGTTGATCATATTTCAACAGATGGCAAAGTTATACGCACTTAATCTTTAACACATTTCAGCTAAAGGTGTTAATATGTCAGGCTTGTAAGTTACTCAATTGGTAGTCTAATATTTGAAGGTAGGCCAATAAAAATGCATTTAGGGTATGTTTTAAGAAAATTAAGACTAAATCATTGGTTACAGTGCAAAATATTTTGACTTTATGCATAGATTTTTTTTCTTTTCTTTTTGTGTCACAAATATAAGGCGTTTTCACTCATTTCCAATAGGAAAATAAAATAGTTTATATTATACATACGTCTTGCAGAAGCTTCTGGAGTAGCTTGTACACCGACTAGAGATTTCACTGCATTGTACGATGACCCCAACTGTAGAGGAGTCTGCTCTAGGCCATTTAAATTTACATTTACTGCTGTAGAGTTCTGTAACATTATAAACACGGATTCGAGATTAAAGTTAACACAGTTCATGAAGACTGACAATTTACATATTAAAACTTATTGTACCAACAATAAGTTATGACCAAGCGATTAGAGCAGTGTTTACTGTATGAGTCTTTATACTGATAGAAATAGGGTATTTCTAAACTCCTAAAACAATTTTTATTCAATACTGGTCTAGTTTAAGTAGCACTGAACTTGAAACAGCAAATTCATCAGAGCTAATTTGCAAATATTTTTCAATAAATAAACATACAAAGTTCTCACTGCAAGGAGATTAGATTGTTGAAAAGTAAACATTTAAGTCTGTACTTTGTGTGAATCAAAACAATAACATCACTGAATGATTTCAATGATCGAGTCACTTTTGAACAGAAACGAGAATTATTATCAATTTTTAAGGCATTAACTTCAAATGTGCAACTGAATCAATTATTTTTATTGGTAATCGTGTATACTCACGTATACTCATCATGTCAAAGTGGCCAAAGAATTCAAAATTTCCTGACTGACAAAACCATTATAATATTATTATTGTTAAATTACAACTTTCATATATTAAAAAAAAGATCTATAAACTCTTTAATTATAAAATAAAGTAAATAGTTTTAAAAAAAAAACTAAACTAAAAATTTATCAAGTAAACAAAATTGTGTAAATATTATATTACTTTTTCACGAAATAGGCAGTATTTAAACATACATTAATTAATAGTTACAGATCTGTATATTGTTTATATTTTATTTTTAAACAAGCATTAAATAGCAGAAGACAATATGTACAGTACTGTATGAGCTGCTACCCAAAAGTTCGGCGAATTTGAATTTCATGTGCAAACCGTTTGTGGTAGGACCAGCTACCAGAAAATGTGCAATGGTATTCACTGTGAATTAATGTGCCAAGAGCTGTGATGGTGCGAGGCCATATTCTCGAGTTTCGTGTTTCCGTAACGCTGTTTTAGTGCTGCAGCAATTTTTTAAACTTGTATAATGACAGATTATATGCTTCAAGCTTAAAAAAACCGTTGGAGAAATCCATCATGTGATTGCGGAAGCATTTGGTGACAATGCTATGAGTCAAAATAAAACTTTTTTGTGGTACAAGTGCTTCAACGATTAACGAATGCCTGCCAACAGTGAGTGTTCAGGATGACCACTGACAATCACATCAGTAAACAGTACCAGTGCAAGAGAGACACAGAATTGTACAACAGGAATTGTGTTGCAGATTGTACACGAATAATCCATGGTTTGTGAAATTGTAGAAATGTTGTATAAGTCTGTGCAATGCACCTTGTCAGTAAATTTGGGCGTAAGACGCATTACAGCTAAATTTGCATTGAGAATGCTGAGCAGCGACCAAAAATATCATTCCATAGGTGTCTGCAATGAATTGAAAATTGCAGCCCAACTTAATCTCCAATATTTTTTACCAGTGATGAGACATGGGTTTATGGTAACGACCCAGAAAATAAGCAGCACTCATTGCAATCACCATATTCACTGAAGCCAAAAAAAGTACGTGAAGTCCATGTTGTTTATTTTGATGACGGCGATGATAACCTGAACGGTTTTTCGCCGGGAAAAAAAAAAAAAAAAAAAAAAAAAAATTGATATCAAAGGTACCATACACAAGGAAAGTGTCCCTCTTTGGTCAGTCAATGGAAAGTTTTTTTGTTTTTAATAGCTACATGATAGCATTAGGTGCAAATGTTCAGATCAGTGGGAGAAAAAGAGCTAGGTCCTCCACCACAACAACGCGACTGTGCACAGATCACTAGTAATTCAGAATTTTTTAGCTTCTAAAAACACAATAAAATTCCCCAGCCTGACCTTGCCACTTGTGGCTTTTTCTGTTCCCAAAAAAATAAGGTTGAAACTGAAATGCTGTCATTTTGACATAATTGAGGAGCTCCAGGCAGAATTGCAGGACGTGCTTTGAACACTTACACTTGAAGGCTTCAGGGATGCATTGAATCATGCAAAAAAATGCTGGGATCATGGTATCCATAACAAGAGAATTATTTTGAAGAAAACGATAAAAACTAGGAGTTATGGTAAGCAATTTTATTTTTATAGAAAAATTCCCTGAACCTTTGGGTATCACCTCGTAAAGTATAATCTGAGAGCTAATTATTAAACAACTATGCGTAGTTGACATAGCTGCCAATATGCGTGCATGACCTGTTTTCATCATGGTAGCGATGTTGATATTCAGATAATATGAACAATTGAAATTAAATGACTAACATTCAAATTAAAAATTCAATATCATATTGTATGCCTAGAATCATTTTGCTCATCAAGTCAGCAACAAATCAGATCATGTGATCAGTTTCATCAGAAAGACCTGCACACGCATATAATCACTTTCTGTACTAAAAATTCTTTATTTGACTATGGCTAAACTAAATAAAAACATGATTTAATTACAGAAAATTAAAAAAAAGTTTGCCTTTACATTTGACATTGTATCATGTTATTCAGTTCATGTGTGAAATGCAAGGCTCAATCAGCCAATGTAATCAACAATACTAGTAGTATTTATAAACCTCTGATGATTACAATTGAACTTAGATAAGAAAAATGTACTAAATTTTAAGTATCAATTCTTGTAATCAAATCAGGATCGTAATATTAAAATTTTGTTATAACGAGGACCGACTTGTAAAGCATTTTTCCTTTCCAAATGGGTAAAGATGGAGAAGGATAGGAACCAGACACGCAGGAGTTATCGGCTGGAAAAATGGGCTACTATCCTAGCTAAATACAGTTAATACAGAGTAAATATAATATTTGTTTAGATATGAAATATTTACTATAAATATAATTTATATATGAATTGTTTCACATTCTGCTTCAATTGTGAAATGTTTATATTTTTACGAATTAGGATAAAAATAGAAAGGTTAACAATTTGAACTTCATCCTACCCTGCCACAGCCAATAACTTTATACAGTCAACCTTGGTTATAGCGCTATTTTCATAATGTCATCAAAATTCTACACAAAGGTTAACAATTTGAACTTCATCCTACCCTGCCACAGCCAATAACTTTATCGACCTTGGTTATAACGCTAACTTGGTTATAGCGCTATTTTCATGTCACCAAAATTCTACAGAAATGTTAACAATTTGAACTTCATCCTACCCTGCCACAGCCAATAACTTTATACAGTCGACATTGGTTATAACGCTAACTTGGTTATAGCGCTATTTTCATAATGTCATCAAAATTCTACATTAAGTGTACATATATTTTAGGCTCGGTTATAACGCTTTATGAACTCTGATACAATGCTGTCATGCTGCCGTTATAGTCCAGCCATTTAGTAAATGGCCTGCGCGACAATTTCTCGTACATGTAGGAGAATTCCACTCCAGCTCCCTCTAACAGTCCAGTGCCAATCTGAGTCTGAGTTACTACTCAGTGACAGTGAAGGAAAAGGGAGGAGCTATGATGACAGAGTGGGGACATGATGTCTCACTTGCACATTTTTTTTTCTCTGTTCCGCTGGTGCTCATAGCAGTTTTCTAAGCTGCTGACCTAGTCACTCTTACTTAAATACAATTTTTGCTCTATTTTTAGAATAAAGGTTGAGAATAGAAACGGTCCTTTTCTTAGAATTGTGTTGCTGCCTAAACAATGTAAAGCGTTGTCTCACACACATACACTATGTACGCCTAGGGGGAAACTTCAATCTCACGAACTCTTACAACAGTGTACGCACTGTGTTGCATGTATACATACTAGACCGTATAGTACTTATTTTCTATTATTTTTAACTAAAATATATTTCAAAATATGTTAAATGTGTAATAGAATAGGAATTAATTATGTACACAGTACAAAGTATGCTTTTCTTTCACTACATGCAGTATTCTTGCCGTTTACAAACTCGCTTACTGTAAACTCGGGTTACAACGCTATTTCGTTTACAGCGCTAACAAACGTTTTGTCCCTTGAACGGCGTTATATCCGAGGTCGACTGTACTTATTTGTAGATTTGTTTTTGTACCACTTGGTATTGTTTCAGCTACATTCATTTAGTCTATTGCATTCAACAGAACACCCAACGTCTGAGTTCATTTTGAATGATTTACGACGGTTAATAATAAAAAAAACAAATTTTTTCTTCAAAAATTTAAAAACTCTGCTGCCCTGTGCTTGAGCATAGTTTTAGCATAGCATATTGTGCTTGTACATAGCCCTGTGCTAAATAGGCCTTAGTACAACTGAACTCTTTACTACTGAATAATTAATTTATAGAAAAACGTATTATTGGATTATCTATAATTACTTAAAATTGTTTGTCTATCATACCAGATAATCAAGAGGTGACTGAATCGTTTTTGTTTTTAGGAGTTGTAAATTCAAAAATAGTAACAATATCATTTTATTATGAATTACTGTACCTAAAAATTTAAGTATTATTGTAAAATAAAATGTTTAAAGTACAAATAGGTATTAATGATTTGAATATGTGTTCGCCTTACATATTTATAATGAAGAACATTATGTTATATAACACTGATACTAGCCACATACCATAAAAATTATGTTGACCAAAAGAAATTAAATTAGATTTTCAATTATATAGTAATGGAAAAAATATTACTTGTTTTGAAACTGGGAAGCTAATTGCGGAATCAACATTTGATGGAGTTTCTTCCTTTTTGCGATCTGCGGAGACTTCCAGAGTTGCTCGAGACGTGTAATTACAAATCATTTCAGCTTTATGAAGAGCATCCATTTCTGCATCCATGTCTCTCCCTTGTACATTAACATTGCTAGGTAGCGAACCACCTTCACGCTGACGAGCTGATACCAGAGTCTGTCCTACTTCATTCAGACCACACCTCACTCCTAAACCATATCTTCGACCTCGAGCCCGAGGAATGTCAGAACTCAAAGAATGTAAATTTTGTAGTGAACCTCCACGGGTAGTGGATACACCGACACCGCTAGGTCCTGATATGCCAACATCACGTGGTAAGTGTCTATGATGACGACGTTTCGGGTTAATACTGTAATAGCGCTGGTTCTTGCCGGCAACTAAACTTTCGTCTTTATTTTCACTTTCATCAGCTTCCACTTCTTGTAGTAATTCCTATAAAAAAAATCATTATAATTTTTAACCATAATCATAAAATAAACAATTTAAAACTATACCTTTTTTACTTAAGTTTTTTGTTTAATTTATGAGAACAAATTAAATAATAATTGAGTTTAATTATTGAAGAAAAAAATTTTGCAAAAATAGTAATCCCATGCTATAACACGCTTGGATATAATATAGGTCTGCCTGCCATATTTCAAAATTTCTTATACTGAACAGAAAAAAGAACCTTGGACCTAACCTATCGGTTAGGAGTCAATAAGTTATATTGGTATATTGGTTATAGGTGTATATGTACCAGTAAGCAATATGGTAACAGAAAAAAGAACCTTGGACCTAACCTATCGGTTAGGAGTCAATAAGTTATATTGGTATATTGGTTATAGGTGTATATATACCAGTAAGCAATATGGTAACAGAAAAAAGAACTTTGGACCTAACCTATCAGTCAGGAGTCAATAGGTTATATTGGTATATTGGTTTAAACCTATTGGTTCATTAAATATAAACAGATTCCATTATAAACAGTCACCATTATAAAAGGTATGCTCGATATCAGAGGCTAAAATCCAAATAACTGGCCTATTTACTGCTATGAATGCTATAAGCTGCAAAGACCAGGGGGAAAGATGTTTGAGAATACAGACAATATTATTATCTACTTAACTGTAGTTAAACACATTCTGCCGCAAGATGCCACCAGCAGCTAGCGCTCATATTTCTCTCATAAGGGTTATCATTTTAGTACATTTATATTCGATGGTATAGTGTAGAAATGTCTAAAAGCTTTATAACCAGTTTGTAAAATATTAAAACAAAATATAATATGAAACTTATAATCGTTTATTTAGTCTATTCCTATTACCGTTTAGGGATTCAGCAAAACTTCTTATAAAATAAAAAGAGAATCACTGAGCATCTTCTACTTAATACACACATCCTTCCTACTGTTTTGAGAAAATAACAGGACTCATTTTTTTTACTTTTCCTGTTATATTCTAAATGGAGTTGCATTAGTGGTTCCCAAATATATAACAAACTATATATATATATATATATATATATATATATATATATATATATATATAAAAACATAAAAATCTACAGTCATTATGACTTTAACGTAGGTTACACAATTACTGTACATCTAAATTCATAAAAACTGGTAACCTCTCCTATGATACCCATAGGAGTCAAACCTCATGTAAAAAAAAGGAAGAGCACAATTGACCCTAAATAAAAAAAGAGGACTGACACTTTTATTGCCTTTTTATCATAATAAAGTCTTTTCCAAGAAAGCGAGCAGTAAAGTCCACTGTATAGCAAGTATTTTCATTTGGCAATAAAACACGACATCTTTAATACCACTAAGGCTTAAACCACTGTTTTACTAACAAAGAAATATACAAGAAGTAACACATTGCCTAATACCTTAGGATATGGTAGTATTGACCCTATTGCTTTACATATGATGATATGCCATGACTGGTGCCATTATATGAATCATCTAATATAATAAGCACATTATAACCAGGGATCACTACAGGTCTCCTATTTGGAGACAATAAAAATCATGTTAATTTAATACTTTTGTACATAATATTGTTTTCTGATTTACGTAATGGTTATATCTCTTTGACTTGTTAATGTGACAATATGGCAAATCAAAATTAATATATTTTGGAAGAGAAATCGACCACAAAAAACAGTATTTCAGGGAATAATTAACTTACTCAATTTAAAAATTTACAATTATTTGTATTAAATTTACATAAATAAATACAGTTGAAATTTACATTGTTCTTTTTAATACAATGTACAAGGAAAATACGTTAATAAAGCACAAGGTTATAAAAATTACATTTATTTTTAAATGTAAAAAATTTACATACAGTGAAACTTCAATATTCCGAACTGGGACCAGGGGTGGTTTGGATTACCAACTCATTCGAATTATGAAACACTGACATAAATGTGGCTAATGATAGGTTAATTGTACAGTATTATTACTTAAATGGGGTTTAGAAATAATAAGCCCACAGAATGAAGTGCCTTATCACAGAAAATACTTTTAATTAATACGTTAGAACGTTATTTTCATATCATTCGTGGAAATGTGGCGTAAACACATAATTAGTGAAGAGTTAAATTTTGAGATGTGGTGTAAACACATAATTAGTGAAGAGTTAAATTTTGAGAAGGGTAAGTCAAAAGGAGGCATAGTTTGACGATTAGACAGCACAAATGCAAACACAGCAGTATTTACAGAACATATTACTTTCAATATTTGCAAGAAAACACCACTTCAGATATGACTGATTAGGTAAATATTTGTTTTGCAGTGTATCACCATTTGTTTTGAAAGAATACCATGGGTCTTGGCAACTGCCCTTCTCAGTACAAAGCAGTGCCAAGCAACACCAACTGTATTTTAACATCACAGCACTTCCTATGTAACACACAACCCAACCCAGACATTTAGATCGAAATAAATGGAAATTAAGAAAAAGATGTTTTTTTTTTTTATGTGTAAACATATAAGACAAAAAAAAGGGTGTTGAGAATGTACAAGATGTGACAATTAAATAACCAGACTGGTGTTATAAAACATTTTTATAATCACCAATTATACTACGAAGTTTAACCCCTTCGATGTACTCTCCATACCGATCTCTACAATGGTGACCGATCTCCAATCCATACCGATCTCCATACTTTTTTGCCATGGTGACTTGGGACTCTTCTAATGCATCAACTGGCACTTTGTTTCATGATCGTAGGTAAATAACCACAACTCATAAGTAATCACACTCTGTTTAACAATACTGCGCCATCAATGTTGTTTAAAAGAGCCGCCTCGGTGGTCTAGTGGATAGCGTACTAAACTTTCACCCCGAGGACCCGGGTTCGATTCCCGGCGAGGGCTTGGCATTTTCATACGCTATAAATCATCCCATCGTCTGCATTAGCCCAAGTGTGCACAATAGTCGGACGTTAAACACCAGAAAAAAAAAGAAAGAAAAAAAAAAAAAGTTGTTTAAAAGGTCAGCACACATCATTCTCAAATCCTTTTACTCTGGAGTGAGGGAAGTTTGCACCATTTTTATGCAAACTTCCTATATGTTCAATGATTTATGCAAAATCTGATGGATACTTTATCTGTTGATTCCTGTGATTTCAGCAAGAGCTCGGACAATCAAGATGATGATTTTCTAAGACCAATTTACTAATTTTCAGAATGATGTTTATTTTTGATGTTGAGGATTGTCCAGAATGAGGATCAATTTCGGTCGTTTCACATACCTCCTTTTAAACCACTTAAAAACTTGTGTGCACAATAAACACCATTTCTGTACGTACACTTCCTTTAACTTGGCATGAGCTTCTGTCAAAAGTTTTTCCAATTTCACAAGAAACTTCAAATTAACTCATTGCTACATCTGAACACTTTGCATTTTTTTGATGAGACGCTAGTGCAAGGACTTCAATGGGCAATTGACACAGCGAGACTGAGCGATGTACAACCGCGATTATCAAGCCCAGGGTGGAAGAAGCATTAACGAGCACAGACATGCTCATATCTACTTCACAGTAATACACAGACTGTGCACTCACTGTTTGGTGGTAGCAGCACTAATCTCATTTAATTGCCACACCACACAAAATAAACTTTGTATATAACCTTGACTTGAGAGTCATTAAAAAATGTTCTTAATTTGTTTTGAGTAAATTTAATTTTTAACTTAACTTTTTTTGCCTTATGTCACTTCTTTTTTTTTTTTTTTTTTTTTACGTCCGACTATTGTGCACACGTGCTAATGCAGACGATGAAATGATTTATAGCGTATGAAAATGCCAAGCCCTCACCAGGAATCGAACCTGGGTCCTCGGGGTGAAAGCCTAGTGTACGCTATCCACTAGGCCACCGAGGCGGCTCATGAATAATTAATTTCAAATTTTGAAATTATTTTAACTACTTTTAATTGTATAATACTTATTTTTATCATTAATACTATTTATTTTAACACAGTATTTTCAGACATTTCACAACAGCTAAACTCCCCATGCAATAAAGAAGCTTAATGCCAAATTTTTTGCTAACGTAAAAATTACTTTTGCTCATATTGGATTTCCAAGGTTCGGATTGTCAAGGTTCTACTGTAGTTAAAAGTAACAATTAAGCAGATTATAATACTGTTTAAACATCCTACAACTTACCTTAAACAATTCACTTTTCCCTTCTCTATCTTTTGGATTTTTATAGGTTATTGCTTCGTCTAACAAAGCTTTAAGTTGACCTTCATCTAATGTCTGCAATTCTTTTTCTTCTGGTGACTTGGAAGCGTTGTTCAAATTCACATTCTAAAAAAAAGTATAAAATTATTTTGACTGTAACACTTGCATAAATTAGAAAATAAAATATATATATATATATATATATATATATATATATATATATATATACACACACACACACACACACACACACACACATAAACAAAAAATACAGGCTAATTTAAGGAATAATCGCAGAAAAATTATCTGCAACAACTTGTTTTAGATGATTTTAGATGATAGATAACGAAATATTGCATTTCGAAAAAATTATATAGATAACGAAATACTGCAGGTAATCTGCAAAATAGCTTAAAAAGAATAGAAATCAACAAAAAGATGTAATCAGTATTTTTTCGATTTTCAAAATTAATAAGCCGTCCAGTTTTAAGACAAATAAAATGGTCAGCAGTACCACAAAAAGAAATGTTATCACCTATTATAGATTAACTAGCTGTTTTCATTAAAACATTGTGGGATTTAACTATTAAGGAGGTTATTAATAAAAACATACAATAAAAGCCCCAAAATTTGGAGTGACTCTTACTTGATGAAAGTGTGCAAGCACATGTTTTTGTATTGTACTCATAGAAGAATGATTTTGTTAATATGTCTACATAATAAAAATTAGCAATTTTCTTTTATTACAATTAAATTTCAAATTATTAACAACATTATTGTGTAATGGTTTATTACAAAATAAAATTGTTATGTGCAAAACAAACAACAAATATTGTGCAACCTATTTTTTTCCCTTAAAATCCAACATTAATAATACAACTGGACATAAAATATGTATTTTCTACTTTAAGAATCTACAGATGTGTAATCAAGCCACTTAAAACACAGCAGTGTTTTGGTTAACTTAATATTATGTTTAAGTTTACAAGGCCTAATACAAGTTGAAAAAAATAGCATGTAATTACAGTTCATTAAAAAGAATGTAGGATATTTAAAAACTATTGCTAAAATATAAATATTAGCTAAGCTAAAGATAAAATATAAACTAATGCTAAATATAATACTAATACAAATATTAGTACTACATTAAAAAAAAAGCTAAACATTTGTTTCACCACCTAATTACCACTCACCATGTAACTTACAAAAATTTTCCGCTGGTTAAATTTGGCTAATTCTTAAAAGATTATGGACAAATGAAAACAATTTAGTTTCTAGCAAATATAAAATCATTATAATGTAGGCGACTTTATTATTATTACAAATGGAGCTTACCTACAAATTTCTGGTTTTACAACCAACAATCTGGTAAGAGTGAAAAGTTTTAATTACCAAGGTATTTAACCTACTAAAAATATCAATACTAAACTTTTCTTTCTTGACAAAAAATAAAATCGTATAAATATTTTCAAAGTTGCTTGCAGAAGCTCTACTTAAAAAAATACAGTAAAGTTTACTGTGCAAAGAATACAATAATCACTAACAAATTCTTTTTGTTAATACTATGAACTACAATGTAAGTAGGCCTTACAGTACGGCAACAACAAGGTTTTGCCAACAGAATATGATTGTAATGTCTGCAATGCAGTCTAAAATAGCCTATGTCGTCTCTTCTAAATGTGCTTATTTTAAGGTATTAAATTGCTCTTACATAAAAGTCTTTTGTATTTGTATTTAGAAAGAATGTATGCAGATAGAATTATGTATCTACTTCACCTGATAAACAATATAAAACATAATTCCCCCCCTAGGCGCACACTATTTGTGTATGAAAAATTGATAAAACTACCTAAAATATTTCTTTATCAGTGTTTAACACAAAATGGATAAAAACTGCTAGAAGTTATAAGAAAAGGTAGGGTTTTAAGTATACAGTAGGCCTATAAGGTTAGGTTCTCTTTATTTATCCTATTAGCTTTTATTATATAGTGAAAGTTCAATATTAACCATTAAACCATCATTAAAAGTTAATTAATTAAATATTATTGAACTGTAATTTTTTATAGGTCTACATAACTCTTAGAGAAGTAATAAAAACAAATAAATCAGAGTATATGTATGTATTAATACAATACATGTTTAACTTCAAATTAAAAATAATCTTCACTTTGTTGCTGAAACAGCTCATTTTTGTTTTATTCATGAGTTAGTCATGTTTTGGTTCACCTACTATAAACTATCGCTCATGTTGTCAGTTACAGACATAGTAGTTGTGGCTAATAAACTCTGGTGTTATTTATATTGTTATGTAGTGGTTTAGCTGTTTCATCATATAACTACGGTATCTGATTGGGACAAATTATTTTATTTAGTTGTTCAAAAGTAGTTCATCATATTAGTGATTTCAGCTTAAGAAAATCATTTTGTAAAATGAAAATAATGTATAACAAAAGTGAGTGTTAAAAAATCATTAGGTAGTTAAAAAATTATACCTACTGAGTCAATTTTTGAGCACCATATTGTCATTTTAAATTTCCTTTTTTTTCTTCATATAACCACTGCTAACTTATTTCTATTTGTTACTGCTTAAGGTTACTGTTATTTCGAGGTTATTTGGCACGCTTTGTACCCAATAAGACATATTTCCCAGCCGAGTTAGTTTTTGGTAGTTTGTAGAAAAACTGATTGTCGTTTCGTTACTGATCGTACAAAACAGACACCTCAAATGTTAATTGCTGCTATTCTGGATCAAGTTGAGTCTGGCACCAAATAATTATTAGACTGCTGGAATGATTACAAAACCAGCAAAATGGGTTTAAATGGCTCTGCGCATTTTGTGATAAACTAGAAACATAACTTTGTGGATCTAGAAATTGACGAAAACACATTATGTTGAACAAATGTGGGGGTTCTAATAAGTGAAGGAATAAAAACCATCATGCAATTGTTCAACATCATTTTGAATCGTATCTGTCTGAATTCATGTGGCATTCCACCACAAAAGTGGAAAGAGATGATTGCTTTGAGATGCTACCAATAGTGATTGACATCACCACTACGGTCAGGTATTTCATTTATGAAAATAAGATCATTTTTAAAACCTTCATATAGTGGTATTTTAACATCCCTAGCCTTCAAAAGTAGAAATTTTAGAGAATATAAAAGAAAGACATTGGTCCATATAATACAGAAGTACCAAATTTTTTAATGAAAAACCAGATTCCAAAAATTAGTACAAAAACTTGAAATGAGGTGTTAAATTGTATACCTACTGATATAGTTTGACATACCATTAAAAAATATTACTCACATTTTAATCTAAAATTGAATAGCCAGCATTTTTTTGCCAATTAACTCTCCTAATAGATTATGAAAATTAGATTAGAAAATCCTGTATACCTAATCTGATCTAGTAGTCTTTAACTGGGATAACTATAAATAAAAAAAAGGTAAAAGTGAACTTTTGAGACTTTTGGTAATTTTTAAGCTAAAATCTTTTAATATATGCCCAATATTAACAACTGAAAATATAAAATTGCAGAAACAATGTAGTCAGAGAAAAAATTTAAAATAAAAATAACAAACATAATTTCTAAATTACTAGTGCGTGAAAGTAAATCACATGTTTTTTATTGCAAAACAATTAATTAAACCTGAGTTATTAATAATGAAAATAAATTTCAATTAAGCCTAACTCAACATGGTTGGTGGGTGTTTAACAAACTCAACACGAATACGAATCTTGAAAAATGCCATGATTTATAAAAAAATCAACATGTTTTCAGTGCAAGAATCAGCAAAATAATAAATGACAATGAAATAACGTGCATGAGAAGTAGCTAACTGATCTAATTGAGTGATGACACAGTAACCTTGCACAATAAATCTAACTGCTGCATACAATCACGTCACAACACAGTTCTGTTAAAACAGTTTAAAATGGTAGCTTATCATAATAAATTTAATCTTCTGTGAGTGGATATCACTTAATTCAATAATAAAGTACATAATGAAACAATAAAAACTTTTAAAATCATTACTTTAGTAAAAGTCTCAAAAGTTCATAAATACATACCACAAGAAAAAAAGAAATACATGGTCTACAATACAAGCAGTGCTGGTTAACAACAGTGTAAATTTTTTGTTCTCTAATTTAACTAACAGAACATACTCTTTACATAATTCATCGCAGGACTTGCAAATATATATTTATATGCACGTATGTTGAGTTAGGTTGGTATTTCTTTTTCTTATAATGTATTACCAATATTCGATTAATATGTGCATATATATATATATATATATATATATATATATATATATATATATATATATATATATATATATATATATATATATATATATATATATATATATATATATATATTGTAATGAATGAAATATATTGTTTAATTTTGCTTCTTAACAACAGATTTACATGTTACAGAAATTTGAAAAACAAAAAAAAATTGAAAACGTAGCCTACATTTCTATACTTATATTAGATTAGTTTGGCTAGTTTTGAACTAACCTAACCTAACATGGTATATATAGAAATGTATTTTAAACAGGTTAATCTGTTGTTAGCATGCAAAAATTATTAATACATTTAATCAGCCTATGAATTTGCCATAGCAAGACACCATACCATGTACTTCACGATATGATTATTTTAAATTGTAAGATACGATTCTCTCATTATACTTTTTCCTTTATTCCTGAAAAAAAAGTTTCATTATAAAAGACCTATCATTTTTGTATTTTGGTCATTTTTTTGATCATGGTTAAAACACAATGATTATTACAAGAAATTTTTTGAAGCTGTTCATTTTTGAAAGAATGATAAATTTACTTTGCATAAAAAATTTACAAAAAACATGTTTAGTTAAATGTCAAACTGCTGCATGATTCTATTGCTATTGATTGTAAATAACTTTGTCACCCCTAACCTGTACTTTGACCGTAGATAAGATACTTCGCTTATATGCCTACTGGTATCTTTTGTTTCCGTATCTTGTTGATCCAACACTTTAAACATCCCAATCTGTTGTTTGAAAGAAAAATAAGCACTAAAGTATATTTCAACATAGGAAAAGTTGCTCATGTCTACCAAATACTTAACACACTATCATAAATTGCTTAAATTATATTGGTGCCTTTATCTATACCCAATCACTTTCACTTGAAGAGCCATGACAACCAGAATGCAGAGTGATAGACCTATTGAAAGAATATGCAATTGAAGTTCGGGAAAATGTTCTTTTTAACTGCTAATTTAAAGGTATTAGGCTATAATTATTTGCATTAAAAGTGAGATTTTTGATCAGAAAGACTGTAAATTAATTTAAAACAAAAAATGTCATCAGCCTACATGATTAGTTTAGGGGTCACTATCGATATGTCTAAAGCACCAGTCTACTGAATCCCTGAACTGCATACCTAAAGGTTCTTAGTTCGAGCTGCTTTTCATATGAAGTTAACATTTATCCTTTGTCCTCATTAGTATAATTAGCACAAGTATAAATGTTACCATGGAAAAAACAAACACTGAAACTGCTTTGTGTGGCATAGAAATGTCAAGTAATATAAATAGGATGTATACCTAAAATTGAGAAATTTTTATTTATAACCATATTAAAAAAAAATGGAGGCTCTAGTAATTAATATTATTACCAATTACTAATAAGTTTTTCTTGTCTATATATATTTGTTTTATGGAAATAGACTAATTAATGGAAAAGCTTTTAATAACTGATAAAAGAAAATATGAATAGTTTCTGTAATCTAGGCATTTACAAATGACATTAACAAAATGTGCTACTTCATAAAATAAAAACTAATAAATGGGTTACATACATTAGTCTTGAGCTGGGAAAATGCAGGGGCAATGTCCAATTCATGTGCAGAATTCACCATAATATTGCCGTAGCCGACATAAATTAAAACAGTCCAACGTGAATAAGCAAGGTTAAACTTTATAGACCTACAGGGTTATTATTCTGCTAGTTTTTTCATAATGATGCACTGACACAATATCGTATAAAATAATCTGTATTAATAACAGTTACTAAGTCCAATGTTTTAAACAAGAGTCAATATCATATTACAATATACACAAAATAAGGTGGTTTTCACATGAACACTTGGAACTATTAGCCAAAATATTGAATATTGCATGCAGAACAGCTGAATGATCTGATCACGTATATTTCTGGAGTAATAATAACTGTTTCAAATAATCTTCGATCAACGTATTCTTTACCATCGAACTGAAATTCTCTTAATTGATTGCATTAAGTTATGATTTAATTTTATACATCTGTAATTAACTTTTAAAGCAAAAAGACTTCGAAAATCACAATTTAACACCGGCCATTGTAAAGCTGCGTTGCCACATTTGACATTGCCATTGCCACTGATGTCATGAAGTTTTACATACAAGTTTTCATGCATTATATTAATACATCATTGAAATAACACTGACACATATTCATTACTACCACATTTCATATAACATTTGAATAACGAAGAATGTGGTAGATATAATACTATAACATATTACTAATTATTTAAACGCTATAAATTGTTCTGTCTAGCTAAATTATATTGGTTTCCTAAATTGTGAATTGTTAACAAAAAAATTAGCACACTACCAACGATAAAATTAATCGCGACACGAGTACAATCGATTCGTGGTAAAAGCAAGTATGCAACCACTTTTTGCAAATTGATTTAAACAATCTTAATCAGCATTTATTAGGGAATTAAAAATATTTGCTGAATAAATCAAATTTTCAAAGGAGTAAAATAAAAAAATAGGTTTTATTAACCTAAAAGATAAAGGCAATAAAAAAAAAGATTTTAAAAACGCAATTTTGTAACAGTTGTAGGATTTTGTTTAAAAACGAACTTGTCCAAGCTATTACTAATTGGATACCTGTGGCAAGGTTAAGTCAAGTCAACATAAATTAGCATATTAAACTTTCAAATTATAACGAAAATCAACTCTGATCACAGTTCAATTAATTACTAACTCATATAGACTTTAACGTTAATTGCAGTAATAAAATCAATTTTCAAAAAAGTCAAAAAACATATTTTTAAATTTTCTACCATTTTGAAACTACTTAATGAATTTTGATGGGTAACAAACTTGTCCAAGCTATTACGAAAATCAATTTTTGTGCCAAACTTGAATCAAATCTGGCCAAAATTGAAAATGTGATAGTACTAACACTTGCTGTACAGTTCAAATATTAAGGTGCACTTGCAAACTAGCTTTAGTCAAAGTTGTACTAGTCATCCATAAAACATCGGTCTGTATTATAAAAAAGAGCAGTTTTCTAAAAGCACAAATGTACACTGAAATAATTCTCTTATTACCAATTGATAGCCTACTTTAATAACTAATACTAAACAAATTGCAATGCAGTAGTGAAAGAAGAGACAATGTCTTTGAAAATGCACAGATTTTCCTCAAGTATTACCCTCCCAGAGCCAGGTCATGCTTGCAGCTAAATTTTGTCAACTATATATCCGCATGTTACCACGTTTGTTTTTTACAAACTTTTTAATACATAAAAATATTTGTATTTTTCAAATAAGAGAAATAAAATTGTCTTACAGCATTGAAATTTCAGTTCTTCAAAATGAAATTGTTCATTCGTCAACCATAAAAATAATTTATGGTGCCACATATAAATTAATGGTTTCACCGCATAAATAATTATGTGTTCTTCATAAATATAACTGTAGCTTTAAGAAATACATTATAATTCATTTCACAAAACATATAATTAATATTAGATTGCAAACCCTTATAATTTTTATCAGCTGTTCTATAGCAATTTATTTACAGCTGTTCAAAACTGTTACATTATATACATTTTTTAACTATTGTTTCTTTGAAACAAATTCTACTGTGGTATATAGGGTCACCAGTTTTCTTTTACAAACTGAATATTCTGACTTTACACTGAGAAAACTATGACAACTGTTATGATAGCTAGAAATGGCCAACAAAAACAAATTATTTTTTGAAAAGTCCTAATATCCCTAACACACGAAAAAATATCCTGTAGTATGACAAAAATTATAACTATTACATAGCCTAAAATACTCAACAACAAACTGAACAAGCTTTTGTGTGGTTTATACTGTTAACCACACATGGCTGGCTTGCCATGTGGCTAGGATGTTACTTCAATGTGTATTCAGTATTGTAATATGATAAAGTAAAGTAACGTAATATAATATGTAATTTTAAATATTATAACAGTATAATACATATTCATATTATAAACTTAGGAAATATACCACATGAAAATAAGAACATATTTTTTAGTACGTTTTATTTCTTAATAAATTGGATATTGAAATGTTCTTTTTTTAAATGTCAGAATGTAGCTTTAAAATTCGAAAGTATAAGTATAAATTTCTGCCAAACATTAGGAATTCACTAAAACCTAATCTAGACGTACTTCAAACTAGAGTTTGTTTGTTTCTTATGGCAACTTCAGATCATAGTCCATCAGTCTTTTGGCATTCCAATATAACAAAATATTGCCTTAGTAAAATCAAAACCTAACCTATCTTTATTTCGAAAATAGGCATAAATGTCTAGACTAGCGTGAACATCACTATTTGAAAATTAAATGTTATTCTTGATAATTTATGTTATCCTAAATATATTGCTGAAAATATTTTTTGTGCTCTTAAAAATTAATGCCTAAACGTTTTTTTAAGATTACAATTTCTTTAAGCTGACAATGTTATCAGAAAAAGTTTCTTTATTTTTAAATATTTATTTCAACAAAAATATTAATATTCCTACTTTATTAAAAATAAACACTTCATATTAAAACAAAATCATTAAGTAATGTACTTTCCTTTTCTAAAATGTTATTATTTCACAAATAAACATTTTATTAACCTTCTTATAACTAAAATGAAAAGTTTTGCTTCTACCATTTATTGCAAGTTGTTACTTTGTTCATTGTTGTACATTAAATTTGAATACAAAATTTTTGGCTAATCAAAAATGATTTTTCTTGTAGAAAATAGATTTATGCAGCTGACTGATTAAAATTAAGTTTTATTGTAAATAAAACTATTAAGTGATTTAGACAAATTTTGTTAAGATTATTTTCAATCCATTAGTTTTAAGAACAGCAATTTTTTTATAACATTTTTATTAAATCACTATGGGTTTTGTCCGGATGGAATTTTTCAATCAATTTTAAAATAACTTCCCGATGAGCTAGAGGTTTGAAATTTTGTATACAGCTCTAAACTTGATGACAATACAATAATATTGGCTTATTTATAAATACTGAAAGGTACCATGGGCACTATTACTGAAATTGTTTGACCATTATTTCAGGGTGATCAAATATAGGCCTACGATAACGACATTCCGTCTGTTTTTCTTGCTATAAGTAGTAATTCTATTGTCTTCACTACATTTCAGGCTGGTCAAGTGGTCTAGGCGCCAGTTTAAAGCTTTGCTTGCCGGTGAGGAGCGTGGGTTCGGACCCAACAACCGAAAAACTTTTTTATAGCGTTTTGGCAAGTTTAATAGAAACATAATTCGTTTTTGTTGCAAAGCCTATATCTTTTTCAAAACTTGTGTTTTAAAAAATATTTATAGCTGCATTGACTCGTCAAGGATTCGGCAAGAACTTATTTTATTATTATATTAAGGAAACATATATTTTTAAAAAATAATAATAAATTTTAGATAATGGTGGTCACGCTAAACTAAAATAATATAATTTTAATGGCCAAATTCCATTATAAACTCACAAATTCAGAACACTTAGTTATACGAATATGTATGATATTGAAAATAACATCCATCTTGTAAACTCTTCTATTTTTAAAAACATTTCAAGTTGATATTTCATAATTTAAAAAAAAACAATGCTGATTTTATCAAATTTTGCTTTAAAGGGCCAATAATATTACTGTACTAAGATAAAGAGAAGGAAGAGAGCAATCATTTATGCATTTCTTACAGAAATATTTTACTCTCTGGCTCTCATTGGACAATGTAGTTCTTTTAACACAAAATTAAAAAAAGTTTAACAAAAATGTAGTGTGCATGTAATAAAGGTGCTTAAGTGTAATCTGTATATAAAACATGCAATCTGGTTACTAAAATTAAGTTTTTAAAAAAAAATAAGAACTACTGTACTACTTCATTATAAATATTGTTTTACCTATTTAATATCAAAGTTGATTTTCAAAAAATTACTACAGCATCAGTTTTTTGAAAGTAGAAAAAAAATTATTCATCACATTATTAAGAGAAGCAAGTAGAGCCTACTTTAGGAGAAAAATTAAATTATCATATATCACTGGTCACATTGTTCTAGATAAGATACTAATTAAATTTTCGGTGACCAATCCGAGAATTTATATATTAAAATATATTTTAATGAATATAATGGTTGAAAAATTTCTTGGTAAACTTAAAAAAAATGACAATATAGCTATCTTTCACAAATTTGATAATTTTATGGAATCACAAACGCACTAAAAAAGTTTTTTTATTTGCATGAAATAATAGTTTTATATGAAAGAAAACATAATTTTTATCACTGAACTACAAACGTAATATACAAATCTACATGCCAACCAAAATCATATCAGGTTATAGTTTAGCAAATTTTACGATTGGAATACCTTTTAATCATATTATTTATTTACAAATACATTTGTTCAAGTAGATAATTCTAAAAACAAGATGCCAGATGAGTATACTCACACCTTGAAATGAAAAAAGATTGTAAAATGTTTATAGCAAAAAGAAAACAACATATAGGCCTAACATGTGGTTACTAAAATTTCCAAGTGTAGTTTAAAGCTAGAAAGTACAATTTAGTCACTATACTTTTTATTTCAAATGATTTCCCAGTATTCTTTGAAAAATTTTTTTTCTTTTGGGTAAATAAAGGTTTACAATAACATGACTGCGAAAACCCTAACTGATTTTTTCCACTTTTAAAGTATGTTTTCTAAAAATAATATATTAAAATTTTTGCACTAAGACAAAAATTGATGATGCAGCGAAAAAGATTTCCATGGTTATACTAACCAACAGGCAATAAAATCTTTAGTGACAAGCAAACTGCATAATCAAATGATATCTTATATATTATATATTAACTATTGTTAATTTTCACAGAAATCATCAACACATCATTCCATAAGAATTTTGTTTTTTTGAATGAGGACGAGGGATCAGTGATAACGGTAAGGAAAATTTACATGAAAAAATAAACAAGTAAACCGTTAACGTTAACCATATAACAACCTGACAAGAAAATTTCCAATGTTTATAACCTCTCTGGAAGTTTTCTGAAGGCCAGTTTCAAAAATTTAGAAAATTTTCTTTTTTTTTAAATTACACTGCTCCCATATCAGAGTAGGACAAAGCAAAAAAAAAAATTTTTTTTTCAGTATCTGATCTCTTGAATTATCTTGTCTCAAGATAATTCTAAATTATTTCAGAAAAATAATGTACACATAATGCACAAACCTAACATGTTTGTAAAAAGTATGACTTTTGAAAAGCAGTCCACTTTTTTTTAAAGCCATGCACGTGTTTTTCCTTCCTTCACAGAAAAACTTGTACTTTTATAAAAAGTTTAACATTAGAAATTTACTGTCATACTATTCTAGAGTTTTATCTAAAACTTTAACAGCATTAAGACAAACATCATTTACCATTTCATGTCCACTTTTAGAATGTAGGCCCCGCAGGGGGGTGCAGACTAGCTACACCTATTGAGAGGATTTAGACGTCCCTCGCGGTACCTAAGTCTAACACACACTTACACTTATATAACACTACACTTAAGACTTTAACACTACACTCACATTTACATGTAGGGAGGCAATAATAGCCTTAATGTGCTTTTCGCCTTAAAATAGCAACAAAAATTTTTAACTGTAGGATTAACTTGGTTCTTGTTGGCATGCTATTATAAAAAAAAATTATGTTTATGTATTTAAAATACGATACTGAAGTTATAGATTTTGAAAAAAATATCACATATTTTCCAATATATATTCCAAAATCTTTATCTAATAAGTACAAAAATGTTCACAATTGAATTTCGTCTAGGCCTGCATATGTGTTGGTATATAAAAATAAAAAAATAACTTGGTGGTTGATGTAGCTACATCACTGGTCAATCTGTTGCGTCTTTGAATTGCGCATCTCAAGGTTCTTAGTTTAAGTTCTAGTTACTCTCATCCTTATTACTCTATAGGCGATAATAGCCTTAATGTGCTTTTCGCCTTAAAACCGTACAAAAAAACCTTATCACACTAACTGGCATTATAGATATCAAGATCTTCAGGCCATTCAGGAAACAATTTTGCAGAGACAGTAACAGTTCCAGACTGTGAAGATGCCTGTGATACTGAATGGACAGTTATTTTGTTAAAGATGAATATTATGAGCCTCTTGGAAATGGCAAAATTAATAAAGTTAGAAAATAAAAATGAAGAGGTTTTAGAGGATGTGTTTAAAGACGATGCTAAATTTAAGTAAATGAATCACAGTGAGGAATTAAGGACACTACGTTACTTTGAGCAGAAGGATGTATCTCTGCTAGTTTTACAACTAAGCAGCTAGGCGCAGAACTCAGTGTGAAAAACAGTCAGTCATCACCAGCTATTTCATGAGACAGGACTGTTTGCAGTAGTGTATCATAGTGTACATACTTTTTAGATTTCTAAAGTTTTAATTTTTATCATATTATTTGTCGTTTTATGAGCTGAAATTACAAGTAAACCAGATATAATTCACATACAGAGGTTTTTACTACTAATTTTAACCCATTGGTAACGAAAGACGTATATTGCCCGTCCTTCTCTCTCAATGGCTTAAGTACTAAAGACGGGCAATGTCCGTCCTCTACTTCCCTGATCTCTTTGCCGTATGTTTCTAGCCTAAAAGTCGAATATAGAAATATAAATCTATGAGATATTTTCCCTTTGTTTATTTCCGTTGTTACTCGTTAATTTCTGCCAGTTTCTTTGTGAAGTTGTGTACGAATTTGACAGTTGCAGAAACATGGCTTCTCGTGAGGAATTGTTTATTTCTTCGAGTGCATTTAGTGAGTTTGTTGGGGATATTTTAAATGAAATTAGTTGTGAGATTAGTGATAATGAAGAGCAAGAAGGTATTGTTGAAAATGACAGTAGTGTAGTGATAACAGTGATGATGAGATCTGTGAAAATAGGCCTAATTGCAGACAATACTACACATAACCTACAAGTAAATGATTGGCAGTGGACTTCTAATCCAAATATAACTAAAATTCTGGTGACATTCTATAGGGAAAATCCCCCCAACAAGCAAAGCAAGGCCATTTAGAAAGTGTAGAGTATGTACTGCAAAATGAAAAAGGTCTGAAACAATTTACCAGTGCAAAAAATGTAGTGTTCATTTGCATTTGGAAAACTGTTTTGAAATTTATCATAGTCGGACAAATTTTAAAAAAAGGAAACAAAATGTACATAGTGTAAATATATAAACATAAAAAAATGTTAATATAGTGTTAAAAGTGTTGGCTAAATATGTGTTAACAATTACAACAACATTATGTAGGATAAAATTGGTAGGTTACTTGCTTTTATTATTGCACATAATCTTAGTGTAAACTATTGAAAGAATTCAGTACTGAAGGCCAATAGCATGTTAGTAAAATCCAGTTTCCAATGGGTTAACCTTCATTCTGTAAAATTTCAAATTTCATTGGACTAACTTGATACTCTTGTGGACCTCATTAAGTTTCCGAGGTTGTACTACTGCATGAATAACCTCTAAATAAATATTTGAAGCATAAACTCATATAATAGCAATATTAGAAAATAGCTAATTGCATTGTATAGTATAAGACAGGCAAAATGGAAGTTGATTAGCATGAAATAGTACTATCACATAATAATTTCAAGTAAAACAATTTTAATCAATCCGACAATATAAATAGTACGCAAAACTGCATTCCACATAAAAATATGTAAAGTCTGATAAAACTATTTTTTTTTAATTATGAAAACAATTTCTTTTATTTATTGAGAAATACAGTAGTTTAGTCTCAAACAGACAGAAATTGACAACGAATCAGAGAGGAAGATAGTCATCGGCTAAGGAATATAACATACACCAATATAACAACAGTTATAATATGTTTAATTAAAAAAATAATAATGTAAAACAAAAGTGTGGTGTGTATTTAAAACAAGCACCATTTGGTTGATAAAATAGTTTTTTTTTAAATAACCAATTATACAGAACTAAGCTTTTTTGTGTTATATAATAACACAGAAAGATTGATTTTCAAAAATCGCTACAGCATCATTTTTAAGAATGCTAAAAAATATTGTTACTATTATATTCAAGAAAATGTACATTAAAAAAAAACAAACTACTTTTTCTTTTTAACTACTGGAAAAAGTGGATATTAGATCTACTTTTACCAACAATATCCAATATTTGTTTGTCTACGATAATTTATTTGTAAGGATTTTTTATTTGCCTGCCTATTTATTTGTGTAAGTTTCTAGTTGTCATGAATAAAGAAGAAACTTCCAGCTGTGTAAAATTAAAATCAAATTACCAACTGTTACTTTTATATTAGTAATGCTGTATCAAATTTGGATTATCTGAATATCTTTTCAGAAATAAATGACAATTCAAATAAGTGGGGAAAGCCTTTAAAAAAACCTCATTTTCAGGATGGAATTATAAACGCTTAAAGTATGAACAAATGGCCTACTTTTTCTGAAAGTAAATGACAAAAAAATATCGTTTGTGATAAGCTGAAACTTCAGATAAATGTGCCCTGGATAATCACATCCCTCATGTAATAGCTAACGACTATAATGTAACACTAAAGTGTTATTGTGACACTATTAAAGCTTCAAATGTGAAAAAAAAATAACAAGTAATATACGGTCCTGCTAATATTTGCCATTTCCATACTTGTATAGCCAACACAAACCAGATTAAAATGTTTTATAATTTTAAAAAAATGTGGTTAACCAAACCTGAAATGCATTTTGAATGGAATGAAATTTATACTTGTCTAATTATTTATTAGTGCAGTTCAATAATAAAAATGGTAAAAATGAATTTTAGGGAATTCTGTCAATTTTGGGAATTTTTGCACTATATTATATGCACAATATTAACAATCCAAAATATAAAAATTCGCAAACAATGGGAAGTTGCAAAAAAGTGAAAATAAAAATGGCAAATATAACCTCAAAATGACTACCATGCAAAAGTGATAAACGTGTTATTTATGGTGAAAATGATAAATTTAATGTATTTTATAAATAACTGAATGTGTGTTATTAATAATGAAAAGAATATACTTGTTTTTTAAAAAAAAAGAAGCCTAACTTGACTAGGCTGTTGAGTGTTTAACCTAACTTCACTTGGCTGTTTCGTGTTTAATGAAACGTGTTATTAATAATGAAAAAGAATATATATATATATATATATATATATATATATATATATATAAAATTACCAATGAAAAGAATATATTTAAAAGAAAAAGAACTCCACAACCTAACTTGATTCAGCTGTTGTGTATTTAACCTAACTTCACTCAGCTGTTCCATGTTTAATGAAATGGATGTTATTAATAAGGAAAAGAGTATACATTCTTTCTTTGTTTTAAAAAAGTACTTCATAACCTAACTTGAACTGGCTGTTGAGCGTTTAACTCAGTTGTTATGTGTATAACTAGTATTCCTTAAAAAGTACTATCTTGACTCGGCTGTTGTTTACAATACATACTGTCCCAAATAAAATTATTGCACGCAAAAAGTTTGACATCCATTAAAATTACAGATTTTCATAAAAACCACTTCAGTATCATTTTCTGAGATGACAGAAATTTTTTCAATGAGGAAGAAGGATCAGTGTTAATGGAAAGAGTAAAGCTTACGGCAGAAAGTGCAGTCTTGAACTATGACCATGAAGTGTGCAAGTTCAGAGATGCAGCATACTGAAGAAGCTATACAAGTCAACCCATTGTTGGTCAAACTATACCTACCGAACCTGCTTTTTTCTAACTGAAAAATTATTTTTATTAGTCTACTTTTTTTAAGCAGTATAATCACATGTTACAATGCAATTTAGATGAGAAAGAAAATAACTATCCTTGGTATTGCTAGGTGATACTATTTCAGGGAGTAGACATAATGTGAAAAGTATATAGTTAGATAAGGAAGCTATAGTGGAAATCTAATGTGCAAACAGCTCTAAATAGAAACAGTGTACAGATAAGGACAAGTACTGACACATATCTGCAACCCACTTACAAATATTTATAAAATATTTTCCAAATGGGTAGCAGATATCAGTTTGAGTTTAAGTAATGTAAAGGGCAGATGTGGTCTCATGACTACATTTCTTGATATTTATGCAGTATATGTTGTTTTTTTAAATAGTGATTTTTGAATATTTTTTTTGCTCTATTTTATTAACTCATATACACCTGTAGAAAATAATATTTTAAAGATTAGTTTTTGGTCGTTTTTTACGAAACTATATCGTGATGTCCTTGCTGTTTACATTGCACTAAACATATTGAATTTCATATATGGATGTAACGGTCATGTGCATTATTGTTACCGACATGTACTTACTACTCATGTGTGTTACACATTCTGACAGCCATTACTAAACGTTAAGGCTTACTGCTTTTTCTGTTGGTGCGTTTATTGTAATGAAAACAGTGTTAAATAACATTCATTATATGTGAACAATGCTATTTTTAATATTTTGTGTTAGGTTCACCACACATAAACCATGTCAGGTCATCCATTTTTTTTTTTTAATAAAGGATTTTTTATTCTTTTAGCGATTAAAAACATGTTACCCCTAACGAGTGTAATTAAACAGCTTTCTCACCCAACATTTGTGTCAGCTAGGTTTTCAATATTTTTAAAAAATAAATAAATAAAGGTGTTTTTATCACCCAACAACCATATTAGTTAAGTTCACCACCAAAAATCGTATCAGGTTATTGAACACACTGAACACTTGGTTATCTGAACTAATTGGGGAGATTTGTTTGGTTACCGAAAAGTACTGTTATTCAAGCATGAATACCAGAAAACATTAATAAAAGTAGATTAAAATATATGACTCATCAAGCAAATGTCTAATGTTTACACACATGAAGTTAAGTCGAACTCTAACTTAATTGGCAGTGCACTTATGGTAGTTATGAACCTTATTTTTCAACTACATGCTCCTAATGACTAGGCATAAGGGCCACAAGCACTAGGTCGAATGAATGGTGCATAAATACAGAGAATTCTATACGGTAGACTCGCTCTATTCTGATGTTCGCCAGAGTTCACATATGCAAAGTTTTCGAACTGTTACTTAAAACGGTAGTGCACCTGTGGTCGTTACGAACCTTATTTTTCAATCACATGTTCTCAATTAATAGTACTAAACGTTGAAAGCACTTTGTCGATCAGTTTAACACCCAATGTAGTCTGATGCAAGGGGAATTACAATGTGAAAGTTCATAAATTAAAAAGCAATACTCTACTCTACTTTGTTCAATCACAATATTTTAATAGAAAAAGCTTTATTTTAAATGTAACAAGTATTTAACATTTTAAATTTCCTATTGTAAATGTAGCCTAGTTTAATTTGTCAGTTTGTTTAAACTAATATAAAGTAGCCTATATTGTACTAAAAATAAAAATTTTACCTAAGCAACAAAACAAATCTTAAAAACTCAACGGTCAATTAAGACAATACATGAAGTTTTGAGATTAGGCCTATGGATTAACTCTTGTTCTCAAGTCTATTTACAGTATCTTAAAATCTAAACATGTACCAAAAACATAAGCCTAACTACCTACGCCTATGTTACCGCCTATTAGACTAGGTTACATGTTTTTTAACCTTTTTTACAATCAGTAAATATTGAGTTGTAAATGCTACAAAAACATTGCTGATTTACAATTGCTAATGGTACAAAAACATTTATTATTGCTTAACACATTTTGTTAGTAAATGCAAAATTCAGTAGCCTATTATTCCTAGAAATCTGACGTCCTGCTTATCTGTCTTAAACTTCATAACAATTTCACAGTTAATAGGAGCGGTTGGGAGATTGTGCTACAAAGCTGAACGGGTGTTTATCAACAGACATACAGTATGCCATAAATAACTGCAACATCATTATAAAAAATGAACATTAACTCTGATAAATAACAGGCAAAACAATTTATTGTAATACATGGCCAATTTGTTATTGTAATACAGTATAATTTATTAAAAAGTTACTTTCCCTTTTGTAATATTTTCCGATGTATTAAAAAAAAAAACTCCAGTATTTTTGCGAAATAGATCACATTTTTTTTTTTTTATAATCCAGGATTTAGTTATTTAAGGTTTGAGTAACCAAGGGTTTACTGTATTTTTAAAAAAAATTAAGGTTTTTTATTGCTTTATCAACTAGACACGTTACCTACTTTCACGGGGGTAGCAATTTTGAGGTTATGTGGGTCACTTTTATTTTCAATTTTTATCATACTTGCCAAGCATTCTACAATATTATATTTTGGATTATTGCTTTTGGACATGTAATAAAGCGTTTAAGTGAAAAAAAAATTACCGAAAAATCAAAGACAACCTACACTGCATATATACTAATTTCTTTTATATATGATCGTCTGCATTAGCCCAAGTGTGCACAATAGTCGGACGTTAAACACAAAAAAAAACTTTTATATATATGAACTACACTCTATCTAACCTACTTACTACCTAACATACTAGGTAGGCCTAACTACCTAACATACTTGGTACGGATCAGCATTGTTGACTATATATGATTTTTGACTGGATAACTAGATTGACAAGCTATAAGACACAGATGACTTTAGTCACAAATATTTTGCTTCAGACAATTTTAGCTTTGCCTCTTACAAATTAGGCTGGACAGAAAATATTTTTTTATTACAGAAAAATGCATTTACTTACCTTATTAAGACAGTAAAGCAGTGGTTGTCTAACTTAGCACCAGCATGGCCATTTTATGCAATACTTACAGCCTACTGACAAGGGCAAATTTTTAATGTCATTTTATTCATATATTAGCCTACTTTATTATACATAAACTTTAAACCATATCAGGTTAGATACAGTAACACTCTATTATTAGAGTAGGCTTTAGTTTATATTTGTACATAGTCTAGCACTTTTTTTTATATAGGCTTACCTGTTCTTCTTGCTGGTGATTAATGCAGGAATTATCACTGAATTTCTGATTCACCACGTCTTCCATAGAATTAGTGTTGATACAATTCTCATCATTCTTATCAGGGGGTTCAACACCTTGTCCATTCCATGTTGCCATCTTGTACAGTTACCTTACAAAACTCCGATAAAAAACAAACTTTTAAAATTGACACTAAATATTTCATATTATTCAAAGATAAGCACAGTCTGTTGAAAATTTTAACTTTCAACAAAAATTACTAAAGAGATAATAACAGTTAAAAATCATTTTAGGCTTAAGTACAGCAATTCAAATTTAACCCAATAACCTAATAGTTGTTTGTTCATAAACACATTATTAAAATTTAAGAACAAATATAAACTGAAATGTTTTCTGATCCCAGCTCATACTGCATTTCTGGTTATGCTGTTCAAAATTGGGGGAAAATATTAACGAAACACTATTAGAACATAAAAAAAACAATGTAAAAATTATGCATCCATCTTCTTCATTGTAGTCTAGGCCTACATTATTATCCACAAAAAGTTAACCGACTATGATTAAAGCAACAGCACAAAATTAATTCCTTCACCCATAGCCAAAGACAACTAGCCAACATAATTATTTAGTGGTGTAAGACAATCGAAATATTTGTTGTAAGACTGAGTATTCATAAAAAAATATTGAAACAAAATTTAGATCATATTAACTGCAAATATGAATAATTCGGCAGGTGAAATTCAAACAGCCATTGTAATCCTTATACTAATTGAAAATCTTAATAGGTATTGATAATATGAACAACCAACACAGAGATTCAAATTTAAATTTTCTTGTTATGGCTTTATATTATTGCTTTTTAAACATTTGTACTAAAAGATTTTTTTATTTGCACAACTTGTATGTTAAAAGTTGATAACATTTTACATAGTTATGAAAAATTATAACCAATATTTCTGTCACTTACTATGTAGTCACCTTATTGTAGAAAGGAGTTTTGATACGACCTGAGTGATACAACTTTGTATTAAATAAAAACTTTTGAAGAAATTAAAAAATTACGCTTGCCCACTAATTTCAACTGTAAGTGTCACAAAGTTTTTCAGATTATGGTAAAAACGTGCTTATTACCGTTGACAACATATAATATTCTGTGGTACTAACTGTCACTTGTTCAAAATCAAGATCTGTGGTTTTCAATAATTTGTATCTGCAATATTTCATGCAATAAGTATGCAAAATAAAGGATGTAGTTTGAGCCACAGATATTACATGTTTTAGGTAAGTTGTATACTTCAGTAATAATATTGCAATAATATTCATATTACTTAATTATAATAATACTATAATACTATTATATTATAATCTGATTTTTTTTCAAATTAAAATTGTACTGTTTTCTTTATAATCTTTTTCTTGTAAGAATTTAGGTTACATATTATAAAAATGTGTTACATCTAGAATTTAAAAAAAATAATTATCAAATAAAAATATTATAAAATAATATAATATTATAATTATTTACAAAAATAATTAAGAAGTATTGTTATTGACAAAAAATAGCTAAATAAAATTTTACCTATTAAAATTTTCTAATAAATAATTTTAATAATAATTTTCTAATAAAAAACCTACAAATGCAATGAAAAAAGTAGACCGAATTAATTTGAAAGACTTGATCAATATCACAGTATTAGACAATATCACGGTAATTATAAATCAAATAATCAAAATTCTATTCAAGAGGACTTTAAAAGTTGCTAAAGGCTTAAAAGGCATTTTAATAAACAATATTTTGCCAAAATATTCTTCATAGAGAAGGTGATTACAACTATGTACGATGAAAAATTACAATATTTTCTCCGTGCGGTGTATTTTCCTCCTCTTACTGTATTGTAGTGATGCACTATTCCGAGATGTTTTTACAATCGAGACAATCGACCATCGACAAAACAATCGAGTCAACCATTGAATACCAGTTCGGTAAAACAATCTAGATGTTTAATAATTGTTGACTCGATTGTCCCAATTGTAAGGGCTATGGTCCAGACAACTGTTTGTTGACTCGGCTTTTAGATCAATGTTTTCCTTGTCTTTAACTGGACATCGGCATTTGCTATTTAGTGCCCTAATTTTTTTTTTAATTGTATTATATTTTTTCCATGACCTTTTATTTTAAAGTTTCTTACGTCTTGATAAGTAATAATTATAATAATATAACAGTGCTATACTCTAGCGTAACATACATAAAAAAAACACAAACACAAAACAAACTTTACAAACTTAAAAACATACTTACTAAGAATTAAAAAAAAAAATAACAATAAAAAAAACTGTTACACACTCTGCTTTGTATAATTCAAGGAATGACAGCAAAATTGTAAATTTTTACTTATACAAATAATATAAATAATAATAAGTCGCTAATTTAGAATTAAACTAAAATAATTATTTCGTGACGTGATAGAAGCGAATTTCTAAAAGTATTTTCTTCATTTTACTTTTTTTGAAATGTTGATCTCTCTATCAAGCAGAATTAAAATATATATTTGCATATAGTAACACTTCAACAAATTACATTGAAAATAAACCCTGACCGATGTCAAGAACGTTTCTCAATTTCAACGAATTCTAAAAATTCAAAATGGCAATTTCTGCAGTTTTTAACGCTGATTATGATGACGAAATCGGATTTTCAAAAACTTTTAAGAGGAAAAAGTTATGAATATGTAAAAAATTGAAATGTCCGCCATTTTGAAACTGTTAACGAATTTTCCTGATTAACGAACTTACCCAAACTATTATAACAATCGATTTTTGTGCCAAGTTCGAATCAAATCGGACCAAAATTGCGAATGTAAGCGTGCTAAAATAAAAACAAGAAAGCACACATTTGTGTTTACATTTACATAAATGTAAATATGTGAAAAATACTTACATTTGCCACACAGGTGTCAAACTTAACTGAATGGTTTCTAATATTCGTCACTAAAGGAATAACAGAATAGACATTTGCCATTTAATTGGAATATTTATTAAACATTTCCGGCAACACCAGTTCCGATTGTAAGTTGACGATTCATTCGATGGTTTTGTCGATGATTTAGGCCTAAGCAACAACACAAAGCTAAAGTAAAGTGATGACTGACGAGTCCAATACAATCAAGAAGCATCGAGATATTTTTACAATTTAAACAATCAAATAAAATATCTCGTAATCGCCAAGCACTACTGTATTGTATCGAGATCGAATGTTGTCTGATAAAGATTTATCTGTCAGTCAAAACTAAGTGCCTAACTAAAAGTTAAACAAGATGCCTAATTAAATGTCCGCGATGTAAGTCCGTCATTTCTATCAACTCGTTACCAGTAGTATTTCGGCATTTAAATTTCAAACCACAGCAGCACAACATAACGTGCCTTAACACTTGTGAAAAAAAATTTCAGGTATACTAACTGCGACAGAGAAAAAAGTGATGATACATAGACATTTTTGTTAAAACTACTTTTGTTATATTATATAAAATACCATAAAGTAATACATTTGTATTAAACACAGTTATTTTCTAAACTGCTACGTATTTATTAATAGTAATTTACTATTTTTAAAATAGTAATTTTACGTTACAGGTGATGATAAAAATATCAATATCTTACTTTTTACACATAACAAATGCTAGATTTTGAGAAGGATTTTGACAACTATGGCAAGTATGGAGAAACACAAGACATTTTTTTCAAATTTTTAAAGAATATTGTTATTTTCAGGATGTTTTTCAGAAGTGTGGACATTCATTAACTTTGTTTTAATTTATCTAGGGTTGTACTGATAAATTCTTCTTTCTTTACTTTTGTGAAAAAACATGTTGTACCCGGAATTGGATTTTTCACGATTTTTGGTAAATAAATAAAACACACAGAGCTGCAAGTCTGGTGGGATTTATTAGAAACATACTTTATTTGTGATTTACTGTACTTCTATTTTTATTATCCATTCGCAGATGCTTTAACCCACTTTTGTTTCTTATTGTTTACAAACAGTCGTAAAAAAATATATATGTGATTTTAACAAAAATAAAATGATAAAGTAAAAAAAAAATTAATAAAAATAAAACGTTTTCAAAATTATGGCACACCAACATGACAACCATAAATCCTCTTATATACCACTCACCAGAATTGTCACTCCGGTTCCTAAAATTTCCGAGACATTCACTCCAACATTCTGGGATGCCACTTTTTATGAACTGTGATTAACATATAATTCAAATATAATTATTTATCATTTATTTATTTGAATTTTTTACTTCGAATCTTTTTGTTTTTTTATAGTAAATAAATACATTTCTTTTGTCAAGATTTAGTTATTATATGTTTTCATAAGAAATTACAAAATCATTCAAAATATCAAGAATGTAAACGAGATAACAGAACCTGTTTGGCCTTATTTACTTCTATTACAGATTTTATTACCAAATTTGGCGTAGGATTCAGTATGAACTTACTATCAACCAAAAATCGACAAAAGTTGGTATTTTGTACAGTTTTGAGAAATTTCGAAAATTTCAAAATGCTATATCTCTGGAAGTATTACAGCTAGAAATTTAGTTTTGGTTTCAGGTTGAATAAAATGTGCTGTATTTTATAAAATGTTTATAATTTTTTTTACAGATCAATACTTTAGGAGTTTTTTGGGGAAAATTAGGGTCAAGGACGGTTAGGGCACAGTCCGAAAATTTGGCGCTTTTCAAGATGGCAATGTCTGAGATAGTGGGAAGAATTCTAAAACTTGGATTTTTTAAGAATGTATTAACCCATACAACATATGAAAAATTGGAACTACTCTAATTAATGTAACCTTTTGTGACAATTTCATTGGGCTATGTATTTACAAAAAAAAACACACATTCTGTTTTTTACGTAATATGATAAAAAACAGAAAAATCGTTTTTCGAAATGAGTAAATTTGTGAGACTGTGTATTTCACTAGATAACCATGGTTTTATCTATGTACATGGTTTCTAAAATATTACCTTTGTTATATTTTAGACTAAATGTTGGTAGTTGGTTAGTAATAATTCCGAATTCGTGTTTTCGTCGCATTCAATATGGCCGCACGTTATGGAGATCATGATATAAGGTGGGTAAATAATGGGTTTATATGTAGCCGATAAAATCAAAATTTTCGAAGAAAAGAAAAGAATTATGCGAAAGTACTTTAGTGTTACGCAGCTAGTGTTATAAAAGGTCATAACACTATTTGCTGTACGATCTGCTTGTATTTACCATCGTTCAACAAATGTATCACCAGATGCATTTGTAAGAAAAGGCCTAACCCCTAAAATACCATTTTCTTCCTAACAGTCATTATGTATATATTATTTTCCTTCCGTATATGATCTTAATTCCTTCAACTTTAAGCAAATAGCCTATATTTGTGTCTTAAATAAACACAATGAAGTTTAGGCTGTAATTTGTATAGACCAAGACCTTAAATTATATCAAATATTTTTGGAGTAATTTAAAAACAAAAATACATTTTTTATTTCTTACTTAAAAACATTACTTTAATGTAAAAATTAAGGAAAATTTTGCATTCTTGTTAGTCTATGTATGCTTTAATCAACAATAAATGCTATGGATTTAAAAAAAATTAATGTAAAGACTTTCAAGTAAAATAAATGGTGAAAAAAAGGTAAAAGATTTTTAAGTACTTTTGGCTGTTATGGTTTTTGCGCCAAAAACTTTATTACATACCATTAATAATACAAAATATAAAAGTGTGGAAAATACAGGAAGTATGGAAAAAGTTGAAAAAAAAATTATCTGTGGAACTGAACAATTACTACTGTTCTACTTTTACTCTGTACAAAAAGTCTTTTTAATCACGAAACTGATGTATTTCATAATAATAATAATAATAATAATGTGTAATTAATAATATGAACAATATAAACTTTAAAAAATTGTTTTAAGAACCTAACACAATTTCCTATGAAAATAGTATTGTGTGAAAGTAATCCAACCTAACCTTTTACTACTGTGCAAAAATAAGAAATGTTTTTCATCATGAAAATGATTTACTAAATAAGTGTAATTAATAATAAGAATCATAGAAACTTTATTTAAACAAAATCACCTTAAGAATGTAACTAACATGGTTTTGTATGAAATTAGCATTGTGTGAAAGATATTAACTTTGTAATGATTGTTATGGCGGATATAAAGCAGTTACATTAGTACTACCATGATGAGTAACCTTGTCCTAATAAATCTAGTGTGATCCATGCTATGTAAATGGTAATGACATCACAATGTAATTCTATTAAAAATCACAAAGTTGAAATCAATTATGTGAATATCTCTTAAATGAATAATAAAGTACATAATAAAAAAAAAAGAATGTTTAAGTCATTCATTTTATAAGAAGCTTAAAATGTCAGAAATACAAAAAACTTGTATATTCAATTATTTCTTAAATTTTTTTTTAATAATGAAAAACTGCCTTAATTTCTTAAAATTGATTCATCAGTTTTTGATAAAATTTTTGTCATAATAAAGAATCACAATCCAAATCAGTGTACCATATCAAATTTGATATTAAGTAAGAAAAAAAGATTTGAGTGTGTATAGAAAAACAAAAGAAATCTTTTTGTGATCAGCATTTTATTTTTTTTTTGGTTTTTATTTTGTGCCAACTTTTGAAATAAATTCTCTTTTTTTTCAAATTTGCTACAAGACCTAAGGGTAAAATATGTAGTTAGTGGATACCAATAATATATATATTTATTTTTTGCCAAAAAATTTTACTTAATTAATGTACCTAAGAAGCCATAGTATCATTTTGCTGCAATTATTGTCAAATGAAAAAAGTGGAAACTTAATTAACCAAACCAGTGCTATGATTTCTGACCTAGTTAATGTTCCAACATTATATATAGTGTAGTTACTGCTTTCAACGAGCAGTAACTACTATTATTCGTGTAGTAACATCCATACTCCATGCAATATAATTAAATGGCAATGATGTCACAAAATAGTTAAAAACAAAAATATATTTACATGATAAGAAGTGATGTTTATTAATTATACACATAACGATTTAATTTTCACACACACACACACAACCAAATTTTTAGCAACATTTAATTAATATTTTAAAAATTATACTGATTTTTCAATGCTTCCAAACCAGATTTTTTTTAGTGTTTAACGTCCGACTATTGTGCACACTTGGGCTAATGAAGACGACCAGACTTTTTTGAGTGTATAGCAACCTATACTTTTGTTTAGATGTTTATGGGATACACATAAGTATTCTTTGATTTCTAACAGTTTTTTTATATCCTTGCAGTGTATTTTTTAATAGGAATTTTTGAATATTTTTCTTTTATTACATTGTTATTTATTTATTCAGTTAAGAGATATTCACCATGGAAAATAATTTGTTGTACAGTTACGAATTTTTTAAAAATCCCCTACAGGTACGTAGATTGTGCAACTATAACTTAAAAATAAGATAAGATATAAATAAAGTGTTAGAATATGATATCAGTCATAAATTGTATAAATTTGTATAATGTTGCAATGTTGTACAGTTTATGTGGGGAAATATGGCAATAAATAAACAACAAAAAATTTCTAACAATTTTAGTCTATTTTTATAGAACTATATTATAATGTCATTAATGTTTACATTGCATGAAGCATGTATATCTGCATTCACATAGATATATTATGCAAATCATGACTTCACTATTTGTCACCCTGTAGTGTTCAAGCAAGTTCATCTACTTTCTTAATATTTTGTTGCAAACCGGCATGCTTAGGTTTAATACAAGCACATAATATTAGGTTCTTTAAATACAACTGTGTTAGTTTTGCTCTCAAGTATTTTTTTTTCTAGAAAATGTTTCATTGAAAGGTAAATACTTACTTTCATTGCATGCTTAGGTATAATAAATAACCGTGATAGATTTAACATGCTCAACCGTATTAGGTTCTTTATACAGAACTGCGTTAATTAAGTTCTTAAGTCTGTTGTTTTCATCATTATTAATAGCCGCCTCGGTAGCCTAGTGGATAGCGTACTAGGCTTTTACCCCGAGGACCCGGGTTCAATTCCCGGTGAGGGCTTGGCATTTTCATACACTATAAATCATCCCATCGTCTGCATTAGCCCAAGTGTGCACAATAGTTGGACGTTAAAAAATAAAGAAATTTTTAATAACGTACATTTCATTAATCGTTTTCGTGATGAATAAGACATTACCTAATTTCGAACAGGAGTAATTTTGAGGTTATGTGGGTCACTTTTATTTTCAATTTTTGTTCAAACTCCCCATACTTTCAGTGCTTTCATATTTTGGATTTTTGATTTTGGGCATATAATAAAGCATGTTGGTGAAAAAATGAAAAAATGAAAAACAAGTTGTACTACGTATTTACCAGTTTTTTAAACTAAAAACATTTTTCGAATTTAAACAGTAATCTCGAGGTATGGGTAAACTTTATTTTTGGTTGCCAATTTTTTTTCTTGAAGGGGGAATATATTCTTTTGATTGATCATATTTTTAATGTTTACCTTTAGAAGGTAACAGAAATAAAAACAGAAGGGTACTTTTATTCTGAAATTTATAACCCTCACTTTTCACATGATAAAACTCTGGTACTTAAAAAATGGAAATTGGATTTTAGGTGGAAGACAGAAATTTCAAAGCTCTTGTTTAGTTTTTTATGTCTGTGTCAGTTCATTCTTATCACATTAATTTTACATATTCAAGCCATTTTCAAACTTTGTGATATTTTATTTTAAAAAAAAATACTATCCTAATGGATAACCACTACACAGTCATTTCAACACTTGCTGTTGAACCAGCAAATCTTGATATCAACACAACAGAAACTACACAAGAACTGGAGAACTCAGTACTTATTGAAGGTATGCTTGGCCAAGTAAAATGGAAGTGCAGCGTTCGGGCAAGCTTTCCTAAAGAGAATAACAAAATTTATTTATAGAAGAGCATGTGAAACAAGTGGCAACTTGTTGGCACTGGTTACTTTGCTCACCACTGGAAAGGGCACAGTGGCCTATCCCCCATTGGAAAACAAATATATTTGATTTTACTGGCAAGCATGTATCATGGATGTATCATTTAGCGTATTACCTATTATCCGGGATGGTACTCCGGTTAATGGTCTTAATTCGTTCGAGAACTAAGACTTATCTGAGCAGACTACTGTGCAAGTCAGTGTTTACAATAGAGACTTAAGGAAAACATTTTAATTTGTTACATAGGAAAAAATTGAGGTTTCTCCATTAATATGTTAAAAATGAAGAATGAAGAAAATTCACAGAACAGAAGTGAACTATTTTAACTAAATTCATACAGATGTAATGATACCACATATATACACACAGGAAAAATCAATATTATATATTTTCTTGAATCATACTGTAACTTTTTTAGTTCGATAGTTAAAGTCTGTCTTTTACTTTCAATACCTCAAGCACTTCTTTTAGGACCCATTTAATTAATATTAAAAAAAAAAATTGAAAACAAGATTTAAATAACAATTTGAAACTTGGGACGCAAAGGCACTTAACGTTTTGTTAAATTTAAAAATCAAAGTATGTAACACAATAATACTACAACTAATTAAATTTTTTAATGTGCTAACGAATTAAAAACACATTGAAGGGATAATGACACACCAAGTAAAATTAGGTACGATGACAGAATAGGGAATAGGAGTGGGCATTCTGAGAACAGATATCTAAATAAAATCCTATAAGTTATTGTCCTACAAAAACCAAATACCCATCAAGAGTTTGTTTGTGTTAACTCAGCACAATGTTATCTCTATATTTATACATCTGCTGTAGTAATTTAACAAAATTAAAATACTCTTATAATATGTTCAGCCTTATAATATAAGGCGGGCATGCATATACATAACAGGAGTTATCAGATCGTGCCCTGCAGCAGCAATGGAGGTAATTCTAGACCTCACACCCCTCCACTTAGTAGTGGAGACATCTACTAAAGACGCACATCTCAGAATAGCTAAAACCAACCTGGGAACAACACCAGAAAAATATTTGATAATTTGTCAATTATCAAAAACTTCCAAAGGATTTGATTAAGAAATACAGCTGCTAGAAACATTTTCTCACTGATCTAAGCACTAGATAGAGTCTTGATTAACCGTAATTCTTTGGACAATTGGGGTGACGGATGATAGAATAGACGGATTACGGAAATAGACCAACCATACTTCTGGTGATTGATAAAAATAACAATATATTTTGTTAATAGCTCAGATTGTTTTATTATTATTTTGAAAAATGTAGTAAAACTCTTGAATTTTCTATTTAACTCTAATTATGTATTATACAAATTTTACGTACATTAAGTCTTTAATACATTAAATTATCAGTACTTTTTTTACTCACGTAACTTAGAGTACTTATATTACTCTTGTGCTCCTATTGTAGGAGGACTGTATTTTTAGAGATCATGTGCCAAACTTGTTTAATCAGGAGGCTAAACTAATTGACTAATTTCTGTGATATTCACGATGTAGGACTTTCTTTATGAGATGAGCAAAATTTTTCAGTTTTAAAGAACTTTTTCTAATAACTTTGATTAAATTTTTCGTGTTTTAACATATAATAATAATAATAATGTTTAGCCTATTGTCTTTGGCATAAATGTGTGTTTTGAATTAGAACACCATATTTATTGTGTTGGCTTATACTTTGAAATGTACTATCATAAATAATGTGAGAGCATTTATCTTTCAATAGAAACACCCATACACTCTTTTCGAATTTGTTGACACTATCTGAAGTGTTTAATCTCATTCCACTAGGTGATAAAATCGTTTAGTTTTCGATTACCAATGTTTTCTTGCGGTAGCAATTAGTATCAGTTGGCGTCACCTATGCTGTAGTAAGTTGTGTCCAGCTACATTGTTTTGTTTTGTCTAGGAGGTTACTGTTAATTTTACAAATTATTACTGTGGAAGACTTCAAAAATGGCAGATAACAGAATTAACTGGCGGTTAATGGAAACTGATATTTAATTGAGACTTTGTTGTACCATAATATGGTTTACTGAGACACCTGAGAGAATTGGAGCTGGAGTATTTTGGTTGAGAAGCAAATACTTTGAAGCAGTGGGCAAATACCACAGTATCAATCTGGCTGGAGTGTATTTTATTGACAGAAGTGTGTAAAGAAATTTTGACAGGCAGTACAAGGAGAAAAACATTGTCAGATAGTGAAACAGTAGTGATACGCGATTACAAGATGTTTTAGTCGATTGTTTCGATTGTCAAAACATCTCATTGCTTCTCGATTGTATTAAACTTGTTAGTCATCATGACGATTTTTTCGCCGAGTCCTCGTGTTGCATACACTTGTATGTTTATGTGTTCAGTTCAAGTAGCCCTAAATCATCAACAAAACAATCGAGTGACTCGTCTACTTATAATTGAAACGGGTGTTGTCAAAACCCTTCAAGATAGGTTTGACCACTCTTACTAAATTAAAAATGTATGTTTTTTTTTAATTAATTATGAGTCTTGGCTGCTTTTTGGTATGTATAAATATATAGTTGTTTATTACACATTGCAATTAAAGTATAAAGTAAATAAATTGTTCTTAATTTAATTCTACATGAGTGGTTATTAATATTATTAGTGCATATATTATTTGTATAAGCAAAAACTAAAAATTTCTTTTCAGTCCAGAATCACACTTAAGTAATGCATGTAAAAGAAGTTTTTTTGTGATGACTGTAAAATTTGATGTTTGATTTTTGTTTTATATATTTTGGTAATAATAAAGCTCCGTTTTTATTAATATTAATAATTCGCACTTACAATCGATTAAAAAAAAAAAAAAACAGTTGTTTTTGTCAAGTCAAAGAAAAGGAAAGCATGCACTAAAAACCAAGTCAATAATCAGAAACCATTGCGATGAAAATCGTCAAAAATTCGTCACACATATCGATTATTTAACTCGACTGGGATTTGATGGTTGACTCTATTGTTTTGTTGTACGATGATCGATTTTCTTGATTATAAAAATATCTCGCAATCGCTTATCACTACGAAACAGCCATTAAAGCGCTGATTTCTCCAACCATCAGCTGGCAATGGTCTAGGAATGCCTGCAAAAGTTAAATAGGCTGGGCCAGAGTAATAAGGTACTCTGAATAATAAGGCACACACCTGGGTACGAGGGCATGCCCAGGTGATGGAAATGAGAAAGCAGATGAGCTGACAAGGAAAGGGGATTGAGCCCACTCATAGGACCAGAACCATTTTGCAGACTTAAACATAACTACATTAAGCTATCTTATTTAGATATAGATTTATTTCTTTATTAAAAAAAAAAAAATGATGAAGCTAAAATGTGGAAGAACAGGCTAAAAATCTATGCTCTGGAAAGGAAAATCTATGCTTAACCCTCAAGGATTAAGACAGGCCAAAGAGCTCCAAGGGAACTTTGGCAGGTGTCAAGTGAAAATCTGTATAGGCCTAAGGAAAAATAAGAGGACGGATTTTCTTATGGTGAATTAAGAACATCGTAGGAATCTTGGCTTAGTAAAAAATCCAATTTGCAGATATTGACGGAGGGAAGAGGAAACTCTCTTATTACCTGCTGGTAGACCCAGAACAAATTGCTACGAGAAGAGCAAGTATTTTGAGACATCACCAATTAGAAGTGAGGGATCTACCTATCTTGAGTCCTATCAAAATCCTGGACTTCAAGAAGAGGCTAGGACAGAAGAAGATAATGTAACTGAGCAACTGAGGTATATTTTTTTCCGGCGAAGAACCATAAAGGCTATCTTCGCCATGTGACTAAGGTATAAAGGACCCCTTTCCTTTATACCTCTGTTTCTCAATTACTTTATCTCCTCCAGTCATAGTCTGCACAATAGATCTATGTAGGTCGCAGTGTGTTTGTAATCCTTAATCATTCATTCTATTACTTATGCGTAATATCGTCGACCTATGTGTGTTTTTTAATTTTATATATAGGTTTTTTCCGAGAAACCTTGAGTAAAATAGGATGCAATAACTTAGAGTATTCAGGTTTATAATGTGGAGACCTTTGTGACTTAGATTTGTAACTCAAAATATCAGCTTGAATAGCTACGACCATTCGTATTTATATAAATACTGCAGTTTATAATTTTTGTTTGCAAATTAAATTTTTGTAAAGGCATATTAAGGAGCTAATCTAAATAAAAAATCTACTTTTAAGGGAAAATATACAAAATTATGAAGTAGTAAACACTTCTTTTTAACGTATAATCTTTGCTTTAAGGAATACATACAATTGTTATGATTTTCAGTACCTTTTTTCTGTTCAGTACAGCTTACTATTTACAGTGCACCAGTTATCTTTTTTTCCCCTCAAGGGGATCTTTGTTTTACAAGGAAATTTACGCGCACAAAGCGATAACAAAAGAATACTGAAAATTACATGAAATAAAAGTTAGGTTATTATTTATGTTTATTAATTAATAACATATTGTTTGGGTTTTTTTTGTTATTTTAAGACAAAAAGCACATTAAGGCTATTATCGCCTTCCTAAATGTAAGTGTGAGAGTAAAGTTTTAAAGTCATAAGTGTAGTGTTGCAAGTGTAAGTGTGTGTTAGACTCGGGTACCACGAGGGATGTCTAAATCCTCTCAATAGGTGCAGCTAGTCTGTACCTCCTGCGGGGTAACACCAGTTATCCAAAATAAAGGGGGGAAACCGCTTTGGATAACAATTTTTTTCCTTTAAGCCATGCATAGGCCCTATGTTTTTTGTATCTAATTAATTCAAAAGATTTTGAAGGTTAAATGATTCTATCCTTCTTTTTACACTATACATGACTTATATTCTTTATTAAAGTTAAAAATTACATTACATTTTTAGGCTTACATCAATAAAGTGTTCTTAAGATAGATAGGTTGTAGCATATTAATTATTCATTAAATTGTCTCTGATCTTCAATTTTTTTGATTACAAGGATATCAGCTGGTGTTGACTCGCTGCTTTGTTCAACAAATTTTAGCTCAGTCTAAAATAAACATGATCCACACTTCTGTATTGACAGCTGTATTGAGTAACTAATGCAAATGTCAGGGTTTGGGGGTGCGGGTGTGGATTGACAGTTTTTTCCTTTTTTTTTGGCTGTGGAAATCAACTCAAAATCAGGTGTTTTTCTTCTTTGCTAGCCCATGCAATCTCACCCTTGTTTTCCTGTAAATTTTATTTATTCTTCATCATTCTTTAAGGGATTTGTAATTTTGGATAAGTTTCGTATAACTTAAATTTAGATTGACTTGAGTTCAGTTAACCGAGGTTTTACTGTACTATGTTACACAATTCTATTTTGTAACCCTTTGGCTTCTCCATCTTTCTTCAAACAACTTAAATTAATAAATAATTAAATATAGTTCTGATCTCTTTTTCTTCATTTTTTGTTTGTCAGCCCGCTGTCGTTTTTACCAGTATCCATATCATAATTAGTTTCTATTTCTGTAATTCATGTTTTTTTCCCAGTTCTGTATGTACATTCTATAGACTCGACCGTCTATAGAACAGTTCTATAGAATCAACCTTGCTTTGTGCAGCCACTGAAGCTTCTTTTGATATTCATTTTCTAGTTATAGAAAGCCAGTCCTTATCGATTATTTACCAAGTATAGTATAAAATCTGTGTGTATCAGTGATTATATTTACAGTTGTGACAGTCTTTTTCAGTGAACACTAAATTGAAAGATTTACAAAAGGCTACTTTTTTCCGGCGAAAAACCATTAAGGTTATCATCGCCGAGGCACGATATTAATAAAATAAAATTTAAGAACATCACTAAATAAACAATAACAATAATTTAAAACAACATACATTAACAACTATAAATACTATTCCTAAAACTAGTTAACAGTAATATATAACTACAAATAAATAAATAAAACTAAACAACAAGGAAAATAAAGCAACAATAATAAATTAAGATAAATAAATAGCCACAAATATACAACTTGTTGCAGGGCAGTAAAGAGGCCCTGCAATATTATTTTAAATTAAATTTAACAGATTCGTTAAACAGATTCAGACGAAAGAATTTCCGAGTCTGGTCAATGGCCGAGACACTATCTCCCAATGTCCTCTGCATACTATTCCCCAGACCACACAAACGAATGAGGCTATTAAACATATATTATTTTTATATATGTACTATGCTGGTGCTGAACTTGCACACCTTGAGACCCAGGGTTTGAGACTGTAGTTAGTGTCATACGTTTCTTGGCTGAAAATTGAGAACATTATCTATCAGCAGTGAAAAGTAATTGTATCCATTAAGGTGCAATCTGGTGGACATTTCGTCAATCATATTCAGACTTCACAGTACACAGCTGTTAAGTTCTGATGTCAGTGACAGAGAGGGTAAAGATTACATTCATTAGATAACACTGTAAAGTAAACAAATGTCCCCTCTCATATATCTACTCTTTAGTTTGTAATCTGCTATGCCTGCAAAAGTAAAAGCTTGTAAAATGGTTTCTGTTGGCTGGTACAAAGGTCGGAGACTACAGAAAAATAATGTGAAATACAAGTTATCCTGGTTTTTTTTAAAGTAGATTTTTTAAAAGTGGGTTTAGCGTTGATGCCTTTTTATATTTATTATTATGTGTCTGTGCACATCTCAAGAGATTAAACTACCGATTTCTTTAATATTCACCATGTAGGTCTTTCTTGATGAGATGAGCAAAAGAACTTTTTTCTAATGATTTTGTTTAAATTTTGCTCAAATGTAGTGCATTGGTATTATAACATATACAGTAATAATCTCTAAAAATGTGTTCAAAATTAAAAAATCGTTAATCTGGTATTGCTCAAATTTTAGTCATAGGCCTATACTTTACAAAGAATAATAACTCTGGTCAGTGTGCAATGTAATTTATAAAGAATAAAAAAATGTAATTAAAAACATGGTTCGGTAGTAGATTGGAAAAACGAAAGTAATCAATTCCATCCATTCAGAAAGGCTTCAAAAACATTTTTTTTAATTAAAGGCCAAGATTTGGGTGAATTGGAACTCATAAAAACAATTTTTTTTAGACTTATATGACCTGAAAATGGATAGATACATCAAAAGGTCAAGATCAATCATGATGTATATACTGTTTTAATAATTTTAATAGGCTTGTGGGAAAAAAATTAGGTGGTGTATGTATGTAATAATTCATCACACAAAGAGTACTGAGCCAATTGATGTGAAATTTTGTATGAATATTGGCTTTATAACTGGAGACCTGATTCCAACAAAGACTTATTCTGATATAATTAATTTAACATGCTATTTTGTCGAAAAGTTTATAGAGTTCACAACCCTTGGTCAAGATTAAGATTAAGTTAACCAGTCTACTGAATTAGAACCCAATAGGTATAGTTGCGCAATATGTCCTTTGATCACAGTGCTTAGGGTTATAGTATCGCTAACTGTAGCTTTATTTTTAATCTTAACCTCGGTTAATGGGTGTGTAATAAAATATTGTGACCCTTGCATGGAAACTGTACAGGTAATCAATTAGTTTGAATTATTTTTTAAATATGCTTCAAAATTTGCCATTAGCCTACACATACTCTTGCAAAATATAGGTCCATGCTCTCTCATACACGTGCTTTTTAATAATGTGTTAGACATAACACACATTTTCACAAATAACACAATATGCCCCAAAGGGCCATGTCTACCATTACATACGGTTTCAAGAACTCGTACAGGCATTTTGAGGAAGTAGCCTATAGTCTGTATTTTATAAGCAATACACAAAAAAGAATTTTTATACAGTTTTTTCCCTATTAATGATCTACAATCAGTACATACATCAGAACCTACTTCTTTTATTGAAAATGAACTATTTGGAGCTGCAGTCATGTTGAAGAGCCATACCTTGAAATGAGACTGTGAAATGAGTTACAATCTTGATCTGTAGAACATGTTTGTGTGTATGACATTCACAAGTTTTATCTGATTTTGATTGAAACCTGGCTCAAATATTGATTTTCAACATATTGGACAAATTAGTTATCCAGTTGTATCCACGTATATATCCAGCTGTTTTAAAATGGCATTCACTTAAAATCTTAAAAATTTATAAATTTGTTAGTGTAAGTATTACAATTTATTGTAAAATTACTGTATTTAATCCTTAATTGATTAGGAATTATTGTAAATAATAATTATTCGTGTAATCTGACAGGAATATTATTATGGCTGTGTTATAGAACTATTAAAAACAAGCAAGTTAATACAGCCCGTAATTGAACTTGTATAGGCTAAATAATTTTATTAGGATGACTGTTTATAAAATGAATTTAAATTTTAAATGTCTGTATTAAAAAAAGTTGCTTGAAAGTCATAGCTCGTTTTTCTGCAAAAATTTGGTTGCTGCGTAATACATGGTAAAATAACTATTATTTTTATAACAATTTTATTAAAAAAAAAAAATATATTTGTAGAACGTTACATAGTTGATGTGAAAACACAAAATAATTGAAAAATAATGAATTAATTTAAACTGATTTCAATATCAAAATGAATAACATAATGAAGAAAAGTGAATATTGTGTGTTGCAAAGTTTTACCAATATATAATAGCGTATTGTGTTCGGCATAGATGATCCATATGTGCCCCAAGCTTTGTATCACTATCATTAAATTAAACTTTTTATAAAGTAGTTTTTATCTTTTCCTTCAGCCTGCACAGCATATTAATAAAAAATGAAGCTACTTTAAGTCTGCATTTTTTTTGGATAGTCTACAGGCAATATCTCATATATATATATATATATATATATATATATATATATATATATATATATATATATAAAATATCTTTACAATTGTCACTCTTTACAGTCAAAGTGACATTACAAGATATACAAAAGTAGGCATCCATCACGTTTACAACACAGCATCTGTAAAGTTAATACCACATTCTATTTGTAAAATATAGTAAACTTTACTTATTCATAGACACATTTATTCTTAAAGAGATATTAACAGTGAATTTATTTTAAAAAAATACATTAGAAAGATTGTTAAACTGATCTTAGGGCTAAAATTGATTTAACCTGGGCTACAAAGGCTACATTAATATCAGACCTGTAAATAGTAATTTTTTAAATTAATAATAAATAATATGTTTTTAATATATTCACTTTAGACTTATCAATACAATTAAAGAAAAATGACTCATTGGAAAAGTGTTGTTTCTATAATGTGAAGCATATGTAGGCTTATCTGTAAAAGCTTGCATTAGTTTATTGACTATACTAACATCCAATGTTTGATGGTAAAAATACCTATAACTCAGAATTCTTTCCGACTACACTGATTGTGCTAAAAATTTACAAGTAAGCTTATACTTTATAATTTACCCTTCTGTTCAAAAGTTATATTTTTCTGAAGTTTTTTTTTTTGTTTTAAGGGCGTGAAAACTATCCCTTCACACAAAAAATTTAAAAATTATACATTTAAGCATTAGTCATTTTGAAGTTATATTTAAATGTATAAAATAAATATTTGCTCATATTTTAGAATATATTTTATAAAGTATATTTCAACCCCTAAGAACTACCCCTAATGACAATATTTATGAAAAAAATTGTGTTCAACATTTAAAAAGTTTTAAATGGTGCATTTATAATGAATTAAAATAATGTTACTGTTTACACTGATTTCTGATTGATTGCAACATTCAACCCGTAAAAACCACCCCTTCTGATGTAATTTACAAAAAATAAGTCTTTAACAGAGAAATATTTGTTAATTGTATGTTTGTAATGAATTGTACTACCATAACTATTCATAATAATATTTCTCAATTATCACAATGTTTCAAAACCTAATAGCTACCCCATATAAAATTTACAAATTTAATATAGTTTCAACAGCTTAAAATTTTTTGTCTTAGAATTATTAATAATTAAAATTATGAAATGATTAAAAGGAGAAAAGGAAAGATTTATGTATATTATATACGTAATAGCATACATATTTTACTAATGATAACTTATCAAAAATGAATAAACATTTATGAGGAGGATCTATAATTGAAGGACAATTTTGACAATCACCGTAAAATGTTCTTCATAATGTATTACAAAAAAGACTAACTATTTGACAACTAAAAGTTGCGCAATTTCCTTTTTTGAAATTACAAAATATCATTTTCAGAAGTTCTTTTGGTGCAGGATTGTCTAACATTTTTATTGGTTGTAAAAAATCCTGATAATTAATCCATCCCCAATCTAAAAAAGTTAAGTATACAAATTTTAATGAACTTTCATTTGTATTAAATAAAAAATTAATAACACTATAGATTTAATGATTTTTGAGTTTAATTTTATGAGCGCACCACGTGTTTATGTTGAAAATTTTGGAAAACTACTGATTACATAACCATATGAAATAGATGTGTGTGCGCATGCGCTTGCATCGTGTCAGGGCGCGAAGCATTGAAGCATTGTCAAAAGCTCCCTCAATATCAAGAAAGACACCGAGGGCATATTCTTTGGTCTCCAGAGTCCCTTTCAATCTGTGAACCAAATTGTGAAGTGCACTCTCACAACCTTTTTCTGATTAATAGGCATACTGACTGACATGTAGAAAGAGTAATAAAGAGTAGGGGTGTTGTGAAATCATGACCCCTCTAACATATCTCTCTACCAATTTCTGTAAAGTCTTCAGAATGAACAAAGTCAGACTGATGAATGAACAAAGTCTAAAAGCCTTAGGGTCGGCATATGATGCTCGCACCAGCTTAGGAATAAAAACTACACGGGCCGCTTTCCACCCCAGAGGTACATACCTAGTGGCTATGCTGGCCAGGTACAATCTGCACAGAATAAGTGCAATAGACTCTCCTCCATGCTGTAAAAGTGACAGAAAATACCATCAGGTCCTGGTGACGAATGGGTGAAAGGTATTTATGGCCCATTTCACCTTATTTCACAAAAAAAAAAATTCAAATCCACAATTTGGTTTGCGATTTTCCAATCTCCTCTACTAGGTTTCCTATAGGGAACATGAGACACTCGCTCCCTTCTTGCATTCCTGACCACAGAGTCAGGAAAGTGTTCCCTGAGTAGGACTTCCAGGGTGTCCTTCCCAGTTGTATACTCCCCATTAGGACGAACAAGGGTCCCCACAGGGTTTAAAGGGTCCAAGGCTAGGACTTTGTGAAGTCGTGCTCCCTAAGAAGTACGACTGACCTCCCCACAGAACTTCCTCCACGAGTCCTGTCTCGCCCTTTTTAAAGCCTTATTATACTCGGTCAGGGCCCGCCTATAGGCCTCCCACTTACCGTAGCGCTTGGCCGCATTGAACAGCCTTCTAACCTGTCCCCTTTGCTCAGAAAGTGCCTGGGTCCACCATTTAGCATTAACCCCAACAGCCTTTTTCGTAAGGAAACAATTCTTATGAAAGGAGTCCACAACTGTCTATGTATTTATGTATGTGTATATTAGTAATAAGTAAATAAAAAAATGTAACTTTTTTCAGAGTTCATGGAGACAGAAAAAAAACGTTACCAACAGAACCACCATTTACAGCCTATGTTGGAAACTTGCCTTCCCAAGTTGTGCAAGGAGATATCATTAGAATATTTAATAATGCCCAGGTATGGAACAAATTTGAAGAAAATAAGATCCATTTATTATTTATATTAGTTGGCAATACTTAGAAACTATTTGTCCTCATAATTCATAAAAAGGCTTTGATAACAATAATTTTATTTTTCCTCATACAGTTTTGAATTTAGGGTTTATCAGACACCTCCAGCATATTTGAAAGAATTTTAGACAACCATGAAAGAATCTCTATCATTTATTAACATTAGTTTTATAAGGAGTAGATTCACTATGGCTTGAAAGGTTCAATCTGGCTGATTTGCCAGGTGTGGTGAAATTTCCTTACTATGGGAAAATTATATGCATTTTGGTACTGGAGAAAAATAGTGGTGAAATCGTATAAGTGGCTCATTGCTAGCAATTTTTTAAATAAAAATAGATGATGTATGAATTTACAAAATTATTCTTGGATTTTAACATGCATTGCTAATACAATAATTGAACTTAAATTTATGTTCATTATTGCAAAATAGCCACTGGACCACATATTTAAATAATTAGAATTATGACCTATTTTTTCCGTCTAGTGAACTTTTTTTACTCACGTCATAACGGCAACCATGGTTTCGAAAACCTTAACTGTTTCATCTTCAGGCCATAATACAAAATGTCAAATCCCTCTGTTGAGGTCGTCACAAAATTAAACATAATTACATAACTAAAATAGACACAATAAAATTTGGTTTGGAAAAACTATTAATGCAACTTGTATGTCGTTACATTCTAGACTTGTATTTAAAATTAAATGCATGTAATGTAAAATTTAAAATTAATGTTACATTAAATTTATACCTATGCTCACTTGTATTTGGAAGTTTCATTCACTGACCAAAATGGTCAACAGTGTGTTAATGGTATTATTAGATATTATCATCAACAATATCATGTTTACATCAATTTTTCCTAAACGTACACATTTTTCTTAATAACATCGTAAAATAAATTTTTGGCTCTCAGTAAATAATTTGTTATCTATTTTTCGAAAACTGTAAGGTTATTATCGCTGTCACGTAAAATGGAAATGTAATTAAAAAAACTAACAAATTTTTTTTTATTTTAATAAAAAAAAACAAAAAACTGTATTAGTAAAAATAAATAGAAACAAAATTGTCAATTGTATGATATATAAAGATTGAAAGTTACTTGGTTAGCGTAAAAACAATACTTTAATTTTTTTCAAAGCCAAATCTGATGTGGTTTTGTGTAGAATGTAGATTTGTACATAATTTGTGCGGTTGATTGAAACTGTACGAGATGTGTTCAGAAAGTATTAAAAAAAGAATTTTAATTTTTTGAACAAAATATTTATTCTTCTACATTGATGTTGTCGCCTTCAAAATAGTCCCCATTGGAGATTATGCACTTGTGCCAGCGCTTCTTCTAATTTTCGAAACACTTCTCAAACTCGATCTTTGAGATAGCCTTTAGTTCTTTCAGCGATGCACTTTTAATGTCATCTACGGCTGTCAAACGACGGCCCTTTAAGGTTCTCTTTATTTTTGAAAATAGGAAAAAGTCACACGGAGCCATGTCTGGCGAATATGGAGGCTGTGGCATCGTTACAGTACTGTTTTTGGCCAAAAATTCATGAACAAGCAATGAAGTGTGAGCTGGTGCATTATCATGGTGCAAAAGCCATGAATTGTTTTTCCACAGATCCGGGCGTTTTTTTTTCGGATTGCTTCACGCAAACGGCGTTGAACTTGTAGGTAGTACTCCTTATTGACCGTTTCACCTGGTGGCAGGAATTCATAATGCACTATGCCATTAATTTAAAGGAACACAGTGAGCATAACCTTCATGTTTGACTGCACTTGTCAATCCTTTTTCGGTCTTGGCGATCCAGAATGCTTCCACTGGGATGATTGAGCCTTAGTTTCGATGTCATATCCATAAACCCATGTTTCGTCACTTGTTATAATACGTTTCAGTAATTCTGCATTGTCGTTGACTTCATTTAGTGACTCCTGAGCAACTTCCATTCGCCGCTGTTTTTGTTCAAAATTCAACAATTTTGGAACGAATTTTGCTGCCACGTGTTTCATACACAAAACATTGGAAACAATGTCATGACATGACCCAATCGATATGCCAACATCATCAGTGACCTCTCTAATTGTGATTCGGCGGTTGTTCATAACCATTTCTTTCATTTTTTCCACGTTTTCATCGGTTGTTGATGTGCTGGGGCGTTCGTCATCTTCAACGTGTTCACGGCCTTCTTGGAAACAGTTATACCACTCGTAAACTCTTGCTTTACTTATAGCAGACTCACCATAGGCCTTTGTTAACATTTCGCACAATTTGTTACACTTTATTCCATTTTTTACGTAAAATTTGATACAAATTCTTTGATCCATTTCTTTTAACAAACGAAAATCGCCGAGCTCATAAAAACACGTCTAACCTTAGTGGCTGTCACAGACAAAGTCAAGCTGAATGTTTTACCATACTTCAAGGGCTTGTAGACCAACATAATAAAAAAAAATGTTTGTCAATCGGACTGTCCAAGTCCGCGAAATTTAAAAATTCTTGTTACTTTCTGAACACACCTCGTATTTTATTTTTTAAATGTAATTTCAATCAACTGCACAAATAACATACAAATTCATATAACCACACAAAACCACATCAGATTTTGATAAATAACTAAAGTTTTTTTTAACATTTTTATTCGTTTATAAATACAGTTCAAGCCTTAGATAGATATTAAGATAAAGAATACAGAATAAGATAGCTGTTGCAAGGAAATGCAATGTCAGAATGAAAATAGGTAGTAAAACACTTCCATAAATATAAGGAAGTAGCATATCAAAAGTATAATATGGTAAGTGCAGTGAAAGTGTAAAAAAGTGTAATGTGTGTGATAAAAAGTAGTATTTAGTTACTATAAAATTATTTTTTTTAAACAGAAAGTTTTATTGTGCCTACCCTAATAACACAGAACGTTTGATTAAAAAAAAAAATTGCTATATAGCATCATGTTTTGAAACTGATTAAAAAATTTTGTTACCATTATATTCAGTTGGATATCTTTAGTCACATTAACATTAACTATTGCCATTATAAATATTTACAGTTACAAATGTAATACAATCCTGTTTTTATATCTATATCAGAAAACCCGTTGTTTGCTTATAAAAAAACAATGAATTAACGCTTAAATTGATTGAATTGAAAAGTATTTATTTTTTGCTTAAAAACTGTTATAAATGAACATTTGTAAATTGTGATTTACAGACAAATAGTAAAACCAAAACCTTCAATGTAAAAGGTGTAAGATTGGTCAAGGATAGAGAAACGGATAAATTTAAAGGATTTTGCTATGTTGAATTTGAGGATTTAGAAAGTTTAAGGGAAGCTCTAGAACTAGATGATTCATTATCTGTAGATGGCAAAATGCTTCGCATTGATTTGGCAGATGGTAAGAAAGGTGACAGAGACAGAGGTGGATTTGACCGTGGCAGAGGTGGAGGTAGAGGAGGTATGTATGTAAACATAGAACTGTACTTTACACATTTTAAGATATTGTTTTTGACTCCAACATTTGGCCTCTTCTTTGAATTGGTAACGTGGTTTGAATCATTGTTTTAAGTTCCTATATTGAAAGAATTAACTTCTACCATAAACAGGAGAGTAGGTAGTGTAAACGTTATCTGTTATTCGTTCCTCACTTATTATTTTTTAACAACCATTGTTTTGGGTTGTTGCATATGGTTAGTTACACATATCAAGATATAGTGTACATCTCTCACTAATGAAAATGCCAACATTGTAATTTAAAAATTTCAACAAGTGATGGGGCATACATAGAGCACAAAATAAACATAATTGAAATGACACATGATCATGTTGACCAGATTCGGGTTCACTTGAGTGCCTACATAAAGCAAAAAAACCTAATTATTAAAAATCTAATTGGGATGAGTGATAGGTCTGAAAATTGAAAATGCTTAAATTAATGAAATCGAAGTGGGTAAGAGGAATTCAGAAATTCTAGAATTTTGTTGTTGTTATTTTAAGGCGAAAAGCATATTGAGGGTATTATCGTCTCCCTAAATGTAAATGTGAGTGTAGAGTGTTATTCATAAGTGTAGTGTTGTAAGTATAAGTGTGTATTAGACTTGAGGTACCGAGGGACGTCTAAATCTTTTCAATAGGTGCAGCTAGTCTGCACCCCCTGCGGGGGAGATATTCTAGAAAAAATCTTGAAAAAATAATATAAGTAAAATATAATATGGAATGTATAGTTTATAAAAAAAACACTGTATTTACGCGGTGGATATTGTTTTTTCAAGTAGTGTTTTCTAAATATTTTTAGTTTTATTTTATACCTTATTTCCTAATTAAAATATTCCTTCACAGAAAATAATTTTTTTAAAGATTACTTATGATTTTAGGCTTTTTTTTATGGAACTATATTGTGACATCATTACTACTAACATTGCATTGAACGTACTAATTTTCATAAATGGATTTACCGGTCATGCACATTATTATTACCTCTCATACTCTGTAATAAGTATGTCTGAAGACATTAATAATGTAATAACGTGACGGGTTAAAAAAATAAAATTTTTATTTCTTCAAATTAAAAATCAATACAATTAATTAATTAATATTAAATTACAAAACAAAAATATTTTTTAGAATCAAGTGTTTCAACTAGAGTTAAATCATCTGTTATAATTAAATCCTACTAACAATGTAATATCTTTCTTAATATGCGAAGATTAGAAATCCTTTGGCAGATAAGCCTGTGTAGGATTTACCATCATTATTTTTAATCTATAAAGAAACAAGAAAGAGATTAGGTGCAATACAATAAACTACTTGGCAAATGTATACATGTAGAGAATGTCTTAAAAAATTAATGCCAAAACTGGATTTTACAAAATTAACTACTACATTCCAGAAAAACACAATTAGTCTAGACTAAAAATCTCATTTTAAAATTAGTTCATTATTTTCTAATATATAGCCATATTAGGGATTCCGAGTACCAAATTGCTTCTTTGTAAAACTACTGTATATTGAATACGCCTACTCTTTAAGCATACAAGAATTTTTAACTGCTGTTAATTTAGTTTTAAATTTGTTTAAAATAGTAAACACATTTTCCTGCTTGCACAATTTTGCCTTCCATAATAATTATTTGTAATAATAATTTATTGATCCATTTTCCTTGTGTTATTATTCCACATGTGATTCTATACAAATCACAAAAAAATCAAATCGTAAATCTATGGCTGTAGATTTTACTAAATCTACAGTGGATCTAGAGTGGATATAAAACACTCTAAGTCATGTGGTTGGCACATTTTGTTCTAGCCTGTCTAGCACTATTGAAGTATGTTTGCTAGTCTTTGAAAGAACTGTGTAATTGATGTTCTTATTCATCATTTTTTTGAAAAAAATAGTAACATTCCATATATTTACTAATCAGTCATTTTTAGCTTATTTTACTGTCACTATTCATGTGGCTGTACCATGTATAGCACAATTTTCCTTATTTGTAAATAAGTGATGGTACTGAATAAAGTGTTTTTCCCTTCTGAAGTATTACTGAGGCTCTGTTGGTTTCTGACATGTCGGCTACAAGTTTTTATGTTCCCTTTATACTTCACCTTATACTGACTCCAGTGCTTTTAATGAGCTCCAAAGTCTTGTACAACTCATCATCTAGTTGCTGAAGTCTGAAGAATCTCCTTCTTTTGGACTCGAGGAGTATGTGTGTCGCGGTTTCAGGTTCCTGCCTGCACAGGTGAAAGGAAGGATTTATGGTAATCCCACCTTACACATATGACTCTAGATGTGGTATTGTCATATGTGATCACTAGATCACGGTGACGACCTGTCTCGGCGACCTTCTTTTGAACTGAACTGGTGCAACCTTGTCAGTATAAGGTCTGGTCCTGAGAGAAGGTATTTTTCCCAATCGTTGCCCAGGGAATTGCCTCCATTGTTTTGACATGTTCTTCTCCAGTCAACAGGGCCACTCTAGTCAACAGCAGCTCCTTTGTTGGCCATCATGTCAGCTCTCTCATTAATTTAAATCCCACAATGCTCAGGTATCCATCCTTAGCACACCACGTTAGCATTTGACAACACAGATTGAGTGGAGGGAATACAACACCAGTTTGGATGAGATTTTTTCAGATCTGAGAGTTGTTATTGCCTCTTGGCTGTCTGAGAGTGTTAGAATATCCTTTTAAGTTTTTCTTCTAATGTTTGATACACAGATACTGAGAATACAAATCTCTGTTTGGAACTGTCCAAATCGCTGTTAGAACTGTCTGATACTGTTGGAACTGTCCAATACCTTCCTAGGCTAGCCTTAAACATTGTCTCACTTGTATCACAGTATCCTCCATGCCCAGACTGTTGATCGTGCAATGATCCGTCTGTATACCAGATAAGCTGATCTGGATATACCGGTAGCTTGCTATCTGTCCAGTCTTCTTATGAATGAAGAAAAACTGTGATAGGTCGAATGAAGATATATTCGATATGCGTGCTATCAGATAGTATGTCGCCAAACGTTTTAAAACTTTTTTAACGATTTCAGAGGGCTTCACTTTAAGGATCATCCCTATCCATTTGCCATGGTTATGATTATAGGGTTAAAACTCTTTTTGTTAATACTTTTTTTAAATTATTTTTTATTGGTTACCAAGTCGGGTCAGTGTAGATGTCAGTATCGAGAGTTCTGAGTTAAAGAGGACTAATTTAACTAGATTCACCTGTACAATAATTGAAAATTATTGTATATTCAATTATATTGAATGTATACTCCTTTCAAAAGTACATGTTTACATTTAAAAAAAAGAAACATTGTCATGTCAGAAAACTGAAGATTGAATAATTAAGCCTGGCCTGTACATAATTGTATTAAATGGAACCAGTCAATTAAACTGGCTTCCAGTTAACTGGAAAACAATAGCTAGCTTTGTGTGGATATAATTGATTACACATATCATTTGTGAATGACCTGTATGTAGTTTACTATGATACATTTGTTTTCTTCATAGGTTATCGCGGAAACAGGCATCTTGGTGGAGGGGATCGTGGAACAAACGATGATTTCTTTGGAGGTGGAGGTTAGTATGCTGTTGTTGCTTCAGACTGTTAATATTATTTACAGTAAAATCCTTACTTTGGATAGACAGGACCTTAAGTTTGGCGATATTCTGTATTATCTAATGTACGGCAGTTTTTAAATGTGTGACGTATTTTTTAATGGAGTAAAATGAAGTGAATGGAGTACACTTTTGAACCATTTTTTATGAAGTAAAATTCAGTATCCTTGAATGCACAATAATTCTGAATTATTGTGCAGTTGAATCTTATTAAATCTGCTTTCTTTAACTTAGATCTCCTGATATCAGAATGCAGATAGACTTTATTTTGATATTAATAAAATATAATCATTTTTAAAAAGTACAATAATCACTTTTTTAAAAATAAAAAATGAATTTTGAAATAGTTTTTGCTATAATTTGAAGCATGCAAACATAAAGTGCAATGTTTTTGGTTTGTTGGAAATGTACATGATAACTTGATGAGTCACGCACGGTGACAAGAGGAGTGAACAAGCAGCGTTTTGTCTACAAAGTGTCTTCCCTATTACTTGAGAGTGGATATAAAACACTCTAGGTCATGTGGTTGGCACATTTTGTTCTAGCCTGTCTAGCACTATTGAAGTATGTTTGCTAGTCTTATGAAAGAACTGTGTAATTGATGTTCTTATTCATCGTTTTTTAAAAAAAAATAGTAACATTCCATATATTTACTAATCGGTCATTTTTAGCTTATTTTACTGTCACTATTCATTGCTAATTATTTTCCATTTTTATTATGGTTTATAATTAAATATTGTTTATGTTACATTACTATCAAAATATTGAAAACAAAACAGGTTTCTAAAATTTACATTGCAGACTTTTTAATTTAGAGGTCTCTACCTTACTCTTACGAATTTCTCTAAACCACTTCGGTTTTTGTACTATTCAATAATTTCGTTATTCGATCAATCATCTGTCCCAGTTAGGTCGATTAATGGGGACTATACTGTATATTCAATTTTTGCCCTGTAATATCTTATTTCGGTAACGGTGTAAGTCTAGAAAAGCATGATGAAATGAGTTTTAATCGCAGTTTCGCCAGCCACAACATTTCTTGGTTGGTAGAGTGATTGCTGTTTATGTAATTGTAAATTAGACATTTTTTTTAAAGTTCTACAGTATTGCTTATTTTGTCCACATTTTAGAGTAGTCTGTCGTACAGTCAGCCATTTAGCTGGAATTATTGCACTCAGTATGATTTTAACATATTCAATTTATAATATAATAATATAAGGTGTAACAATAATAACAGGACTGGTGCTACAAAATATTTAGTGATCACCATTTACATTACAAAGTTTATCTCCTTCAGTGTACTGTCATTGCCGATCCCTACAGCGCTCCATACGAATTTTCCATTATTTATAGCAGTGCTGGAAGTTCACTTCTGTCAGCTTGTTCAAAATCTCTGTTGCTTTTGTCACTTCCACACTGTGAAATCTTATCCCTCTAAGCTCTAATTTGACCTTAAGAATTAAAAAAAAAAGTAGTGGCCAGGTTGGGTGAGTACACTGGCAGTCCAACACGGTGATGCCATATTTCACAAAGACCACCTTCACAGACAAGACGGAATGGGTAGACACATTACTTCGGTTAAGCATCCAGGAATTGCTCTTCCACAAATTGGATCTTTGTCTTTTTACTGATTCATAAAGGGCTGTATCGAGAGGCTGTATTAATCAACCTTTTCGCAATAATGTTGATTGACCATCTAACTTTTTGGAACCTGGTGAATGTAGACAATTCCACGCTTGTAAAAAAACCTGTGTTAAATTTTGAATTGCTTATTTTTGCTATGTTAAAATGGGGCTCTTCTAATACATCAATTGCCGCTTTGTTTCAGGATCATAGGTAAAGAAATCACGATTTATTACGAGTAATCACTTGGTCAACAATCCTGGAACATTATCAATATTGTTTAAAAGGTCAGCACAAATGTTCATTTTCAATTCCTTTTGGTCTCGAGTGAGAGTTCTGGCACCATTTTTGTGCAAACTTTCTGCGTGTTCTACGTTTCATGCAAAATCTGGACATGCATTATTCTTTGTTAATTCCAGAGATTTCATTAAGAACTCGGACACTCAGATGATGACTTTTGCAGATCAATTTACCAATTTTCTGGATGTCTGTTTTTAATGTTGAGGGACATCCAGGGTGGGTATTGTTTTCGGTTGTTTCATGTCCCTCCTTAAACCCCTCAAAAATGTGTGTGCGTGATAACCATTCACTTCTGTACACTTCCTTTATTTAGCAAGACAGTTAAAGGAACTGACATGGGAACTTCTTTAACAGTTTTTCCCAGTTTCACAAAACACTTGATTTAACTTCTTGCTTTATCTAAACACTGCATTTTTTTGACAAGATACTAGTGCAAGGGCTTGAACAGGTGATTGCTACAGTGAGACTGAGCAATGTATAACAATGCCCATCGACCTCAGTGCGGGAGAAGCATCACAGGCACATACATGTTCACACCTGCCATAGCAGGTAACAGTACCAGTCCGGTTATGCAATTACCATCTTGTACATGCTATAATAATTTGCAAACGTGTTAATATCTGACAAAAGTTTGTTTTTTGCTGAAGGTTTCATAGATCGAGGCCATCGAGGAGGGAACAGAATGGGTGGAGGTGGTTTTGTAGATCAAAGAGGTAACCGAGGAAGTTATGGACAGTTTGATGAAGGTGGTGGAAATGATAGACTCCATGGAAATTGGGGAAGAGGAGGAAACAGAGGAGGTGGCAATTTCAACAGAAGTAGACCTGATATTAACAGAGAGAGGAGGCCTTATGGTGAAGACTTTAAGGATGCAGCTCCAGGTTAGTTTTGTTTCAGATATTTAATATATATTTTCACATATCTTTTGGCATTGATACAATGTTGGGATATATGTGATTAGTTGACATGAATGAATATGAAGGCTCGCCAGAAAGTAACTGATGCAAGGGGTGGGGCTACCGCCGCCGTCTTGATGTATGGGCATTCCCTCGCTCAGTTGATATCTAGCTGTGGTAGAGTGAAGTTTGTTCTTGCTTCTGCTTGAATGAGTGAATGCATTTGTAGGGTTAACTTATACTGTAGATCTATTGCACCCCCCTGTCTGTCTATATTTCTAAGGTTACAGCTTCTTCTCCAGTCCTATTATTTTATAACATCTAGGATTTGGAGAGGATTCAAGATGGGTAGCTCCCCCACTTCTAATTGGTGACATCATAGTTCCTTATTTAGATGATTGTGACACTGTGGCAATCTAATCTTATTTAGATTAGGTACACTGTGAGATTGCCAGGACTTCGTTGATGTGTGCGCACATGTGTGTGCTGCAATAATAGAAAATCCTGCCACTTGTGAGGTGTCATTGGAGATCAGGTTTTTCTACCACTGCTTTGCAATTTCAGAGCTCTCGTTTGAGTTTCCTCAAATTTCACAAAGTTTTTGACAAGAAATTGTAATGGTTAAGTTAGGCTACTATAAACCTAACTTTTTTTTGGAAGACCACAAAAAATTGGTACCTGGCAACACCATTGACATAAATGATGTCTATAAATGAGGTCTGATGACAAAAATGGTATATATATATATATATATATATATATATATATATATATATATATATATAATTGCCTATATATTAATTAAAATTTTGTGATGTTTGGAAAGAGACCTGATGACAAAGATATGGTGTTTATAAATTTTTGGTGTATCTCTCTCTCTGTGTATGTATGTATATATATATATATATATATATATATATATATATATATATAGTCATTTTCCCTCATTATAACTGATTATTTCTTAAAGCTTAATGTTTTGTTTCAACAGACACATCCAACAGGCCACGCCTCCAACTAAAACCACGCACAGTCACTGATCCATTAAATCAGCTAGCTGAAACAACTCAGGCTTCTTTAATTTTTGGTGGTGCAAGACCACGAGAAGAGAAAGTTGGTAACAGCAAACAATAGTTACGGTGAGCTGACTTCTCTTTCACTAATAAATATTCAGTTTATGCTATTTTTTGAATATTGTATTGAATTGTCTGTATATTCAACTTTCTTTAAGCATTGTTAAATTTTAAAAAATATTTTCAAAAAAATTTAAATAACCAAATTTTTAATTTTAAAAGTAAATTTTCCATGACTTTGAAAGAATAGTTAAACTTAGTTTATAACGACCTCAGATGTTACGTTACCTTTTTTCCGTAAGTATGGCCAAACGCATAAAAAACTCCAGGTTTAATGATACTAAAGTTGTAATACTCTGTTGTAGTGTCAAAAATTTCTTATGTAGGCCTGCATATGTGTGTGAGGAAAGTTGGATTGGAAAGGAAGTAACCAGCTAATAGCTATGGTTTGAAAGGAAGTTGCAAGCCGGCAGATAAGTGTTGTCATATATAAATTGCTGTTAAAGGCAACACTCAGCTGTTAACGTTTGTCATTATGCTGAAGTGCAGAGTTGTATTCAAGATCGGAGCTGTATGCTGTCTAGTCTGTCACACAATACTGAGGCCCAGCGCAACATTGACCTTTCTCTTTTGCTGGAGAAATAACTGGGAATATTCCCTTAATTTATGAAGTCTATAGATTGCTGTTCTAAACAGTAACAGATTTAAATTAGACTATTTTAAAATGTTTTTGTGAGCAAATATTGCATCATTAAATATTTGAACACATAAAAAATATAGTAGTAAAAAGTATATAACAATACAAGAATAATCTTTTTACTTCTTATTACTTACTAATCATTAAATTAAATGTTCTACAATGTCACTTTAATTTAGTCATTTTTCTCGTAGACCCGTCAGTCACATTGTAACTAACTTCCACTGTATTCCTATGTAGTTTTTTTCTACGTTACTCATTGAGGTCCTGGTTAAGTGTAATAGTGTGCAATGAGAAGACCCAAAATACGCCTTTTTTTTGTTGCTTGTTATGTACTCTTGTTATAATTAATGCTCTTTGTACCACTGTTTAGGTGACTGCAAACTAGATTCAGCAGCTCACCATTCATCTTCATTCTCTATCATTTGTCCTTACACGGAATTCATCAACCTGAATGAACAAAAGTGATACTCATTTCCCCCCCTTCATAATAGTTTACTGCTATATATTATGCGTAATTGCTTAAATCTTTTTTCCTTCCATTTTATTCACAAAATGATAGTTAGTAATTTTTATTCTGGTTTTTCCACTAAGCGAAAAAAAATTAAAAGTCAAGTGTTGGTCTGAAAATTCTATACGTCAAAAAAATTTATTTGCAAATAGTACAATTTCTTTTGAGAAACAAATTATTTTAACATATTTTATGTTCGTTGTCATTAGAGTAACAATAAATTGCTTGCGACAGCATAAAATACAGTTATTAACAAAAATTAACATATCTATGCAGTTATTAACAGCTCCACCACCAGAAGAAACTAATTACAAATAGAACAGACTCATAATGAACACATTCAGTTGATAATGTGTACAAGACAAACATTGTATGTGTATAGCGTATATGTGTAGATATAAGCATAGGGTAATGGTTTACCTTGTCAATCATATTTGTGTTTTAACATGTATTCAGTGTGTTGCTGGAATATTTCTTTTGTAATACTTTTTTCTAGTGATAGAACACAGTAGAAAAAAAGTTTAGTAATACTTTATATTTTGTTATGGATAATAAACCTGAAACATGGAAAGTAAACTGATAGCTAATACATGTACGTGAAATGAACCTATAGTATGAAATGTTAACTATGTGTAATAAATAACAAGAAATATTTTCCTAGATAATTTCGGCTATTTCCTATCTGTAGAATAGTTAACGCAAGTAGGCTTTGTGTCCTATTAAACTCTAAACTTATATAGCCTGATATCTAGCTGTATAAAGATTGCATAGGGTTTGTTAATATGTTTTGTTAGTAAAAAATATTGTGACAAAATATTATTTATGATAAATTTTTATTGAAGTTCTTCGATAAGTTTAACTCATAATTTAAGTTTCAAATAGGATTTCCTAAAATTCGATAAGTCAGTGAGAACGTCAAAGAATTCCAGTAAAAAAACTCTAATGACATATATTGCTGTTACATGTACTACTTATTCTATTTATTTGTGTCCTCTAGCTTGAAATAGATGAAATATTATTAATTATTTAAAAAAAAATATATTTATAAATATGATCTGGAATTTCACATTATCATTTTTTTTGTTGTTATTAGGAACATAATATTTGAACAACAAATTATGTTTCTTAATTATACCGCAGGTTATAATCATGTATAAAACATAAGTACTATTAATTACACTTAAATTTTTATTTTTTGTTTGTACAGCTTCTAATTAATGTAACCTACTTATAAATATGTTTTTACATATTTTAATGTTAAAAACTGAATCAATAACTTAATTCGTGAAACTTGTAGAAAATTTTAATTTTATTAGAGTTGGATGACTAGCAACATCAATGTTCTAAATATTGTTTTAAAATATACTTCTACATATACTTTCTAAAATATATTTCTTAAAAGAAGAGAACTTGTAGGATCTAAAAGTCAAATTAGCTAACATTTATTAAAAAAATATTATTGAAATATTAATGTAAAAATGTTTAATTAGATTGACATTTTTGTTTTAGACTTTCCGATTAAGTGTAAAATATATTTCTTAAAAGAAGAGAACTTCTAGGATCTAAAAGTCAAATTAGCTAACATTTATTAAAAAATATTATTGAAATATTAATGTAAAAATGTTTAATTAGATCAACATTTTTGTTTTAGACTTTCAGATTAAGTGTAGATTTTTTTTTTACTATTTAAAAACATTGTGCAGCATAGAAGTACTACAGAAAACAGTTCAAATATATGTTCGTTTAGCAGAAACAAATATTTGATTTTGTTTTAAACTATAGAATTGAATTATTTAAACATGGAAATAAAGTTTATTGCTTTAAAACAATTTAAAAAAATGTATTTATGTACATTACATAAATGTATTTGATTCACAGAATAACAGTAACCAATAATTATAATAATTGACAATAATGTACCAACAGATATTATTTTTAGATTATTTTGGTGTAATTGTTTAATAAGTAGCTTAATCACATATAGTAATTCAAGGCAACAATAAGATAAAAAAAAAATACCTAGAAAAATTCTAATGAAAAGTTCGAAAAATCTAATAAGCTTTAAATTAAATTTTGTAATAAAGGATCATTCTTGTTTGCTAACATCCGAGCTGTTTTCAAGTACAAGTTTTACAAATATCTACAGCTACAATTTTTTTAAATGTATTTTTAATTGTTGCTGTAAAACTAACCAACAATGATTACTTAACAGCTGTCACCTACATTTTAATGTCTTTTAAATTTTATTAGAACAATTTAGTTATTGATTACACGCCTAAGCATATAGTGTCCTTGGGTTCACCACAGCTGTAACTTTAACACAAACTTTAATCACTGTGCCATAAAATAAAAAATAAATAAATCTGTAAAGGTAACCATTTCTACTTGAAACTATTAATTTCTTATAATACTTAAAGAAAAATTGTAACACAAAGATCGAGCATCACAAAGTTTATGTAGCACAGTAATTTGTTTATGCGATGTATTTTTGTAGGCTTCTATAGATAATGTGATGAGAAATTAGTAATACATTTAATTTTACTTAGAATATTAATTTTTTCAAATCATTTGTGTAGTATTTTCCATCATGTATTTGTAATCATTTATCATTGTTAATTCAGGTCATTTAGCCAAATCATTGTAGAGTGTTTTAAATGTAATATTTTTAAAAAAATATATTAAATCAATTTTAAATAGAAAAAAAAATCAAATTGAATATATTTAAATAAAAAACCGCGGTGAATATATTTATATTTTTAATATATTTTCATTAATTGTATTTTGATTGTCAGTTTGTATTTTGTTTATAACTAAAGTTAAATTAAGAAGAATAACTTGCATTATTTTTGTAAAGGTGAGTACTGAATGTATTAACTTTTATTATTGATATTTTTTTGATCGTACTATTAATTTTTGTTTTATAATTATTTAGTTATTTATTATTATTATTACTAGTACAACATATATTGGATAATATTTAAGCAAATATTTATATTTGGGGTGTGCAAGAATTTTGTTTACCGATATTTGATTCAGATGAATCGGTATTGATGTGTTATGTTCAATTGGATCACCATTAAATGTTTGGTGACATTTTTTTTGTTTTTTGATTTATTTGTGAAACATAAGTAGTTTGTATGTAATTTAGCTCATATAATTTTGTAATGTAAATTAGGTTTGTCTTGGGTTTTAGAATTGTTGGGGTTTCAAAAATTGTAATTTTACAGTGAGCATAATAGTTATTTTATAGAAAGTACTTAGATCTAGTTTGATAATAGTACATATTAGAATTGCAGTTTGCAGACAGGTTGTTTTGTTAGTAAAATGTTTGTTTACTTATTTCTTTAAGACAGAAACTATAAAATTTTAATTGCCTTAAATAAGTTGTTTACACATAATAATTGTAGTATATACATAAATGCAAATCTATTATATTTTTATTATTATTTATATGTCAATGTACAGAAGTCAATAATTATTACTAACACAACCATAGAGTAAATTGGTATCGTGTGATAAATGCATTTTTGAATTATTGAATGGTTGTTAAAAAAATTGAAAAGAAAACCATTAGTTTCGCACACCCCTATGGTATAACAAACATAATTTAAAGAAAGTACAATAAACTTTTAATACATTTGAAAATTAAATGTAAAATAGATAATATCAATATTTTAGTCTTATTCATCATTTATTATAAAATTTACCACCTATTTTCTTCAATCATTTAAAAATAAATGCTTATAATTTGATAATTAGAATAATAATTTTAACATTGTTAAATGTCCTGTTTTTATCAATATTGGGAGCTTTATTACTAGATTTTTTATAAGAACATTGTGTAAAACTATTCTGTTATTTTACTGGTCGGTGTAATTTGTAAGAAAATCCCTGTGTTTATATTTCTTTTGATTTTGCTTTACAATCATTCATAATCATGTGTACCCTAATTCCTAGATAGAACTATCTCTATACCCTTTTATTTTAGTGTGAAGAATAAGCAAAAAATAATGTTTGTATATTGGCCTATAATATTTTGAAAAAAATAAAGAATAAAAAATGGAAAAAAGAAAAAAGTAAAAAAAAATCTATATGTATTAATGAATAATTAATATGTACTGATATTGAACAATAAAGTAAGTTATTAATAACATTTTGTATTTATTTTTTGAAGTGACTACTTCTTATGGCGGTGTATGGATGTATGTTTTGCACGGGGAAAAAATTCAGTTTGCCTTCACGCATCATGCTCTTATACATATAGCATATACTTATAGACTACTTCTTAGGGGGGGGGGGTATGAATGTATGTTTTGCACGGGAAAAAATATTTAAAAAAATGTATTTTTGAAGTGAAAACTTGTATGTTCGTTCCATTATATTACTTACCCAGTCCAACTTTATTTAGTATTTAGTTTTATGACAAGTGTTAACTGTGTAACAGTGACATTTTATACGTTATTATATATTGGTAGGTGTGAATAATAAATATTTAAATGTCATTATACTACTTACCCAGTGCAACTGAATTATTTAGTATTCAGTTTTGTGATATGTGTTTACTGTAGTGACGTTCTAATAATATTTTATACTTCTTAATATATTTTAAATTTGAAAGTTTGTCTGTGTTTTTGTTTGTTATTCAATCACACATCAACTACTGGACCAATTGAGATGAAATTTAAAATGAACATGGTTTATGTACCTGAGATGGACATAGATGTATTCCCGTTTTAAAAATCTGAATCCCTGTTATTATTTATTATAAAATTATTGTTTATTAGCTTACATTTGCAATGATTTTAATTGAAACAATCTTATAATTCCAAACAACCTGCCTTTACAAATTAAAATATTGCAGTTTCCATTGAAGTTGGCATTTACAATGACAATAAGTCACAGGATTAGATATTAAGAGTAGCAGGAATACATTTCGGACTCCGTGCTTCTCCCATGGTCACTTATAGTAGTCACTTCTGTCAGCCAGTCCCACGACTGCCTACTTTTTTTTATTAGTTAATCATATTTTTTAATTTTATAGTCATCGTTCTTCCTGATTTGGTAACAAATAATAATATCTGGCTACAGCTGTTGTACAAATTTATTTTAAAGACTACTTGTACAACAGTCTTCTCATTCCTATTTTTTTTTATTTATTTTTTTTTTTTGGTGTTTAACGTCCGACTATTGTGCTCACTTGGGACGACAATGAGACGTCGATGAGACGATAGCCGGGAATCGAACCCGGGTCCTCGGGGTGAAAGCCCAGTACGCTGTCAACTAGACCACCGAGGCGGCTTTCTCTATAAGAAAGAAAACATAGATGTTCTTATAGGAAATAAGTATGTAACATACTGTCTTGTACCGTAAGGATTGTTTTAACCATTTAAAAAATTTTTTCCCCAAATTGTAATATTTTGTCAAAGATCATAATTTTGAATACTTTACTATCCAACCTTAATTATATCAATTTATCCGAGAGCTGGGTAGTTGATATGTTAAAGCACTGATCAGTCTGCTACATATCTGAACTGAGCACCTCAAGGTTGCTAGTTCAAGCCGCAGTTACTCCTGTACCCTTACTGTCCCCTGATCCCTTATCCTAATTACTTCTAACTGGCACAAAGTAAGGAGATTAAGAAAATTAAATGTTTGACAGTTATTTTCATTTTAAGACTTTGTGGCCATTAGTGCCAGATATTATTAATCAGGTTTCTATTGCATTTACTAAATTAAGATATGTCCTAAACAAATACAATGCGACAAAAACATTACCTACATCTAAATTACAGTATTCTACTATTACAGTAGCTTTCTACATGAAAAAGACTGCGATTGGTAACCTTTATGGTTTCTCGCTGGAATACAAATCTATAACAGTAATGCATAGGTACGAAAATTAAATAATGAAATTATAGATTTGTTAACATTTGTTCAGTTATGTGACATACATAACTTTTGTCTGGATGAAAGAGGCAGTAATATATCAACCCTCACTACCAGTGTGTACATCCTTGGTTTTATCTGAGTTGTATGATAATTGGAGAGTTAGTAAACTCAGGTATTTTACTTTACTACAGACCTCACAGTGAGGCGTCCCGAAACTCAGGCTAATCCTAATTGTGAAAGTAATTTACTGTCATCTGAGCCATCCAGCAATATTACCATGCATCGATATAGTATCAAGTAATTTTGTAGGCACTAACTGTCCCCCCCGATGGTATAGTATGGTGATCTGGTGATTCATGCCGTCATCTGTGAAAAAAGAGGTGGGAAAAGTTGACAGTTTGAATTTGAGAAATGCTTTCAAATCACCATCACGAATACTTCGCTATAATATCACTGTCAGGAGTATATTATTGTTTTTTTTAAAATAATTTGTTGTATTTGTACATTATAGTACTATTCAAATAACAGTAGATCTCACAGTATAATCTTAATTAACATTATAGATTCTTAATTAATGTACAAAATCATACATTCTTAATTATTAAACAAGTGAATTAACATTTTCCACCAATTTAACCAGTAACCATTATATTTACGAAAAATGTTACTGTACCAACTTTATTGGAAATAGTATATTCTTTTTCTATCAAGCAGTCAACATTATGGTAGATCTTGCCATTCAGCCATGTTAAGGAAATAAAATCAGAGCCTGCCATCTTGAAACGGAAGTGAATAGGAAAATATCCAAGACTTCTTTCGGACTTTATATAAGGTATCTTTGTACCAAATTTCAAAACAATTGGTCAGTGCCTTTGGACAAAGCTGCCTACATCTATCATCATTAAAACAGTGGCTGCCATTTTGAAACGGAAGAGAATGGGAAAAAATGTAATACATGCATCAGAGTATCAACATTTTTTTCCTATATTGTATCAGTACTAAATATATCAAATGCAATGTAGGAATATCTCTAGTCATTGGGAGTTAGGAGCGGTTTCACCCCCTCACAGAGCCCTGGTGATAAGACGTGAATTTTTTGTTGTTATTTTAAGGTGAAAAGCACATTAAGGCTATTATCACCTCTATAAATATAAGTGTGAGTGTAAAGTGTAAGTGTGTGTGTAGACTCGGGTACCGCGAGGGATGTCTAAATCCTCTCAATAGGTGCAGCTAGTCTGCACCCCCCCCCCTGTGGGGGATAAGAAGTGGATAGATAGAAGGAGGATAGAGAGAAGAGCGAATCATTTATGACAGATATTATTACATCACAATTTGTACTTTTAACAGTTAAGAAATAAATTCTAAAAATTGAAAATGCTTTACCTCATTAAGTATTACAGCTAAAAATTAAGTTTTGGTTTCAAATTATAGGTAATTTACTGTAGTTAAAAAAGGTGCCTACTGTATAGGATTTTTTTGTCAGATCAATACTTCAAGAGGTTTTTTGGAAAAATATGGCTGCCCAAAAATTTAGCACTTTTTTCAAGGTGGTAGTGGGAGTTCAAAAACTTGGGATTTTTCAACAGTGTATACCAATTCATACAACATATCAAAAAATTGGAACTACCGTAATTGATGCAACCTTTCCGGATTTTTTGTGACAGTTACAGAGGACTACTAGTGAAACAGATTAGGACACTAGGCTCATCTTATCTCATGGACTATAGTTTATAATTTCAGTTCTGGTTCATCATGTAGATTCCTTTAACTGGGTAGTTGTTTAGTATTTAGCAGTTACTTAAATCTTTTTATGAAAAATGTTCGGTGTTTTGTTGCCTCATTTGTTAAGTAATTGATTGTGATTAAAAACTTTTACAAATTTAATGCAATAAATTTGATGAAGTGAAAAATATTGAATAATATTAATAGTGGCATACAAGTGATTCATTGTCAGTAAACAATAAACTCTAATGTTCAAACAAAGTAGTTTAACATTTCATAAAGCAAGGCTACCGCCAGCCGATATTTTTAGAACAGTATGTACTGGGAATACTACAACTCAAATAAGTCTTATGAGCTAGTACTGTCTTGTCTGTATTGGATTAATCTTTTCTTCTTTACACTAACTTAATCATAATGGTCACAGTCAAAACCATTGTATTTCCTTAAGTTAACTTATAATGTAACTGAGTATATAAAATAACATAGCAATATTTGTCTTAAAATATTTTACCATTAGAACTATGAAAGTATAGTTTTAAATTCATAAGTCAGTAAAGAATATCATTTTCTTAATATTAATAAATGTTGAGAAATGCTTTTTAAATTAGTTAATATTTTTTTTATTACAATAAATTATTTATACTTCTCAGTTCTAAATAAACATAACATATTCATTAAGCTATTAATGAATATTAGTGCACTTATAAAATTTTTATTATTTTATGAAACTATTGTACGTTATAGATTGAATACTTATTTACAAACAAATATTTGAAATCTTAACTATAGTTTAAATAACCACTAATCATATGTTCGAGTTGAATAAGCTGCTTTTTATGTCGTGTATTATAGTGTTCAGAATATTTTTTAAAAGATGAAGTTTAATATGTTTACTTGTAAATGTGAATTAATTAAAAATAAACTACAAGCGGCGATGATAACCTTAAGAATGTAGCTGTACCTTTACATTCTTTAAGAACTTTTTGTAGTTTATTTTTTTTCCGGAGAAAAACCGTTTCGCCGGAAAAAAAATAAATAAACTACAAAAAGTTCTTAAAGACTGTAAAGGTACAGCTACATTGAACCTGCTCAGCTATCATTAATCAAAGATGCTATATGAATCAAAAGATATCAAGAGAAATTAGTCACTCATTTAGATTTGTCTAAAGATAAATATAGGGAATTTGAATCTTTACTCGATCAATTAACTTTGGTAGTTGAAGATGACTCAGAGTATATAACCGAAATGGTCGTTAAGCTTACAACGATATTGAAGTTTAACAGGATATATTAAATCTATACTTTCTCCAATTGATAATCCAGTTCAACCCCAAATATATCAACGCTGCGTGAAAGTATTTTGTCAACTGTAATACTTCCACATCTTGAACTTCCAACCTTTAATGGCGATTTCAACAATTAGATGACATTTTACAATGTTTTTCACATTGAACAATTATTCAAAATACAAATTTAGGGAATTTTCAGAAACTTCAGTACTTATTAACTTCGCTTCAAGGCCTAGTACTTAATCTGGTGTGCCAATTGCCTCATTGCTCCAAAGTTCAACATAGCTTGGGATGTGCTGTCACCGCTATCAATCATAACAAGAGAAGATTATTGAGTCTACATTTAAATAAGGTGATTGATATGCCAATTAATTCATTAAAATGTCCTAGATAGTTTTATCGATCTACCAAGAAAATGTACAAGCACTGTCTGCTTGAGAACCTAACATCTCAGTGGAGTCTCCAATTTTTGTTAACACTTCTAATGAGGAAAATCAACATTAGCCTCAGGAAGAAGTTGAAGACGGTCACTCTGGTCTTAATTTACCTTCAGTAAATGAGGATAATTTTTTTGGAAAATGAATGTATTTGTTTAGAGGAATCGTACTATATAAGTCATACATCGAGCCAAAGCAATGTTTCAAAAAACATAACCATGTAACTCCATCCCATCCACAATCTTTTACACATAGAATGAAATCAGCTTTAGTTGTAATAAAATACCGGTTCTGGTTCACTTGCTCTCCTTACTTTCATTACCCCTCCTCAAAACTGACCCCCAAATAAAATTGATTAACCTCAATTAATCTATTTACTTGAGCCAACTACAATTAACCCCATTTAAAAATCAATAAATTTTTAATAAGATATGTTTTAATTATTTAGTCACCTGCTGTTCACATTGTCTTTGTCAGCTTAGTCTTTCACGTTTTGAGCTTCGTTTTTGCAAGATTGGTTTGACGATTTGTACTTTTGATTTTACAAGAGTACTTTTTTTAGTCAAGGCATTCTCGCGGTGTTGTGGGATTGCGTTAAATATCGCAAATTATGAAAAATCTTCTGCGATTCATTTTTACACTATATTTTGGATTTTTTATCTTTGTGTCTCTAGTTTTTAGACAATGAAAACAATTTTTGTTCATTTCTTATTTTTTGTAACTTAAAATAAAAATATAGCAAAACATACTTGAACCATGTCACTTTAGGCCTTCTGCCCCTCAAGTGCAATGTCAGAATTCAACTACTTTAAGGTAGTTTATTCTTCCCTTTCTTTTAACAAAAAACGAATTAAATTAACAAAACAAAGATAACGGGAGAAAACCAATTCCGGTTGGCCAACCACATAAAAATTAATAAATGTCCGGTTGGCCAACCACATAAAAATTAATAAATGTAGTCAATTATGTTTTAATTATTCTTTTTAAACAGTTGCAGACTGTTAATGTAAATTCTGTATGACAACATATATTGGTACACATTTCCATATGGAGCTTAGATGTAAGTGTCATGCGTTCAATTACTTAATTGTACAGTTTATGGATTAACCCATAAACTTAAGTATATTAAAATATATATAAAAAGCATATGTTGAATACATATGACCTGATTCAGAATGTACATCTAAGTGTTCAGTACTCATTGACTTATGTAACTGATAAGTAAACTAAGAAATATTAGTCGGTTACCTGATCATTAGAGTTATCATTACTTATATAATCTGATTTCATGATTTCAGTATAAGGACACGCACTTTTGGCATTTTCAGGAGGAAGGGGTCTGGCTGGCAAGTTTCTTTCATTAAGATAAACACTATAACGAAAGTAACAAAACAAATTTTAACTGGTATTTGGTTACGTTATGCTCAGCATTCACTCTCAAACCCCTAGTGATCCTGTGAATCCAATAGTACACACTTTCATCAATCATAAATTTCAATGAGAGTAAAACCATGTGTAGGAAAATCCAGTAATCTAACTTACAAAATAAAATTAAAAACACAGAAAATGATAAGACTTTAAAAACAACACCATGAAGACCAAAACCTTCAAATACTTCCAGATTAATTCACATTTTTTATTTTGATTTTATTAAAAGAATTTGACACTTTAAAACATGTGGTGCATTACAATTTCCCTGTCTGGTATTCATAAATGAGCCACTTTTTATATGCAATCTAATTATTATTATCCTTCATTATTATTAATAACTATTTAACTTTTTATTAAATAATTAAAAGTCAGAAATGTAATCATTTAATTAACCCCTTTTATTTTCATTTATGCTCAACCAATGTTTTATTAATTCCAAATATGAAATATATATTACCTAAATTCTTAATTACTTAATATTTGATTACATTTAATCAGAATTATGCTTTAACCATCTGAAACAGAGGATTGCTGAATAAAATTAACTAAGTGTAATCTTACTGACAATGAAACTTTGGGTGGACTGTATAACATGGCGTAATTCCATCAGATGATTTTTGAAGTGGTAAAAAACATAATAAAAAAAAAAACACTCAGCCACTATTTTCCTCAAAAGCGAGTGGACCCGGAGTTGTGATAAAGATGTGTTGTTCTTAAGGGAGAAACATTTATATCACTCAACACAATGGATGCCCATTACTTCTGAACTGAAGTGATAGATGGGCTAACCATTGACAATTACCTTCTCCCCTTGCCTCTATTTCACTTTTAACATAAAGATTGGCCCAAAAACCATCTATGCATATTTTATTTACTAAGACATTGGTATACATTATTTTGAAATCAACAGTTAAATTTTTTCTATTACCATGGAAATGGAACATGAGATTTATTATATTAAGCACTGTGAACCTTGACCTCTGTAGCTCTCTTGGCTCTGGCCTTTGGTAGATTATTTTGTATACCTTGGCTGGCTGTTCGTCTCATCTCAGTATCCATCAATTTAATTTTTTAACTTTCCTTTCATTAAAATACATTTACTTTAAAAATTTAATGTTTCTAAAATCAGTAATTGAAACATGCTGATTTTGTCCATCTCAACATCCAGGTAAAAAACACTATTTTAAAGTTAGGTTAAGAAAAAACAACATGGAAAAACAATGATTTATTGAAATCTACCATCTTCAAAAGTAGCCATTCTGAGTTACCTACCTTACATGGGGGTAACTATGAACCAAGGAGAGGGATATTGATAACTACGCCCCCAATGGTTGCAAAGTAGTGCTGGAACTCGCTACTAGGATATCACTGTGGTGACATGGATTCTATTCTATAGGTATCACTACTTAGGCTTTATAAATTTTTTAAATAAATAGATAATAAAATAATTATTTTTTAACTAGGGTACTCCTGTAGAAAAAATTATGTAATATTGCCATTAATAAAACAAAAAAAAAGTTTAAAAATCAATTATTTTTCATGTCTTAACTTATACAGTAGATGAACTTGAATTATTTTATATATATAAACTGGAAGACATTCCTGCTTGTTTCGTGGGTCAACTACAATTGCTACATTATTAAACTAGCAGTTTCAAATTAAAAGATAAATGCAAAATAACCTTTAAATAAAATATTTCACCCGATTCTACAAATAACTTAGGTTATTTATAACCTTATTTTATTATATTTATGATTTTACCTATAAAGAATATAACTTTACAACACTGTGCTAATACTGTGTAATAACATTGTGTAAATAACACCAATTTTCTATTTAAAAAAATATAAATGTTAGGTATTTATGATATAGCAAGGCTTTTATAAAACTAATAATTGTTAAATATTTTTTCTTTTATTACATACTTTATTATTTAATTAAGATATATTCACCAACAGAAGATTAAATATTTTACAATAAATTACGATTTCATGCAATTTTCAATGGATTTATTTTATGACGTCATTGTGATCTACATAGCACAGTATGGAGGTGTAAAGCGTGCATGTTTCATAGGTTAAAAGTGTCTACTTTACCTGTCATAACAGTAATTAACAGAATTGGTAACATTCACACAATAGTATTGGGTAGGTTATTAAGGGATAAAGGTTTTATAGAAAAATGAAAATAAAAGTGACAAACATAACTTCAAGATGATTAGTGTACAAAAATAAGTAACATGTTTTTTACTGTAAAAACAATTAAATTCAAATTAATAATAAAAAGAATATAAACTTTTTTTTTAGAAAACTCACTTGGTTGTTAGTTTTAATATAAACTAAAAAAAAAATAACTTGATCTGGTTATTGGGTGTTTCAACCAAACTCGGTTATAATGTGATAATGCACATGAGCAGTACCTCGTTAGTTACAATGGTATATTAAACCTAGCACGCTCCATGCAAAGTAAACAGCAATAATGTCAAAATATAATTCAGTATAAACTAGTTAAAAACCATAACATAAAAATTTAATCTTTAGTAGGTTAATATCCATAAATTCTATAATACAGTACATAATAAAACAAAATTGTTGAAATACTTTAGAATAAGTCCCCAAAACTATGACCAATAACTAATACCAATTATTTTAGTGCCTTGCACATTATAAGTGATTGTTTATGTATATAAGTGATTATGTATGTGTTAATGTTGCGGTATTGAAGATCTAACTGCATGAAATTGCTTTAATGTAAAACTGCAAATTTGGGTCTCATTTCAATTTCGGTAATTTTTGCAAAGAAACGCTTTAATATATGCCCAATATTAATAATCCAAAATATAAAAGTGCAGAAACAAATTGAAGTTAGAAAAAAAATAAAAGTGACAAACATAACCACAAAGTGACTAGTTCATGAAAGTAGGAGTTTTTCATCACAAAAACGACTGACTTAAAAAAAAAACACTAAGGACTTTACATATTTGGGTGAAAAACCTAATATGGTTAATGGGAGTGCATCTACTGTGTTATTAATGAAAACAATATAATTTTTTTTAAACTTAAGAACCAAACTATAATCGTTGTTAGTTGAAAACCTGACATGGTTGTGTGTGAAAAACCCGGCCGTTCTTCTACATAACTAGTATTGTATAAAAGTTACTAACCTTAAAATGACCTTATAGGTTATTAGCATACTAAGTATGGCTTAGTAATCAGTTAATGGCTTAAAATAATAACTATCATAATAGATTTAACCTTCTTGAGGTTAATATCTTTTAATTCCATGATAAAGTACATAATAAAACCAAAAAAGTTGTTAAAATCACTACTTTAGTATGACGCCTAATGTTCAGATATGCCCTTTAAATAAATGCACGGGAATTAAAATATATTTAAAAGTATGTCAAAAGAATATTAGAACAAGAATATTACACATTAAAAATGATAACTGCCATGACTAAACTGAAAAGCCTGTAATGTTATCCCTCTTCCCTCCCATTTGCGTAGCATGAACTTCCTGCAGTTTGAACCAAATGTGTATGCTATCGCTACAAGTAATTCAAATACAGTAGTAATGTATTACAATAATAACCAAATAGCGTAAAATGAAAACAGGTAAAGAACGTATAACAAGAATAACTTGTAACGCCTCTTAAATGACACAGATATTAGTAACGAATTATATAATAACTTCATTTTATTCTCCACTATTATTTATTCGTTTAAAAAAAACTGAAAGCATAATAAAATTGACGTAGGTAGCCTAAACTTTTTCACACATTCAAGTAATAACAAAATTTGTGTCTAAATTGCTTTCACAATTCACATGACCTTAAAAACGCTACAAACAGCTGTTTTTTTTGAAGATAGCAAATTTATTTTGCCAAAAGATTTGGAAGGTTAAAATGTCATCATTAGGGGTTTTTATTTAATTTCAAGATATCTAAAATGGCAGCAATTGTTTGTGGCAGAATTCAAGCTTTACATTTTGAATTCAGAAAATTTCCAGAATCAATTAAATATTTGGTTAAGCATAGGTCCTTCTCTAAAGTAAGTGCTTTAGGTGATATACATGTAGAACATTATATTTAAAAATGTGGAACTGTAAATGTTCCAGTTATAAAGTTTAAGGCTCGAGTTTTGGTCAAATGAGAAATGTTAGTTTAACGATTAACCTCAAATATCTAAACTGTATCTTGCAGGTTTTACATTAAATTTCAAAAAACTAACTGCTAACAAAAAAAAATTACATTTTTAAGAACTCGCGATTATATATAAATAAAATTATGACAAAACTAATTGCAAGGTAAGACAATTTTAATATGAAATATATATGGGTTTACATTAATAATAATAATAATGAAGTAGAGTTATAAAGAAGCCTTCAAACCTACAGTGGACTGTTATATGAAGTTGAAATCCAACGGTTTTTTGTCTAGAATATAACATGGTTTTGTTTTATATGATGGTTAGTTTTTAGATCAATATAAATATTTTAAAAGTTTAAATATAGTTAAGTTTGCTACATAAAACTGTTCAAATACAGTAGCTAATAATATTCATGTAAAATGAATTTGCCCTTAACATTGTTGATTCTCAACCAAAAGTTGATCCTATACATCTTATAGGTTATCTAACAGGGTAAATGAGTGTGTAAGGTTTACCCTCACACCTTAAAAGGTGTGTAAGGTGTACAAAAAATAAAATGGTCGTCACTTATTTTTTCAAATTTTTTCGCTAAAACTATTTTATCTTTGTAAGTAAGGATTCAAATTATTTTGTGAAAATTATCAGAAGACAGAAAAAAACTCTTTATACAACCTAACCAGTACAGTGAAGCTTTGATTAATTGGTAGGCTTTTCAACCACTAGTTTTTGTTAACTGTCAGTCCATTATTACCGACATGTTAATTACAGTAATAGAACATACCTAATAGTTTAATGTATCTCGTGAAGGAATAAAAGTAACAAATAAATAATAATTATTAATAAAACACTGCTTTCAGTGCTGCCAGTATGTACAATAACCACTGCAGTGAAAAATAATTTTCACAACTATAGCTCATCTTGTCAGTTGCAGTTGTTGGTGAGCTGCAGTGATTGGTATTGTTTATGTTATTTATTACTTAATGAGTAATAAGCAGTTTAAGCATTATATATTCTGTAAGCAGTTTACATTTTAAGCAGTTTGTAGTACTTATGTTCTGTTTCATTACAGAATGTACTTCCAGATTTTTTAATATTTTGTTCATATACAATGAACGGAGCAAGTTTTTTAAGGGTTTTCTGTTATTTTGATTAACCATCGTGGTCCTAATCCGCCCTGACAGGTAATTGATGTTTCACTGTACTGCGATTACTGACCTAACAAGCATTCAGTAGGTGGATTCATGGAGATATTGACTATGCAGGTGATACCACTTTTATGACATTCACGTATGCATAATCCATGCAATATAAATGATATTACTGTCACAAAAAATTCTGTTAAAAGTTGCCTAAATTGTAGCAGTTAAATTTCCGCAAATTTATATTAGATAATTTCATCATTAAAACGAAAGGTATATATTAAGGACTTGGTGGCCTAGTTGATAGCGTACTGGGCTTTCACCCCGAGGACCCGAGTTCGATTCCTGGCCAGGGCTTGGCATTTTTATACGTTATAAATCATCCCATCGTCTGCATTAGCCCAAGTGTGCACAATAGTCAGATGTTAAACACAAAAAAAAGGTATATTCATCATAAATAAGGTATATGATAATAAATGATGACCATTAATTGTAAAAACAAATATCTCTAATTGCAATAGTGTTTTAATTATTAAAATAACTTAGTGTAAATAAATTTGATGTACCTACTCTAACTTCTTTTACATGACACAGTTATTTGTGCATTTGCCAGTCCTATATTAAAAAAAATTATACATTATTTTTTTATAACTCAGAACTCCACCGCAATTACTTTCCTAAAACATGTCCCTAAAAATTTAAATGATAGAAAAATTTATGTAGTAGTACTTAACTTTTTAATGGACACCACTTATTTTTATGTTATTGTACTACATTTTTGTGTTCTAACTTATTAGGACTTGCTGGTTTATGTGGCTAAGCACTATCTGCTGCATTTCTGAACAATGCACATCAGTTTTGTTGTTGTTGTAATTTTAAGGCGAAAAGCACATTGAGGCTATTATTGCCTCCCTAAATGTAAGTGTGAGTGTAAAGTGTTAAAGTCATTTTTTTAGTGTTGCAAGTGTAAGTGTGTGTTAGACTCGGGTACCGCAAGGGATGTCGTAAGTCCTCTCAATAGGTGCAGCTAGTCAGTAGCTGTGGGGCTAAGCATCTCAAGGTTGTTAGTTCTAGCTGCAGGGGGTGCAGACTAGCTGCACCTATTGAGAGGATTTAGACGTCTCTCGTGGTATCCGAGTAACACACATTTACACTTACGACTTAAACACTTTACCCTCACATTTACATTTAGGGAGGTGATAATAGCCTTAATGTGCATTTTTGCCTGACAATAACAAAAAAAAGGGTATGTTTGAAGTACTTTATCTGTTTGAACTGTTTTGGACTGGTACAAGAATTAGACAACCCTGAAACAGGAAATCTGAACTGCAGATTATACTTTTTTCCATGCACTATAAAGTTTTTACCAAAAGGTTCTTTAAGAAAATGATATTTTAGAAGTTGCTAGATGTAATAATACAAATTCAAATTCAGTAATAAGTTAGTGACTTAATTAAAGAAAAATAAATGCGTTTCTCACATTGCTTGTTCCTATTTTTTATTATATCTTGTCCCTGTACTGTTAAGTTACCAGATAGCCTATGGTAATGGTATTTATATAATTAATTGACATCACTTATTATCATGTAATTATACTACTTTTTTGTTATATTTACTATTATTTTATGAAAGTAATATTAATCCACAGAATTATATATAGTTAATGTAATTATTAATATTAAGTTATGATTTTATAAAGTTTTTAACAGAACAATTTTGTGATGTCACCATTTATAATGGAGAACAAATTTAACTACATGAAAAGTATCACTCCTTAAAGTTGTGTGTAGTCAGTTCAAAGCAACAGTCAACTATATCCAACATTGGAATGCTCATTACTACTATAATTATAGTAGTATTCGTTAGGTTAGTTTAGATTCTACTCTTTTTTCCATAAAATTCTGATTATTTCCATAAAATAATATTTCCAATTCATACTTATATAAATTAAATATAACATTTTGGAGGGGGAGGATTAAAGAATTATTGGTGCCCATGAATTACAAATTTATCAGATCAACATTTTCAAATTTGATCTTTAAAATTATCAGTTGAAATATTCATTTATTAGTTTATACCTGTGATTTGCTTAGATGATTAACATAATTTACTATAAACATTAAATTTTAATGTCTTTAAAATTGATCTGAAATTTTTACTCCTATGCAGTACTAACTAATAATTTTATACTTACTTATAAATTAAATATATAAATACTTAATATTACCAGTTAGTTCTGTATGGAAGTTGAAATTTCAGAAAAGTGAAAATTTTACGTTTTCTTAAAACAGAACTCTGGTCCTTCATTTGGCTTGCTGTTTGACATTGATGGTGTGATTGTTAGAGGAAAACATGTAATTCCAACTGTCCCAGAAGCATTCAAAAGATTGATTAACTCTGAAGGGAAATTTCGTGTTCCTACTGTTTTTGTAACAAATGCTGGAAATGCACTACGACACGTTAAAGCCCAGCAGCTGTCTGATTGGCTTGGAATCAAGGTATTGTAAAATCTAAACTTAAATTTTTGCTTTTAATATTTTATATGCTTGTTGATTACCTGGTGAGATAGCCTTTAATTTACTGTTGAATAGAATATAATAGATACTTGTAGTTATGGTACCTTCTTTAGATAACTTGTAAATATTTGTCCCTCAAAGTGGGTAGTTTATCTAAATGAAGATACTTTCTAACACCCATTTCGTCACAGTAACTGTTTGTCATTTCTCCTATTGTGTACAGTGTGTTATTGCATATTTTGCAGGTTGATTTATCGTGTTATTTATATATAACTCTTCTAACCTAAAAGGCTATAATATTTTATGGTAGCCTATCTATAATTATGTTAAAAGCTATTTTCGTATAAACTATATAACAGAGGTTAATAATTAAGTAGTATATAAACAATTATAACAGTACTAGAACTAGAACTACATAACAAATACTAATTTAATTTTAAAAAGAAAAAACATAGGCAAGGGGTTGTATAGAGGCCCAATAAAAACAAAACTTATGCAAAAAAGAAAAAAAAATAATAATAATTTAAAACTAAATAACAATAAATTAAAAAAAATAAGTAATATATACACACACACACACACACACACACACACACACAAGTAGGCTGTATAGGGACCACTTGAAAAGGAAACGATTACTGTATAAGCCAACATGATGAATGAAGGCCATTACTATTACGTTCCTGTAATAAATCTTTAATTATTTGCTAGCTACAGAGAAGGAGTGTGGGCCTTAAATAATTTTGTATCTAATTTTAATGAACCACATTGAGTGCCACATTGTCTTTAATTTTAATATAATTTATACACCATTGTTTAGGCCAAGACAACGAGAATGCCTGTGTGAGGTTACAATGCTCAAAGTGACCAAAGAAATCAAAGTTGTTGCTTTTCAAAAATTTATAATTGTCTTGTTTTTTTTAATATGACACATTATAAAAGATAAAAAAAATAAGTAATAACAGGAAAGAAAAAATTTTAATTAATTACTTCTGTTTTCGTATAAAATTGAAAGGGAAAAAATAATTAAAATATAGCACACTTATATTGATAAATTAGTTCAACTTTCAGTAAGGCAAAAAAAAAAATCAAAACTAAACTTAAACTTTAACTTAAACTCAACAACTAAACTTAAATCTTTACCAACCTTTTGGAATATAACATCTTACACAATAAATGTCAGTTATCCACCAAAACAAACTTTAAAAAACAAAATAACTTGAACTATAGTCTTCTGGAAGATATAAGGTTCACTAAACGTAACAAATATTATTATTATTATTAGTGACGTCACTATGACTAACTAAAATAATAATAAACCAGGGCCCTTTAAAAAAATATATTAGTGAAAAAAAAAGAATTAAAGATACAGACTTTAATGGTATTGAACAGCTTGATTGTTTATTTTTCCGCTAATCAGAGTTTAGTAGTTTTCCCCTAGGGTAGCCGATATTTCTTTTCTTAACAACGGAGCTACAAAATCGGTGAAAACACCCAAGTTCGCACTGTCAAAATTTTTTTAAAAAATTCTCTCCTTACTGGCACAAAAAAAAATAGTCCTTGTGCACGAAATTTATGACTTTTGCGTGTTCGCAAGAATGTTCTATATCCAAAATCACGATGCACTATTTCCCTTATCTGAGCACCTTAAAGTAGGCGCTCCTATGCAGTACTAACTAATAATATTATACTTACTTATAAATTAAATATACAAATACTTAATATTACCAATTAGTTCTGTATGGAAGTTGAAATTTCAGAAAAGTGAAATTTCACAGCCTCACTCTAGAACAGACTCGTCGGTCGTCTCAATCGTTCTTTTCGAACAGCTGTTTATTTAGGATATCATCTTATTGATATTACACAATTCAACTTATATTTACCTCAGATATCTAATTGAGGATCTGAGATGTCTCATTACACGTGCTGTATTTTTGATAGCCCTCATTTTGTTACCTTCCACTGCATTCCATTTGTTTTCCCACTGAAAATAAATATAACGTCTTGCCATATTAAAAAAATCCATAAATAAAAATAAAAAATAAAGTGTATAAAAATAAAGTGTAAATATTACACTTTGTGTACTTGCCGGCAGAAGAGTTGCCACTTTTGCCTCTATGGCAGCTCTAGCATTACCCATTATACCACAATGGCTGGGAACCCTCAAAAATGATATCCTAGTATCCTGCAGTTGAAGTCTGTGAATGGAACATAAAATATTTTGAATAGAGTTGACAGAAAAAAAAGGAGTATCTTATTTCTGTTGTATTTCTTATACGATATCTTGGATATTCGTATCGTATTTTGGATAGCCTAAAGTGCACTTTTCTAATCAGAGCAAACTAAATAATGGAAAGTGTTGGATGAAACACTCATTTCATGTTCAGAGCTTTGAAAATAACAAATAGTTCAGCAGTGAAAATACTAGAAATTGAGGACAATCAGTAGGCTGTATTTTGTCTAAATCTGTAGTGAATGTGCAGTCAACTCTATTGTTCAATTTAGAACCATCAGTAAATAAAATATTACTTACTGAATACAAATTTAGAACAATCCGACATTGTAGCACCAAAATGTATCCTGAAATAATAGGTTGAGAGAAAGTTGCTGATGAATGCAAAAATGTTTCATTTTTAACCCTACAGTGATCAATCGCAGACTCTGAGGACTCTGAAAACGTTTTAGGAGATGGGTTATAATTACCTCTTCTATATTTGTGTTTGTTTTTATTAACAGGTTCGTTTCCTGTCGAGGATTTTTTTAAACTTACTGTTGGTGGACACGTTTAGACACAAATACGCTAGGCCTGGAGGTACTTCTTTTTTTGAAATAAGTTTCTTATCTGGAGAAGACACACATTTCCCATTAGAAACTTTTTGTAGAGATTGTGACTTCTCCCTCAAGGTGATAGAAGCTGGAGTTGGTTACTTTTTTGTCATTTTTTCTGTTTGTTTCAAACTCCCACATTAAGACCATAAGAAAAAAATTCGACTCAAGGGGAGTTATAGTATGGACAGACATGTTACAAGTATTATCTGCAGAAAGAAAAGCTACAAGTTCAGCTGCCTGTTCTGTCAACATTTTGGCAGTATTAAATAGCTCTTCACAATTTGAGCAGGACGATCTGTTACTAGACACAACTGCAGCAATGGACTTACCAACAACAGTGTCTTGACACTTTGTGATTTTTTTTAGCATCATTAAAGGATATTCTTCTCTGACCATAATAGTTAGGATTGCCTTTTACCTCCTAAATCTCATACACTGGAAGGAACAAGCTGGGTGATTGCCTACACAGTTCAGACACTTAAGATGGTTCTTGCAACCCTCATCTCTATGACCAGTTATGCCACATACCTTTGTGCAAGAAGTGTTCAAATGGCCAAATCTCAGATACCTGTAACAGCATCTGGGGTTTGGGATGTAAGACCTTACAGCAAGTTGTTGATGTCCCGCATGCGTGTGCTTGGATATAGTAGGGGCTCCAAACATCAAAACCAGTGTGGAAGTAGGAATTTTCTGTCAACTTGATATCCATCAGACGTCAATAACAGATTTACATCGTAGTTGTTCCTTAATCTCCTCCAGACCAACATTGAGAAGATCCCAACTAGTAATGACACCCTTTGAATAGTTAAAGTTTTGTGGGGTTCCACGAAGACCTTGCCCTGGTTGAAAAAGGACGTTGTCTTCATCAGGGAAAGACTTTGCTTGGTGCTGTTAGGTTCAGTTAACAGTGCACCATTGTGTGTCTTCTTGATGGAATGAAAAGAACTGCCTGTAAGTGGATGAGGAACAGAGAGACTTTAGAGTGGTCTGACCCTTCCTCGTAATTTTTAATTATTAAACATTTCAGTGCTAGTCACTGGGATGATACAGAATCTACATTTATACTATTGTTTTTATTTTCAAACATGTCCAAAGAAGCAGTTCTGTGTCTGTTTACTCAACTTTTGGCGATATATTTAGAATTGTCCATAGTGTTATTTGCTAAGCAATTCATGAATGAAGATGTCTCGAACAAATGGAATAGGATGCACCCAAGCATTACCAGTAGCCCAGGAGACTCGAGCTATAGCGAAATCTCCAGTATCTTGGAGCTGAAATACATGTCTTCAGCACTCCAAAGTACTTAGGAATGAGTTCCAGTACAAAGTTACGGTTCCTCAAACCCAGGTACTACTGATATCCGCCATCTGTGTTCTGACAGATTATAACCATGTGTTTCAATAGACCCAGTTATAAGCTCTGACACCCATAGTTCAACACTTGTGCTTGCCAGGTGCCTATAGGCTGCTCAACTATAGGTCCCAGAACTTGTCCAATCAGAGGTCTTTGGCAGTGCTAGGCACACATCAGGTTCTAAATACATGGCCCTGCCAAAAGAAACTAAGTAGTTTCGCCACTCCATAATGTAACTGGACAAGAACAGTAATTCCCTAAATGTAAATGTAAGTGTAAAAGTGTTTAAAACGTAAATGTAGTGTTGTAAGTGCAAATGTGTTGTTAGACTTGGGCACCGCGAGGGATGTCTAAACCCTCTCAATAAGCGCAGCTAATCTGCACCCCCTGCAGTTATAAAAATTAATAAATTATTAAAAATTATCTGTAGTTTTTAATAAGAAGAAAATGCATCAAAAAAGGATGGATAAGATAATAGTCGAACGTTAAACAAAAAAAATGTTGGTAGCAAAATGTACTCACAAAAAACATTAATTATTTGTTATAGGTTGATGAAGGCAAAGTGGTTATGGCACACACACCGCTTAAAATATTTAATGAATACCATGATAAATGTATATTAGCATCCGGACAAGGACCTATTGAAGAGATTTCTCAAAGGCTTGGGTTTAAAAAAATGGTTACTATAGATGATGTCAGACATGCATTTCCATTGCTAGATGCAGTAGATTACAAAAGGCGTATGGCTGCTGTAAGTTGTTGAATTTTCTATGATTTATTGCTTTGCTTTCAATTTGTAAGTTGACTAAAATTTTCCTCCAAACTGAAAATACGGTAGTCTTGATTAACCGTCAATCTCGAGACCGTTGGGGTGACGGATGATAAAATAGACGGATAACAGAAATAGACCACCCGTACTTTCGGCGAATAATCTGTGTTTAGCATAGAATGTTTCATTATTGTTATTATTATTTTGGAAAATGTAGTAAATCTCTTAAATTTCCTATTTCACTCTAATTGTGTATTGTACAAATTTTACATACATAGGCCTTCAATGCAGTAAGTTAACCGTACTGACCCTTTCCCATGTGACAGCACCGTGTGCACCACTTAGGGTATTAATGTGACTGTTAAATGTCTACTTATATGATGAATGGTATTACCGTAAATAATGTGAGTATTTATCTTTCAATAAAATCATTTATGCACCCTGTCCGAATTTGTCGACAATGAAGTGTCATCTCATTTCATTATATGATAGGATCATTTACTTTTTGATTATCAATATTTGCTTAGGGTGCCAATTAAGGTCAGGTGCCTCGCCTATGCTATGTATAAGTCATGTTCAGTTAGTGTTTTTTTTTGTCTGGAGGGATACTTTTATTATTTATTAAAAATTATTTACTAATAGAAAACTGTTTAAAAATATCAGATAATAGAATTAACCTCATGGTTAATAGAAACTGATGGTTAATCAAGACTTTACTGTGTTTTAAAGTGAACAGGTTATACAGTGGTGTGAAATGTACTGGAACACCTTGAAAGTTTGTAACTGTTAAAGATAAAACGTAAAGAGGTGTATTGTCGTTCAATTTATGATGACCATCTTGTTCTGATTCAGTGTCAATTTTAGTTTCATTCAGTTTATGATAGCCATATCATTTTGTTTTATCAACTGCTGGATTTGTAAACAAATATGATTAAAATGTTTTCCAGTTAAAAAATCTTTGATAAGTAAACCTGTGTATAATATTGATTTGTGTATTATTTGTGCAGTTGAGTGGTTAAAATTATGTTTTATTTGAATAAATCGTTCATACTCATCAAGTCACTCTTTTTGTCCTTATCTTATAATATACAGTACCAACTTTCAAAAAACAAAAAGTTACCAAGTTATTAAAGAGTTCCAGAACAAATTATAAATGTAAATATATATGATGTGTACCTTTTTCGAAGGCAGGGAAAGGAGATTCAAACTTTCCTAGAGTTGAGGCAGTCGTTTTGTATGGTGAACCTGTCAGATGGGAAACTGCACTTCAGTTGATTATAGATGTTCTGATGACAGATGGACACCTTAACAAACCACCACTAAAACTAATCTATCCTCATGTGCCTGTAATTGCATGCAATATGGATCTACAGTGGATGGCAGAAGCTAATATACCAAGGTTGGTTCACCTACTTTGAAAATATGTTGTTTTTGTTTTACTTTGGCCAGTAAAATCTTCGGTAGTTAAGTTTTCACTTAACTATAAAAACTTTTTATCAAATTTCGACAGTCTTTTGAAATGTAAAGAAATGTTTTTTTCTTTGTTACCCGTAAAAAAAATGTGGCATGCAGTTTTGTCACTGATTTTAGAAAATTATTATAGTACATTTTTTACCATACGTTTTCTGGAAACTTTGACTTCACCATTATAATCAGCATTAAAATCTGCATACATTAGCATTTAAAATTTTAAAGTTTAATTAAAAATGTGTAAATGAACAATTTTTGTTTATTTAAACTGCTGATTTATGCAGATTTTAATGCTGATTATTACGATGGAAACAGATTTTCAAAAAAGTTTGAGATAGAAAAGTTATTAAATATTAAAATAATTAAATCAGATTTTATTGTAATTTCTATTAAAATATATTATGAATGTCTTTTGCACAGATTATTTTTATAGTTAATCCTTTTCTAGGCTAATTCAAATTTTATATTTACCGAAATTTAACTATTAATTTTATAATGGATATTGACAAATTCATATTTTTTATTATTTAATTTAAATCAGTTATGTGTGTATGTACGCATACATGTGTGTGTGTGTGTGTATGTGTGCGCACGCACGTGTGCGTGTGTGTGTATGTTCCTCCAAAGTTTCTTTAAGTCCTATCCTTGCTTAATATTAATTTTTAATTTCAAGTTTTCATTCAGTTTCAGTTTTGCTGCTTTTTGAGAGTGATTTTTTTTTCAAAATCAAATTAAAATTTGAAATTAGAGGGTTTAGTCCAGTTTTGCACAAACAAAAATTTATAAATTTTCCAATTTCAAGATAGAAAAGTCATCAGCCGTACCTTTAATAGTCATAAGTTAATTTCCTTGGGCTTGCGGTTCTTTCTCAGTTTTGGTTCCTGTCTATAATCCTGGAAAGTTCCCAATTTATCCCATGACTTTAGATTCAGTAATCTGATGATCCCCTAGGTTAAGGATGCTGTGGAGTTATCTCAAGTTCCCTTCAACGACCGACTGGGAATTTCGTATATTGCAATGATCCTTGCACAATTTCACCAGAATTAGCAGTCGATATTTCCATTTTTTTGTGGTAAGAAAAGTTTTAATTTTTCAAAATTATAGTTTCTAATTTCCTTTCTACTGTACTCTTTAATTTAATAATTTCAGCTTACGTGCTTTTTACTTTAATTTTAATTAACAAGATTGACGTGCTGATACGTTGTTGGCTTATGCATAGGTAGTTTCTATTTCAGCGCATTTTTAACAAAGTATTTGAATAAATTTTGTATCAGAGTAACACGTCCATCTGAATTAAATGTCTGTACCAAGTGATCAGTCAGGTTTTCCAAACTAACTGCTTCTGGAATTTAATTTCTACTCTACTGATTCTGGCTGGTAAGATCTTAAAATTTTTAAAAAGAAATACAATTGTGGCATTTGCTTTTGACATGAATTTCTTCACCTCAGGATGTCTTCCTATAGTCCTGTTGTTGGCCACATCTCCTCCTTGGTGCTCCTGAGATGATATGTTGACCTAATTTCACTCTAACTGTGAATGATTTTTTTGTTTTTGTAATTAATTTAAACTTCTTGGTTATATAAAATTAAGTTGATTAACGTGGTGAGCAAGAAATTCATGTCTGTAAGCTTCTCTAAGGTTCCTTTTTCTTTCAGTACCCTGTTCCACTGATTTTTTATATCTTTTGGTCCAGTTGGCAGATTTTAATTTCGTAATTGCTATTTTATTTGTATTTTTCTCCTGAACACATACAAATTTAACTGGCAATCCTGTGTTTTACGGTTTGGAGTTATGCTAATTTATGACTTTCCTATTGTTTAAGGTTTTAATTAAGTAATTAATTTGACCAAATTTGTTAATTCTCTTAAGATTTCAATATCATCTGTTTATATGCTTTATCTACTTTATTTGTGAATTTTTTCAAGTTTGTTATTGAATTTGATCTATTTTTATTTCTTTGCATAATAATTTTCTCTTTATTTGTTTCACCCAACTTTGGGGTACACTAAATCAATCATTTTTTAATGTTCTGTGCCTTCCTCGTAGCCCAGTATTGCTTCATTCGTTGTGATCTTGCTTTTCTTTCTTTGTCAGAGATTTGGATCGTTCGCTTGGATTTGACTTTGCCTTGGAACCGTTGCTTCTTGTCCTTGGTTATTGTTTTGGCTGTTCTGTCCATGAGCATAGTGTCAGTGATCTGCAGTTCTGTTATGTTTTTCTCTGTTTCTCTAAACCAAAGTGGTTTGGCTCTTCTACTGCGAAAGTAGTCAAATATTTTTTTGGTTAGTCTATTTTTGTCCATTTGGAGGATGTGCCCATAAAAATCAGTTCTCCTTTTTCATATTGTGTCTGATAGTGTTTTATTGATAATTTTATTGTATTCTATTTTTATTTTTATTTTATTTTTTTAAAATTTAATTAATTTTATTTAACGATATAAGTTATTGATTTGAAAGAATAAATCCAAGCATGTGTGATTTAATTTTGAGTGCTAAGTGTAACCAAAGTCTAACGACAGAACATTGCAAGCCATAAGTAGTGCTGAACCGAATTCTGGATATGCGGCAGTAAATATTTATCCGATCTGATTAGAAGATCGGTAGCCACTCATAGTGGCTCTCCGAGTGCAGAGAGATACATACACAGGATACCTACAGGTATCTCATATCTGCGTATGGTATTTGATAACGGTTTTTTGTCTTTCTAAAATCAAAATGGTCAAGAAAATTATAATGTAGCTGAACTAAACCATACGTTTGTCACAGGTTCCCTTACTTTTTAAGAATCATTAATATTGACTTGATTTTCACCATCACAAAATAAAAGCTTCCACAAATAAAACCTCTTATTTTTTGGAAATTTCAATCTTTCACACATTAAAACATAAATGTATTTTGATTGATGTTTTTGTGCATTATGGATTTTAACGATGTTAAACATTTTCTATTGATGCCCAACCATACCTAAATGCCAACAAAATTAAAATGGATGCTGTTATTGCTTTTTTTGCTAACATCGATAAGGAAACTGATACAATAAGCTATATACTATGTAATCACGTTTTATTTCCTTCTTATCGCTGTCAGAAGCGATTTGATGAACAAGGATGTACTGTAGGTCATTCCTGATAATTTATGGTGGTTAATCTGACTAATAGTTAAAGAGAGCATCCACTATATTTTAAAAATAAACTAATAGATATAAGATCCTTGATGTAACAGAATTTGTAAAGAAATTTATATATAAAGGGAGCCTGCATTAGTAAAAATTGCACAATAACACATTTTCACTTGAATTCTTGTTTTAGGTTTGGACACGGTGCATTCCTTCTCTGTTTGGAAGATCTTTATAAGAAAATTACTGGAAAAGATCTAATTTACACAGCTCTAGTCGGTAAACCAAGCGAATTGACGTATCTATATTCTCATCAATTAATACTAGATCAAGCGAAAGAAATTGGCATCGCTCATAATTTAAAACGCTTATATGCAATCGGGTATGCAGAATCTAAAGAAATAACATTATTCTATAAGTAATGATAACCTATACACATATTTTACAAGTGTTAAAAATATTTAATATAGAATTAACGCCATTAATTCTACAGGTTTTTTTATGGCATGCTAAAGAATACTGTACTCTTTCTTAATTAGTTCAAGTCCATATTCAATATATGTAAATAATATGTATATATATAAGGCGAAAAGCATATTGAGGAGGCTATTATTGCCTCCCTAAATGTAAGTGTGAATGTAAAGTGTTAAAGTCGTAAGTGTAAGTGTGTGTTAGACTCAGGTACCACGAAGGACGTCTAAATCCTCGTAATAGGTGCAGGTAGTGTGCACTGCCTGCGGGGTATTCAATATATTATTAATTATAGTATACAAATAATATATTATTAATTATAGTATACAAATTGTTTTACAAAGTGCTTCCCAATAGTTTGGGGTATTTTCCTATAAAAATAAAATTGCCTACTGACATTTTTCTATGATTCCATGCATCCCTGAAGTCTACAAGTATATGTGTTTAAAGCACATCCAGTGATTCTGCTTGGATCTCCTCAATTTTTAAAAATAACGGCCTTTCAATTTCTACTTTATTTTGTAGAACAGAAAAAGTCGCACATGGCGAGGTCTGACGAATAGGGTGAGGGGGAATCACTACTTTGTTTTTGGAAGCCAAAAAATTCGGAACGACTAGTGATGTGTGCACAGGCACTTGTGGTGGAGAACCTAGCTCTTGTTCTCGCACTCTTCTGAACGTTTGCGATTAACGCTCTCACATAGTCCTTTCAAAACTTTCTGATAAAATTTTTCATTGACAGTTTCACCAAAGGGGACAAATTCCTTATAGATAATACCTTTGATATCAAAAAGCAGTCAACTTGGACTTCACATTGCTGCAAACTTGACTTAATTTTCTTTGCTGCTGTGAAGTAATCCCATGCCTCATCACAGATTATGACATTTGACATGAAGTTTGAATCATTTCTTGCTGAAATTTTCAATTCAGTGCAGAATAGATAACATGACTGTCTTTGGTTGCTGCTCAGCAGTCTTAGTACATATTTTGCAGTAATGCGTCTCATGCCAAAATGTCTGACAAGACCTGTACGGATTTTTTTACGATAGCACAAATATCATGTTCATCTACGATCTGCAACAAAAGCCTAGTTGTGAGTGTTGATGGTCATCCTCAACGCTCATTGTCATCAGCAGATGTTCGTCCATCCTTAAAGCATTTGTACTATAAAAAAATTTAATTTTACTCTCAGCATTGACACCAAATGCTTCCACATATGATGGGTTTCTGCAGCAGGTTTTTTTCAGCTTGAATCAAAATTTGATGCATGTTCTTTTCTCATTAAAATCTGCCATTTACACAAATTTAAAAAAATGCTGCAGCATTAAGATACAGTGTTACACAAACACATAAAACTCTCACTGTCACTGCTGTTGGCAAACTAATTTACAAAGAGTACTGTTCTACAGCAGGTCATACCACAAACGGTTCCCGTGTCGAATTAAAATTCCCCAAACATTTAGGTATCACCTTGTGTATCGAGTTTACATTAATTTCTGCATTCCACTCAATATTAATAAATTGTCTTTGAATTTTGCAATCCGCTGCACTCGAGCTACCCAATAGATAATCGGGAATTATCCTTTACATTGTATATTGTTTTTAATTTTGTGTTCTCTTTCTTTCTCTTCTCGGTCAATATCGATAGGATTTGTTGACCGTTTTCAAGGTTTGATGACCTAGAAAGTTCAGAAAAAATGGCTTTATATCAGGGAAATGTGCTAAAAATCATACAAAATGGCATAAACAGGTTAAAGTAGACAGAAAACTATTTGATAAAAAGCAAATATAAGAAAAAAAATTAAGAAAGCAGTTTAAACAGAATAATAACACGTTTTTTTGCAAAACAAACTTAGCTTATAAATAATAATAATTTTTATCTTTGTTACAGTGACAATATCAATACTGATATTTTTGGTGCTAATTTGTATAACCAGTGTCTTTCTGGACAAGAAAGGGTAATGCTGCAGAACTCTGGGAGAGTACTCTGTAGTAGTGACAACAACATCAATGCTTGTTACAGTGTTCTAGTCAAAGTAAGTACCAGTACCATTATTATTGTTTGTTATATTTACAAAAACATCATTTACCAGTTACAAGAAATGTTTAGCTGTAATATAAGTATGATTTAAAATTACAACTCTTATCTGTTATAATTTTTATGTTATTTTTAACTGTTAGAAACAGATTCCAATAATTTGTAATGTGTCTTTGCTTGTAACACCCTCCAGGTTTTAAAAGTAATTGAATTGAGCATTTGGATATTCATCCTGTATCGTTGTTAATAGGTCATGAAATTTGCGCTTATTTCTGCTATTTATATATGTAGTGGTACGATATAATCTTATAGACGATATCACTTCTGTATAATAATTAGAATTGTAAAAGAAATAGAGCACAATTCTAATTTTGAATGTCATAAGCAGTATGAGTGTTCATGGATTTCACTATGAAGCTTTTAGTAGATACTCTGCCTTTTCCTAGTGTCAAACATTTTATATTTGTTGCACGATTCCGAATACTTATGTTATCAAAATATTTTGCTGTACTCCTCCCCAAAATCTAGGTTTATTCTTTTATACTATCTTAACCCCTCCCCTCCCTACTTTTACCATGTAGTCTTGTACTATTCTATTTATTGATGTGCTTGCTTCTGATTGGTCCGCCCAATGCTTTCTCTTTATGTTCAACTTAATCCTTATAATTGGTAAATGGCCGCCTTGGTAGCCTAGTGGATAGCGTACTAGGCTTTCATCCCGAGGACCTGGGTTCGATTCCCGGCTAGGGCTTGGCATTTTCATACGCTATAAATCATCCCATCGTCTGCATTAGCCTAAGTGTGCACAAAAGTCGGACGTTAAAAAAAAAAAAAAATATATATATAATTGGTAAACATTTTGAAGCTTTGAAAAATAACATCTGCTTGTGACTTTAGTTGCTCGTTTATTACAATTTTCCTTTTTAATTTTAACATACATATATTTCTTCATTTCTAAAAAATTTAACTGCCTTCCTTTAGCATCATAATGTATTTTCATTAAATTTTTCATTGCTTCTCTGTGTATGTCCTTCTTTAATCAAACGTGTAACGTAATTTGAGTTTTTCTTTTTTGTATTTAAATGATCTTGCACGTTTGTTGTATCTGCTTTTAAATTTTCGTCTCTTTTGACTTACATATGTTGCTTTGCTCTTACATTGTATATTATACCCTGGCTTATGGTCGACTTGAATAACGCTGTAATTCACGGAATGAAAAATGACCCGCATAACAGTTTAGGTTTCAGATAAAGATCTGATCATATTATAAGAGTGTTTTCATTTTGTTAAATTATTTCTAAGCAGATGTGTAAATATAGAGGTAACATTGTGCTGTGCTACAGAAATAAACATTGTGCTGAGTTAACATAAACGAGTCTTTGATTGATGGGTGTTTGATTTTTGTAGGGCAATGACTTCCAGGATATTTCTTAGTTATCTGTTCTCAGAATGCCCACTCCTATTCTCTAAAAATATGCAGTATTGATTTGTCCTGTATATATATATATATATATATATATATATATATATATATACAGGGTGGGGCAGGGAAGTATCCCTACTTTTGAGATGGCGTTGTGTGTAGTGAGGATATGTTGGAGGAGTGGGGGTAAGCTCGAATGATGCTGTGGCCATGGAATTTTCCGTTAGTACCGCCGTCAGTTGTAGACATGGCTTGGTCGAATGAGCAACGCGCTTTTGCAGTCGAAACGTATTTCTCTCAAAATAAGCCTATTGTTGCGGTGCAGCGTGCGCTGCGAACTCGTTATCGGATTCCTACCCGCAATGCTGTTCCTGACCGCAAATCCATTTTGTTGTGGGTGGAGAACTTCCGTGCATGTGGTAGTGTAGTGCGAAAGAGAGTTGGGGCTCAGAGGACCGTCCGAACTCCAGAAAATATTGACCGTGTCAGAAGATCGATCTTGCAGTCTCCTAAGCGTTCTGCTCGCAAGCACGCATCCAGCCTGGCGTTGTCTAATCGTACTGTGCGTCGTATTCTCCACGAGGAACTACACTTCCATCCATACAAGATGGTAATCATTCAAGAACTCACACAACGGGACTGGCAACAACAAATACAGGCATGTGAAACTTTCATTGCTGACTTGCCAAATGATGCACGTGTTTTGTTCAGTGACGAGGCGCACTTCCACATTTCTGGAGTTGTAAATAAGCAGAATATGCGTTATTGGAGTGGTGCAAACCCTAGGATAGTTCACGAGAGGCCTCTACACAGTGACAAAGTGACGGTTTGGTGTGCAATCAGCAGTGAAGGCATAATTGGGCCTTATTTCTTCAAGGAGGACAATTGTTGTGTTACCATCAATTCTGAACGGTATGTAAACATGCTCCAACAATTTCTTAAACCACAATTGCAACAAAATAATTTGGGACTAGTGTGGTTTTAGCAGGATGGTGCCACAGCCCATACTGCTAGAAATTCGATGGCTGTTTTGAGGGAAATGTTCCCGGGCGATTGATCTCCGGTATGGTGACATTCCATGGCCCACGCGCGCGCGGATTTAACTCCGTGTGATTACTTTTTATGGGGCTACCTCAAGAGTGAAGTGTTTAAACATCGACCCAGACCCTAAAAGCCTTGAAGCATGCAATTACCTTGAAGTTGGCGCGTTCCACAAGAAATGCTTCGCAGAGTTATGCGGAACTTTAGAACCAGGCTACAGCAGTGCATTGACAATGAGGGACATCACTTGCGTGATGTGTTATTTAAAACAAAGTAAAATTATTATTACAATTAACTTCCATCTTTACCCTTTTGATGCCACAATAAAGTTTTGTTCAAACATTTTTGGTTATTTTTTAATTTACCTTTAAAATTAGGGATACTTCCCTGCCCCACCCTGTATATATCTGACATAATTACACTTGTATGAATTTAGTTAAAATAAAGTGTGACTTCTGTTCTGTAAATTTTCTTCATTCTTCATCTTTATATTAATTAATTTTCACTATATGAATTAACATAGTGAGCTAATTAACATAGTTAATAGACAACTATTAACTTTTATTTTTTTCTATGTAACAAATTAAAATGTTTTCCGTAAGTCTGTATTGTAAACGCTGACTCGCACAGCAGTCTGCTCAGATAACAGTATTAGTTCTGGATTGAATTAAGACTGTTAACCGGGGTACCACTGTATTTTATAAACTAAATTTTTACTAAATTTATCTTTTTCTTCAATTTTACCTGTTAATTTGTTTCTTAAGGTGTTATTAGTTGCCATTCCAATATCTATTCATATTTTTTTAAAAAACATTCTAAATTTATACATCTCTTTTTTCATGTTTACATATGAAGGGCCACAGGGAAAACGCTCAAAGTCCATTTTTCTGCCAAATTGAGATTACAGTGGGAACTGGTAGCTTATTGTAGACAGTATATTACTATGATATCATCGAGGCAAGAAACATCATAGTCACTGTGTTATAATAGGAAAACAATTGGGGCTAACGGGGAAGAGTGATCACAGTCCACTCTCATCCGATTGTCAGCAGTGCTTGTTTTGTTTTTTGGTTAGTTGAAGTAATGTGTATAAAAAACATAACCTCATGTGTACAAGGTAACCTGTTTAAACAATATAGGTCAACTATCTTGAGTGATTTTAGTGAAACAGACAGTGAAGAAGGGACAAGTATACATAACGATGTGAAAAAAAACATGAAGAAATTGAGGCAATTACTGTTGATTTTGAAAGAAATCTGTCTACTCTTTAATACAACCACATCTGATGTATACTATCGTCAACAGCTGAATTTCATTTCTTTTAATATACATGTATTATTATCACACTTAACCTCAGTATTTTAACGTATGATGAAACTGTCCATCAGAAGAGGGCAGATAACATTTGCTCGATGCTTAAACACTTCTTTTTGGAACATTCTTAGCCCAACAATAAACACATCATTCTTTTCTGCGACTCATGTGCGGGCAGAACAAGAATTTCACGGTTATGCTCTTTCTGCACTACACAGTTCATGCACTGAAACGATTTGCAACCGTAAAAGTAGTTTTCCTTTTAAGAGGTCACTCTTATATGGAGAGGGACAAGGATATAAGTCTCTTGTCAATGCAAAATCTTACACTAAGATGCCCAGTGACTGGATGGATGTCATCAAAAAGATCAAATTCAAACCATCACCTTTCACTGTCATCAATTGTGCAACAGACGTCAAAATTGGAACTTGGACAGACTTTTTACTTGGGATTTATGTTAAAAAGTGCCCTATGCCTACGTGACCAATTAGTATTTTAAAGGTTGACCAAAAGCAGGCAAGAATCATGTTTTACAAGTCAAACTACTTGGGTAGATATTTGAAAGCTTTTTTTTGTTAGGAATAAAGGCACAGAAATTAAGAAAGTCTAACAAGCAAAATGACCTAAACGTACTGAAAGAACTTTTCAATGGAAAACTGCCCATTAAACCCGCAAAATTAAAGGATATATTACATTTAAAACAGTTCTAGACCAGTCCCGATTCTCAAGCATTCTGCGATCTACTAGTTCCTGCCCTTGGTTTGGACGAAGGGGGCGAAGATGACATCAAGCATCCAGACAACCCACCAGATGATGCTTCATAACTGGCAAAAACGATCAAGGTCCTGACATCTTTTTGTTTTGAATTTAACTGTTCATGTTTCATCTTCTTCTTTTCGTTTCACCCTCTTTGGGGTACGCTGAATTAATCATTTCTTGCGCGCTGCACTTTTCTTTGTTCCCAGTAGCTCTTCATTCTTTCTGATCTTCTTTTCCTCTCCTCTTCTGAAATGATAGGTTTAGGTTTTATTTTGGTTTTATCTTGGAATCTTATTCTTTCGTCTTTGGTAATTATCTTAGCAGTTTGGTCAAGCAGTGAATTTTCTGTAATTTTTAATTCTATTAGGTCTTTTTCAATTTCTTTAAACCAGTTCGTTTTTGTTTTACTATTATGGAAAAAATCAAACACTTGTTTTGTTAATCTATTAGAGTTCATTCTAAGAAGATGGCCGTAAAAATTTATTCTCCCTTTTCTCATAGTATCTGACAGTTTTTCAATTTTCTTATAGAGAGCTTCATTTCTTATATATACTACCTTATTATCCTGAAATTTTGTTCCTATAATTTTTCTTAAGATTTTCCTTTCTGTTATTTCAAGCTTTTCTATTTGGCCTATGCGATTCATGGTTAATGTTTCTGCTGCGTACAGTGCTTCCGGCTTGATCACTGTTGTTTATCCGGCTGTTTTATAATGTTTAATTTTGGACCCCCATGAAAGGGATTTCTTATTGTATGTTTCTTTCGTCAATTGGAAGGCCAATTCAAGTTTGTTTTTCCTGGATTCCATTGCCTTGCCTTCATCTGCATTCCAACTAATCCATTCACCAAGATATTTGAACTCTTTTACAATTTCTATTTTCTGTTCTTGGATTTTAAGGTATTTATTTGGGTATTTGTTGTTTGTCATGATTTTGGTCTTTTCAAAAGATATGTTTAGACCTATTTTAGCTGCTTGTTTCTTCAATTCAAGAATCTGCTCCCTTGCTTCCTCCATTGTTTCAGCAAACAAGGCCATATCATCTGCAAATGCAATACAGCTCATTCTGAGATTCTTCTTTTTGTAACCTAATCCTATTCCACTTTTTATATTTTTCTTCCATTCCCTGACTACTTTCTCAAGTGCACAATTAAACAATAAAGGGGAGAGCCCATCCCCCTGCCTGACTCCCGTTTTTACTTCAAATGAATTCGATAGTTCACCCATAAATTTAACTTCGAAACTGTATTTGTTATAGTTGCTTTTATGATATTAGTTGTTTTCTTATCCAAATTTAGTTCTTCTAGTATGGATATAAGAGATTCTCTATCAATGGAATCGTAGGCCTTTTTAAAATCAATAAAAGTAATTACATACGTTTTAGCTCTTACTTTTTGGTATGCCATAATGTTTTTAAGATTGAATATTTGTTCCATGCATGATCTACCTTTTCTAAAACCTCCCTGGTATTCTCCCAATTATGGGTCCAATTGTGGCTCTGCTCTCATTAAAAGGACTTTTGAAAGAATCTTATATGTTACATGCAGCAATGATATACCTCTATAGTTGTTTGGGTCTGTTTTTAAGCCTTTTTTGTAAAGAGGATGGATGAGAGCTGTTTTCCACTCTACTGGGATATCTTCTTTTCTCCACAGATTTCATCGAAAACCCATTGAAGAGATTTAACTGCATTTTCGTTAGCTTTTTTCGACAATTTGGCCACTATTTGGTTTTCTCCAGACGCTTTATTGTTTTGTAACTCTGAAATGATTTGTTGTAGTTCGACAAGTGTTGGTGGTTCTGAATTCGGTTTATCAGAGTTATTTCGAGTGAATTCAAATTTTTCAATGATGGTTTCACAATTCAAAAGTCTCTCAAAGTATTCTGCTAATATTCTGCAGTTTTCTGTGTTGTTATGAGCAATGGCTCCATTAACATCTCAAAATTGAAGGGTTGGTGCGCTGTATTTGGATAATTGGTGCTTAAAAGTTCTATAGAAGCTTCTCGTGTTGTTTTTTGTAAATTCTTCATCAATTTGCATGAGAGTTTGTGTTTCGTGTGCCTTTTTTATTTGTTTAATACTTTTATCTACCATTTTTCGAATTCCAATGAAATGTTCTCTACTTTCTTCTGTTTTCTGTGATTGCCACTGTTGCCATGCCTGTTTTCTCGTTTCTATGAGTATATCACATTCCATCGACCACTATGCATGTTTTCTAGTTTTCATTTGAGGCGCTATTTGTTCAGCTTTGTTGAGTAAATTTTCTTTAATACTTTCCCAACTTTGGGTTTGAATGTCTTCTGTTGCTCTCGTGAAGTCATCTGAGCTTAATAATTTTTCTGTACTGTATTTCTGACCTTTAATTTGCTGCCTTATGTATTTTCTTTTTGGGATGACTTTAAACTTAATTTTAGAAAAATAATGATCCGAATCCAGGTTTGCACCCCCTGAGGACCCTAACATTCATAATTTCTTGATGATAAGTCTTCTTGATTGCTACATGATCAAGCTGGAATTCCCCTATGTTGGGATTTGGAGAAACCCATGTTTTTTGTTTTCGTGGTAATCTTTTGAAAGCTGTAGATTTAAGAATTAAATTGTGTGCTTTGCAAAGTTCTATTAGTCTGATGCCATTTCTATTTGTTCTGTTGTGGGCAGGATAATTTCCAATGATTGTCCTATATTTTTTTTCTTTACCAATCTGTGCATTGAAGTCTCCAAGAAGAATGATGTTATTTTTACCTGGAATTTTCTGAATAAGATCATCCAATTGGTTCCAAAAAGCCTATACTTTTTCCTTGTTTTTCTTGTTATCTTCATTTATAGGGGCATGTGCATTGACAATTGTGTACATTCTGTTTGTACTTTTAAACGAAAGACTTGAAATTCTTTCAGATTGGGAATCAAATTCAACTATCGAGTGCAAAATCTTTTTGGCTATTATAAAGACCATTCCAAGGTGTGGCACGTTTTTCATCACTCTATTTCCCACTTTTCCTTTGTATATCCTAAAACCTTGTGAGTCAAAAGTATCCGTATCTACAAATCTTGCTTCTTGTACGGCTGTTATCAGTATTTCATGTTTCTCCAAAGTATCTGTCAAGTGTTTGAGTTTTCCTGTTTTTAATAATAAGTTTACATTGAAGGTTGTAAGTATGTTGGTTGTTTATATTTAATTTTACATAAGATTCCAAGACACTCCGACTTGTCTTTGTGTGGTGTCGCAGACTCCCCAGACTCCGAGCGTCTGCTGACGTACTTATGTACGGTGGATCGTCCACCTGGGGCAAATTTCACATCACACATTTCCATGAATAATGAAAGTAATATTTTGAGTGACCCAAAGGTCACAGTGATACAACCAAGATTGTAAATCCTGGAGGTAGCTCTTCCGCTCTCTCCGCCGTTGGGAAATTCATTTCCTCGTCCGCCATTGAGACCGTTGGCCGGTTTTCATCTGTTAAGTGTTGTTTTTTATTTCTGAATATGTAATGAATGGGGTTTTAAAATGCTCAAAGTTTAAGAAAGTTATTTTTTACCAATTTTTAAGTTATTTAATCGACTTGAAGCTTAAAAAAAAATAATTCTGAAAATTGTGGTGTGTTGGACTATGATTGTTCTTCCCAGTGGCCCTTCGTATACACTCCCGTGTTATATGTCTTGCAGTAAACCGTTTCCTTACTTCTTCTCTTCAATTTTTCCAAAATAGAATAGAAGTAAGAAATTTAAAACTTTAAACAGATTTTAAAGCTTGTTTAAAGTTAAAAAGTTTTTTTAAATTTAATGGCACATTAAATAGCATGTTGAATAAAGCTTAAATTCCGTTAATTTATGCTTAAATGGGTGATTAGGCTTCGCATTAATTATATTATCTGTATATTTTTCTTTGCTATAAATTCCAAATTCTGTTTTCCATGATATTATTTTTAATTTTAAATCAAGGAAACTTAAGGTACCATTTATCCACTGAAAATTTTAAGTTATTTTGTATTTTATTGATTTCTTCCACTATAAGCTCCCCTTTATCCTTTCTGTGTCTTTAATTATTAATACTGAATCATCTACTGTAGACTGTGAAGGGTTAAAGTTTGAAATTAGGAAAACCTTTTATAAAGAATAGTTTTAAATCTTTGTACGTGAAGCTAAAACTAAACATGTACGCCATATGTTTTCAGCATGAATTCTGAACTTCATTTTGTTTTCAGACAGGTGTTTTTACACACGAGTTGTCAGATTCAGCACTAGACCATTCTCCTCGAGACTTTGTAAATCTGGGTAGGGACCTTCGTCAACCTTCGTTTACAATAAATAATGTAACAGAAGCCATTGACATGATTTTTCAGAAAGAAGGATATCATTGACCTTAGTGTACTTTAGCATTCAAATTTCCTGTAACATAATTTACATTTACATATACAAACTATAAACTATATAAATGTAAACTTAAATATCCTAAATATTACAAATTAATTGTTCATAATATTTTTATGTTACGTGTAATAGGCCAAATATACTGCTTAAGAAATGTTATACAGTTATTTTAGTTTTATGTTTTATACATATATTGTTATAAATACTAGCCTATATATTAGTAATATTTAACCAGTGATACGATCAAATGAATGTACAAAATATAATTATAATTTAAAAAAATTCTCTGTTGAGAGTAGTGAACAAAATCATTATAATTTAGAACAAGAGATTTAATATATATTACGTTAGGGAATGTGCAATTATTTGTAGGTTATAACTAATTACTTCAATCAATTGTATAGATTTTAAGTTAGGTTATGTAAATAATTACATAATTATTTATAAGAGTTTATGTTATAATAAATATATTATTTTAAAATAAAAGCTTTGCTTTGTGTAAAAAGTTTAAAACTGAATTTTTGGGTTCAGGATTATAGAAGGTATATTTCAAAAGCATGGACTGGCATGTAGTAAAAAGTGATTGGAAACTGAGCAGTTTGCTGTGCAAAATGTTTTGGGTTTTGGGCGTTCTAAGCTCCGAATGAGTTGGGAAAAATATTAAAAAAATAATTATGGTTACATTACAATTTAACTATAACTTTAAACTGCTTGAATAAAGCAGTTATAGAATAGATCTGTTATAGATTAAACAGCATTTTATAGATCCAATGGTTTTGTGAAGACATAAATAGTAGACATATCGAAATGTAATATAATTTATATTATAAATTTCACTAATCCATAGACTACAATGAAAAATTTTAATTATAGAAAATGTTGTTATTTTATTCATTAATATAATAAAATATTGTACTGCAGAAATGTGACAGATTCATTAGTTTTAGTAGCTTAAAAAATATATTTTAATTAAAAATTACATTTAAACAGAAAAATTCCATTGTTATTTAATTTTTGAGCAATATTATTATAACCCATTACACATGTTTTAGTTATGCATATACTTTAGTTTTGTAGTTTTACTGCAGTCTATATTAACCTTATTTTAATGAAACTACCATTCACTACATACTGAAATGAAATGTTGCTTCCATGTAAGGTTTGTAAATTGTTCTCTGCTCCCTCAGTTGGTTGTCATAGTATTCTTGTAATTTAATCATTACTCAAGACATTTTTTTGAAATTAGCAATATACCATGCAATAGACTTGCGTTCAAGTTGATTTCTTAACCCTTTGCGGTTTGTTACGTGTTTTTTCCAGAACATCCCAGAAAGCCACACAATGGCTATGTCATCAGACATTTTCCCGATGAGGTTGGCAAAGTAAAGTTGCATGTCACTCCAGCTCGGATGAGTGACACTTAATCGCTATAACACTTGAAACGTAATGGGTACATACTATGGGAGGCTCGGGAATGAGGTGGTGGTTCTTAAGTTACCTTGGATACTTCCAAGGTCAGCTACTCATACATAAGACTCGGTAACCAGCTTATGAAGAGCACTTAACCGTTAACTTAACAAACACAATTACAACACTACTGACAGCGTGATCTAAAAACAAATTAAATTAGGGTAACTCTACAATATATTCCAAGGGGGGTCACTGCACTAACACTTATTACCAAAAACCGACCGCCACTAGCCCCCCCAATGATATTTGTCCCCTTCTTGTCCCAAGACCCAAGTCAGCGACCCTAAGGGCCAAAATTTACAGCCTTATACTCAGTATTAATTCACTATCACCAACAAGATGGCGGACCTCGCTTCTTCCCATAAACACATGTGCTGTCATCAAGAGCTCAGCGGACAGTGGTTGTGCAATGCTCTGGCGAGTCAGTAGGGATGTAGTCACCCCCCTCATGACAAAAATAGGAAAAAAAAGAATAAAACACAAGGCAGTGCAATTTATGCTGACCCGAAAACCTCACATCGTTCAAAAATCATCCAAACCTGACAGCCCCCGTCACTTACCCCAGGTATCTGAACAAAGTCAGGACACCAGGTGTGAGGATGAAAGCAGAACGAGCATCCAAAACTCAGTGGTGGTAATGGACGAAGACAACTTGCTCTGATAACCCTTCGAATGGAAACGACAGTGATTTGGTAAGATGGAGAATTTTGCGGATGGTAAATCAACATGCACTCACCTCTGTTTCACTTCCACCATCCCTGCACCCGGTTCATTTGTTCCAGACGGATTTGCAGTTAGGAAAATGTATTGGCAGGCTATTGAGGGCCCTCAAACGTGTAATAATGGGCTATTGCAGGCCCATTACGTTTCACATTTTTCCTGATAAGGTTGGCAAAGTAAAGTGGCATGTCACCTCTAGCTTGGATGGGCCACACTTAACAGCTATAGTATTTTTGCTGATGAGGTTGGCAGTGTAAAGTAGAATGCTACTCCAGCTCTGATGAGCCACACTTAATGGCTCCTGTTTTTTTAAACTATAGTTTGACTGTCCTTTCCATTGCAGCTTTATGTTCAATTGCTTTTTTTCTTGTAAAATCTAGATGGAATAAATATACTTTGAAAGTGCTGCCCCTTGAGGAATAACTGAACAAACCAAACAAGTCATTGACTCAGCTTTTGAGAAACAGCTGTCATCACATTGTTTGTTTAGGGTCAATCAGTAATACAGGATATGCTTTTTTTCATTTGTAAATAATTATTTTAAGTAATCACGGTTTTTTTTAAAAACTTTAAACTGTTAAATTAAATTTAATTACGTTATTTTTTTTTTTTTTTTTTTTTTTGTTAACGTCTGACTATTGTGCACACTTGGGCTAATGCAGACGATGGGATGATTTTATTGTGTATGAAAATGCCTGGCCGGGAATCGAACTGGGGTCGTCGGGGTGAAAGCCTAGTACGCTATCAACTAGGCCACCGAGGCGGACATTTCAGTAAGCTAATCATTCATAATAACTCAGAGATTTTTTTTATATTTAATAATTATACAATTTAATATATTTGTTACCAAACATCCCATATATGGGACACCAGGTGTTTTCAGCATATCTATCCAAAGCACTAGAATTCCATTATAGACTGATCATGGAGCTTATGACCGTCAGCAATGCTGACCTGATGTTACCCAAGGCAAAAAAAATATTTGTCAATATTAATGTGATTTTTTACAATATTAACCTAATATAATGATAAACGCTCCCCTAAAGTAAAAGAAACACTCAATTTACACTTTTGTCTGTCCCACATGTGGACAGCTCCTAGTCTATTGTAAATAGATAATAGGTTTTACACCATTGACCGTTCGTTTTAAGTGTAAGAGGAGTATAAATACAATAATCAAAGTAAATTATTTCTAGAAACACATTTTTGTACAACAAAGTTATCTTTGTTCATGTTTAACTATACACATTGAACACAATGAAAATATATTAAATTTCAATGTAAGCCTTAATATCCTTTCAGCCGCATTGGTGGTCTAGTGGATAGCGTACTAGGCTTTCACCCCGAGGACCCGGGTTCGATTCCTGGCGAGGGCTTGGCATATTCATACACTATAAATCATCCCATCATCTGCATTAGCCCAAGTGTGCACAATAGTCAGACGTTAAAAAAAAAAAAAAAAAAAATTAATATCCTTTCATTCATATTTTTGAACACAAAACTTAATCATGTGTTTTAAAACATATAATCGTGTTTCATTTTAATGAATAAAACATACATTTTCATTTAATTTAAAGGATGTTTATTACTAAAAGCATGGTTTTGTGGTACTTTTATCAGGAAATGAAATTTTCACATTAGGACACAAACAAAGGTTGTTTCTGCCCCACGATCTATCTGATGCAAAGCTAGAATCTTTAGTTTTCGGTCTCCATGTTGTTTTGATCATATCACTTCCTTTCTCAGCAACCATCATAACTGGAGCATTCAGATTAGCTGACGGCACTGTTGGCATAATGGACGCATCAATCACTCGTAGATTTCTTATTCCGTGCACACGTAGTTCTGGATCAACTACAGCGTACTCTGATAATAACAAAAGAAATTAAGTCAGACAATATATACAGTGCATATTCTATGTGCTAAAACCTTTTATTGAGACATGTAAAGCAATATTCAGATTACAGGAGAGTGTAGTCTGGATAACTTCAATCTTGGATCATACTAGAATCACAGAAAAGATCAGAGATCTGATTTTGTTGATGGGGACCGGTAGGGTTGTTACCAAAACCTATCAAGGTCAAATAACATATTAGGAGGAAGATCAAGTGGTGGAAAATTCTGGAGATCTGGGTATACAAATGAGTTCAAAACAAAGGAGGTACTGGTACTGGGTGTGTGGTAAGTGGCTAGAGGTGAAATGTGTTTTTACTCTGGAACAGTATACCACAGTATTCTGGGCAAGGTAATGGTCATAAATGACTGCATTTGGAAAAATTTGGAGCGGGTGTTTCAAAAAACCTGAATTCATATTTATATCCACAGTTACGCAAAGATTCAGGTACTTGTGTGTTGAACTATAAAGTTTAAACGTCTGGAAAAACCTCAGTACTTTGTCTGAAAAACCAGACTTTACACTGGGTACCAGAACACAAGGGGTTGGGAGTAATAAGGAGGCAGACAGTAGAGATCCTGGATAGAGCAAAACTCAGAAAAACTATGTAACTCATTATGGGACATTTTTTACCTGAACACAGGGCATTTTGAGGGTTTCTGTGAACACAAGGCACTTTGATAGTGTATCTGAACAAGAATATACCACAAAGGAACTATGTACACTTGTATAGGCTGAGAGGGATGGATAGGGAAACTGCGTCATATAATCTATGATTGTGAAGCTCTTGACAGCAGGTGGTGAACTTTTGCGGATGGTAAATCGACATGCACTCACCCCTGTTTCAGTTCCACCATCCCTGAGCACCCGGTTCATTTGTTCCAGATGGATTTGCAGTCAGGAAAATGTATTGGCAGACTATTGAGGGCCCTCAGACGTGTAATAATGGGCTATTGCAGGCCCATTACGTTTCACATTTTTCCTGATAAGGTTGGCAAAGTAAAGTGACATGTCACTCTAGCTTGGATGGGCCACACTTAATGGCTATAGTGTTTTTGCTGATGAGGTTGGCAGTGTAAAGTAGCATGCTATTCCAGCTCTGATGAGCCACACTTAATGGCTCCTGTTTTTTTTAACTATAGTTTAGTCTGTGAACACAAGGCACTTTGATAGTGTATCTGAACAAGAATATACCACAAAGGAACTATGTACTTGTATAGGCTGAGAGGGATGGATAGGGAAACTGCAAGTCATATAATCTATGATTGTGAAGCTCTTGACAGCAGGTAGTGAAGGGTGTTTGTTTGGCTTTCAAGATCCTGAGTACCTCCAGCTGGATGTGCTATTCAGTGGACTGCTGACACTTATTGAGGGAACCAGTCTATTGAAACAGAATCCAAGGGGCTTACCAGCACAATACACCTTTTGTCTTGCTGTCATGGGCTACATAACCTCTAAAATACTTATCTTTCAAAAACTATTTCTTTCAGACACTAGTTTTCGTAGATCATTGACATATTGAATTATCTAAAGCCTACCTTAATTATATAAATATTTGTACATGTTAGACATTTTAAGGCAGGAAAATCATGAATCTGTATAATTTTTGCAAAGACGTGATACTACTAACATAGCGACTTTTATGTGGACACCATGCACAGTGGCCTGGTAGGTACCTCAAGTTATGTCAAGACATTTCCTTTCCTGCACCAATAAATTCATTTGAACCCTAGATTCATAAACCCATTTTTTATTAACACAAGCATTAGTCTGTAAGACTACTAAAATAAAAATAATTACATTTATGGAAAACTTTTTTGATAGATTTTTAAGTTTAAAAACAGTGTAATCTTGTAGTTAATTCTAGTTCTAGTAGGTAAGTTTAATTTTAAGTATAGCTTTGCCTGATGTTCAACACACATGAAGTGCTAATATATAAAACATTTATATTGTGTCATCCTTTGTTTCTTTGAATGACAATATGCACATATCTTTCTTTGTTGGTATAATTCTTCAATAGCTGGATGGTTCTCAAAAAGGATGTCTTTTATTTTCAATTTTAGGTTTTGTTATAAAGTTGGTGTTTGAAGTTTTTAACAGAACCACGATGTATGTCTTACAGTCTGTGTTTTACAGTCTTTACTAATTATCTTGGCAATTACAAGAAAAAATTGTAATGAATCATTGTACTATCATTATATAAGATAAAATGATATTTATATAATACAATTAAGTATATTAATAATACACTTTAATATAATTGTGTTATGTTCTACCATTTTATAAATGTAGAAAACATAAGAGTTCTAAAGAGGGCTGTTAAACATATCATAGAAAAAGTAGAGGAACCATCTTCACCTTTAGTGGCTAGTGGTGTAACAATACCAGCATTTAGTCGCCTCGGTGGCCTAGTTGATAGCGTACTAGGCTTTCACCCCGAGGACCCGGGTTCGATTCCCAGCCAAGGCTTGGCATTTTTCATACGCTATAAATCATCCCATCGTCTGCATTAGCCCAAGTGTGCACAATAGTCAGACGTTAAACACCAAAAAAAAAAAAAAAAAAAAAAAAAAAAAAAAAAAAAACTGAATGCCAACCTAAAAAAAATACCAGCATTAAACGTTAATTAAAAAAAATAGTCAAACGTTAAAAAAAAAAAATACCAGCATTTTTACCAGAAGTAATAAATATATATATATATATAACGGTTATAAAAATTTACAATGAAAAAAATTATGTATTTTTTTAAAACTTAACTTAAATACTGAAAAACACATATAATGAGATATGTGTTTCAGCATTTTCCAGAATTCATGCTATCTAGGGGTAAATGGGTTGCAAAATTTAGCATTGGAAAATTTAATTTTAATTTGAGTTAATTAAAATTGCCATAAAATAAAATAAAAATAAACTCACATTTCAGTATTTCCCAATAATCAGCTTAAAGAGTGATTATTGATTTACTTTCAAAAAATATGTTTGAACACACTTTCTGGAAACCTAATGAATATACTTGAAAACACATATATGTCAACATTTTCCATATTTCATTTCCTAAAGGCTTGAAAACGGGGTGCAAACGATTGTATTAGAAAACAATATTTGTTTAATAGATTTCATGAAATTTAACTAAACAACTCTAAAAAAACAAATATTTCAGCATTTTCAAGAATACATACCTCAAAAAGGTGAAAATATAGTATAGAGTGTTGGATTAGAGAATTTTTTAAAATTTCAAATTTAATGATAATTAACAAATTCTGTAAAAAAACAAATTTCAGCATTTTTACAAAATTCAATCCCAAAAATGTAAAAAAGAAAGTTCAAAAGTTTGAAATACAAAAAAATATTTTTTAAATCATATTTTCCTGAAACTTAACAAAAAAATTCAAAAATATAAGTAATTAATCTCTATAGCTAAAATTATAAAACATATACAGTATTTAATCATTTTCATAAAAAAAAAAAATGGAATGATTGTATGAGAAGGCACTTCTATTATTAATCTTCTGTAATGTAATAAATAGGTGGTCATGTAGAAAGAATTTCAAAATATACTAACATGTAGTGGGCCGAAACAATTTTTTTCACTTAAAAAAAATTATAAATTCAAAGTAATTATTTTAAAGTCTTATCGGAGTTATATTGTATGTTTTTGACATTCTAATTCGAATGCAACATGTTTCAAGTCAATAAAATATGTCATGTTCCAGATATATTTTTCATATTCATTGTAAAAATAATCACAAATTTGGTGAATTAGAATATCACGTTTTTACTAATTTTATGTATAACATTATTGAAACAATTCAAGTTTCATGGCTTAAGGCCCTCTCAGGCACCCAACCACTCTTACAACCTTGGTAAATAATATTTTACTTTTTAGGCTCATTAAAAACCTGTTCAAAATTACATGAAAACTTATAAAATAAACTAACCTATAGTAAATGTAAAACGGACGTTAAACACACAAAAAAAAATGTAAAAGGAACCTATTAAAATACAGTGATAATCAGTAGCTGAGAGGCTGGAATTGAACATCAATATACGCATAACAGTGTCCATTTTTGCTAGTTATTTAATAATTTTAATTTGTCAATGTATTTTAAATATATTTTAATACACAAAATTTAATTAATGTCATAATAGACATTAATTGCCCTAATTAAACATCATTAAAACTCTTATAATAAACAGTGCAACCTATATATTTATGAGGAACTATTGAAAGTAATTTGGCTAAAGACAGAACGTTGTTGTTAAAACTAATAGAATAAAATCAAGTTGAAACAGCCGAAAGAGTCGATTATATTTTAGTGGAGGAAAAATCAACTATTTTTTTCTAATGTTTGTTAAAATTCGGGTTAATTATATAATTAAATATTTACAATTTCGACTATCTTATTTATTTATTTAATTATCTTTATATTTTGTGAAAAATAGCTACATAACATAAAAAGCATGGGTTACATACAACATGTACATATACATATTGGTACTGTTGATTTAAAAGAAAGGTTAAAAATGAGATCTAAAATAATCCCGGCACCATTTAGGCTAATTTTTATAAACTATAGATTGAAATATGGATATATATTTTATGTAACTTATATACATGCCTATATATGTGTATATGTATGTATGTATGTAGGTAGGTGGATATGTATATGTATAAATGTATATAGATTGTGCATATTACTGGAATTTTAATGAATTAATCAGTCCATTACATTTAATATGTTGGTATAGTTGACTAGTTTTTCATTTTTTATTTTCACTGCCTATTTTGGCTAATAAGCCTTTTAAAATTATGGAAAGTCATATTCTCTCCGTAAATATTTACTACTTCAAGCAACTTTTCCCTAATTGAGATATATTGTTTATTTATTGATTTTTAACAACAGTTCCACTTGTTTAATAACAAATATGAAAAGAAAAAAACTTTATTTTTGCGAAAACTGTGTTTGTTATGTTAGTGGGTTTTTCTAAACTAACTAACATTGTATGCCTGGAAATACATATATATTGCTAATGATTTATATCTAAACAGATTTATATGTTCAAAAAATCTGAAAAAATGATTAGGAAAAAACTTACTTAAGATCGTCTGAAAAATTCTGTAATATGGACTACAAAATAGTTTTTTACAAAGTAGTTTTCTCACCTTTTCTTGTTTTTCAGATTTTTCAAACATGTCAATAAGTTGCAAGGTTGCCAAAATAAAGAACGTATCTCAGGGGTTAATATATGTGTTAAGCGATATAAAAATTAACATTTTTACCATCTTCAGAAGGCCCCATTTTTGCTGTTCCCACTTGGTGATTTTCAGGGTTAGTAAGATGCCTAATCATACATTCCCAGTAGCGATCAGTGTCATTGTGTATATGTCTACAGGCAGATATTTCACGATTAGCCAGCTTTATTCCAGCATCACTGAAAGTCTTTGTCTGACACAGCCGCTGTACAAATCTAGGGCAAATATACTTCAAATCATATGAATGAAAATATTATGATAGTGTAAAAATGACAATAACTTAAAATTTCTAAATTCTCTGCTTGAGAGTATTGTAGATATTTATTAATTAAATTTGATTGAACTTTGTCAAGGTAATGGCTAACTTGTCAACATATTTTTAAAAAAAAGTAGTTTTTTGAAAATTGAACTATAGGTACTAATTGAATTTTTATTTGAGGTTACGTTTATCATTTTTAACACAATACAACTGTTTTTAAGAATGTTAAGAAGTTATAATATTAAATGAAAAATACTTTACCTGACACCTTCTATAAGGAGTTTCACGTCGGCATAATTGGTCAAGTAATTTGCTTCAATTTTAGGAGGATCAAAGGGATTAGGGGACCTAAGTGAAATTCTGCCAGAACTTAGTGGTTGAAGTGCTGTAGGAACGATACTGTAAAATAAATTTAGCAATTGTAAAAGACATTATGATTATTGTAGATGTAACTTACTAAAATAAATAATAAGCCTATAGTTAAAAAATATGGGTAAAATGATTTTAAGCATCTTGTGTAATTGTATTTTTTATCATGATAGAAGCAGATATGACTTGACACTTTAACCCTTTGCACTTGCCTAGGATCTTTAAACAATGTTTCTCTTAGATCATGTAAAAATATCTGTGCTGACTTAAATAATTTCTAGCAGTTGCATTCCTCTTAGCTTGCAAGGCTACTACTAGTGGTCAACACAAAATCTCACGGATACTTGCATGGCCAAGTAAGGCATTGTCCGTTTGATTGATTTTGTTTTTTCTGTACATTTAAATTATAGCCTGCATATTTTTAATAATTTTATTTTTATACTGTCTGCTAATCCTTAATTTATTTACAAAGTTACTGCAATTTTGGATTATTATGTATTTGAACTGATATTATTCAAGGTACAATTATAACATACAGTTAAAACATAGAGATTTAAACTTCTAAAGTGTTTTGGCACAAAAATGTGGTTTTGGTATTCAAGTGGAGTGGAGGAACATGGCATGGCAGACAGGTGACATTTTCTAATAAGATAAAAAATAATATCACTATTAGCATTGTTAGAAATAAAAAAAATGTATGTAATTTTCAAAATCTGATTTAATCTTGAATTAAAATCTTGGGAACTATGGCTGTCTGTCTAATAGGAACCCTATTTTATGCTATGGAATAAAGATTTTAATAGCTGCATTTCATTATAAACTATGTCTTACAAGCAATCAAGCTTGTTTTTCCTGGCAAGGAGATGGAGCAAGACTTTTTTAAAAACTATCTTTTCTAAAACATATCATTGATGTAAGTTACACCTATTTCGGTAATTGTTTATTATTTAGCAGTTATGAGCAACTTTTCCCACACCGATAAATGTTCTTTGTTTTTGTGTGATTAAAAACATATTGGACATGTTCAAACACTTGGATCCACAAGATAATGAGACAAAAGATGTAAGAAAGTATTGTACTTCACATCCGGAATATTGAATGGACATAAAGCAACTGCAAACATCACTTAAAAACAATTCTAGCGATAGAATCTGGAAAAAGTGGGAGAAAAATATGTGTAGACCCAGAAGATAGGCTGTGATGTTGATGCACTTAAACAATGAACAGGACTGCTTCATTGCACATCTGTTCAGGCTTAACATCTGTCCCTCATTGGAGCGTACTTTGTGCCACTTGACATCCTAGTATGTCAAAAGCTGGACGAAGAATTGAAAATATCAGGAAACATTGCGCAGATGTACTGGGATGTTAGGAAACTGATTGACTTGGATTTGGGCTAACCATAGGCAATGACATCACTACTTCACATGGATGAAATTACCAATAATTTCCTTACTTACAAAAGAATAACATGTTTAAAAAGTCCGAAAAACAGGAAAATGTGACAAACTTATTTTATTTCTATGCATAATTTCGTATGCTTGAAAGTATGTCATTTAGTATTTTCTGACCATTCTGTTTTGGATTCAGCAGATTTTTGGAGAACTCTCCTTATATCTGTCAGTTATGTCTGAATTAATTAGTTTGTAAATAAAGATTATCAGATCACAAAGTTGTGTTTTTTCATATTTGTTAACAAAACTTTTAATTTGAATTTTGGATGATTTTAATGTTTCCTTTGGTCCCTTAAAGATTGATTTTTTTTTAAAAATGTTCCACTATTGTGTACACTTGGGCTAATGCAGACGATGGGATGATTTATAGCATATGAAAATGCCAAGCCCTGGCCGGGAATCGAACCCGGGTCCTCGGGATGAAAGGCCAGTACGCTATCAACTAGGCCTCCGAGGCGGCTCCTTAAAGATTGAATCATCCATATTTAAATGTATTATGTAACAAATTTCATACATGTTTATTTGTTGTTAGAAGGCAAAAAAGAATTGGAAAAAAACCATACATGTATTTTTATGCATATAACATGTTATTTAATTAGGCATGGGTGGATTTATGGGGGAGACCCTGTAGATTGGCAATAACTTTTAAAGAACCGAAGCTATTTCAGAGGGTATAGAATACCCTTCAGCAAAAAGTTAACTCCAACCCAGAAAATTTGAAAAATTTGACACTCAAAAAGGGGTTTTAACACACTTTTAGACTAAATTTTTGTATTTGAAAACATAATTAATAATATGAGTATTAATGTGAACCATATTAATTTGGTAATCCAAATGTATTATCTATATACAATACTAATACATAAAGCAGAAAATCCAATCCGCAGGTTAACTCCTGCAGTTATTATATAGAATGTCCAAAATGTTCACACCATAATAATAAAACACAGGTATCCAAATGGTTTATTACGAATGGTTTAAATACTGTAAAACACAATGAGAAAGTTTTGTTATTGTTACAAAAAAAAAAACTATCATAAGGTACTTGTAACACCGTTACTACTACTTAAAAGTCACATTTTGAAATATCTCCAGTTACAGCAATATTAATATATAAAAAAAACATAATAGCCATTTTCCTAGTTTTGACTTATGTAAATTTAATTAAATGTAAGTACAATTGAAACAAAGCAGATATTAAAAAAAATCTCTTATTTTTTTCACAATATAATTTTATTATTTCTATGCAACTGAGGGGGCAATGCCTCCCATGACTTCCCTAAAGTTGCCCATGTAGTTAGGTTACTAATATTAGCATAACTAAAGAAACAATATTCATTTTTCTATGACCTAAGCAAACTAGCATGATATACATGGAAAAAGTTATTTTATCACACACACACACACACACACTACATATATATATATATATATATATATATATATATATATATATATATATATATATATTATTTCTATGCAAATGAGGGGCAATGCCTCCCATGACTTCCCTAAAGTTGCCCATGTAGTTAGGTTACTAATATTAGCATAACTAAAGAAACAATATTCATTTTTCTATGACCTAAGCAAACTAGCATGGTATACATGGAAAAAGTTATTTTATCACACACACACACACACACACACACACACACGTGCACACACTCACACACACACACACACACTATATATATATATATATATATATATATATATATATATATATATATATATATGTAAATACTGGAAAGTTGCTTGCGTTTGCCAAATAGCAAGCAATTACTCCTTTTAAAAACTAATTTATTATGTATTTATTAAATTTATTAATTTCACTAATTTATTAAAGCATATTTCATTTGTTAAAGCATAATTTTGTTGAACATAATTCGGAAATTATAAATATGCAAAATAACAATAGTAATTGTACTGTTTGTTGAGATCTTACTTGAATATTTGTTTGTCCCCTATATTTTCCCACTTACGACCAGTTCTTGAGCAGTTGCTCATAAAGCCATCAAAGAAAATCTGAGTATCGGGAACATCATAATTCCTGTTTGTTTTGTCTAAGTGAACAAAACCTGTTAACTGATATTTAATGAAAATTAGTCACTGTATATATTGCAAATTTATAACAGTTTATGGCCATATATTAACATCTTGAAACACAAAAGTTTAATAAACACTAAACCCTGTTTATATATCAATGAAATTGTTTAATCAAAAATCAAATAATGCACACAAATCAAATAATACAAATCACAAATCAAATAATACCTACTAATTCATTGCTTATTAGTCTATTATTTAAATATTGGCTCTATCAGAGAATATTGTGATGTTTTGAAAATAATTACTACTTAAAAATCTTTCTTTTCATTTCAAAATGTATAGTTGTTTCAAAATGTTGCTGATTTAGTGGGATTTGACAGATTTGAACATTTTTAATTCAAAACTGTCTTTATAAAAGTACTTTTTATTCCAAAAAAAAAGTTAAATTATTTCATTATATTGTTGATTTTCTGTTTTAGACTCAGTCGATTTGTGGAAAACTCTCATTGTATCAGTCAGTTGTAACTGAATTAATTTAAAGTTTATTAGAAAATAAAGTTAGCTGTTATTTATTCAATATTTGTTAACAATTTTTTTAAATTTGAATTTTGGGATGATTTTAATTTCCCCTAGGGTCCCTTGAAGTTTGAGTTATCCAAATTTCACTATAAACTAATATTATAAAAATACTTTGCTTGTGGTTTTTAACTATGTACATACAATATGTTCTAAAAAAACTTTGATATATTTTGTTATCTACAAATTTTTGCTCACAGTTATAAGAATAAATGTTGAATTTATAAAAAATATAAAATAACTAAATTATATGATACCAGGGGGCCCATGCAAGTTTTAAGTATACACTGCCTTTTGAATAAAAGTAATCGTTGGAAGGAAGGGAAAACATGTTTAAAAAATAAATCAAAAAAACGATCGATTAACAATAGATAAATGCACAATTAAAGAAGAAATCACAAATATATTTGTCTAAAAAACAGTATTCAAAACATGTGTTTCGTATTCGAAATGCTTTTCCCGCAGGGGTGTAGACTAACTGCGACAATTGAGAGGATGTAGATGTCCCTTGTGGTACCCGAGTTTAACAAACACTTACACTTACAACACTACACTTATAACTTTAACACTTTACACTCACACTTACATTTAGGGAGGCTAAATGTATTCAAAGGATTTTGACTAGAGAATAATACTATATTATTTAGTATTATTATTATATAATAATTATAATAAATCATAATATATATGATTTTATGAGGATTTATAAGAATGTCTCTAAGTTCTATATTGTGAGAAAATGTATAAATTTGTCTGCAATGAATAAGAAAAGAAAATTACAGTTTTACTAAAAAAATGCACCTTCAAGACTTTGTAAAAAAAATAAGAATCACACACAATACCTGATTCTGCATAAATGTTAACACTACACTACAAGTTAATAAATTATTACCAAATTTAAGTTCTTTCTTACTTGTGACAAACCTGTAGATGACATGGGGCCTTTCCTACTTTCCATGTACTGTAATACAGTATCTTCAGACATTGGATTTATTGCCTCTGCACCAGTTACTTCAAGAGGAATACTGAATGAAACGTGGTTTCTTAAGTTTCGTCCAACTCCTTCAAGTTTGTGAACTATTGGAATATCTGAAAACAAATTGTAAATACTTTTAATAAAGTGGCATTTAAAGTTACAAATCTATAGTTCTAAACAATATAATTCTAGACAGGGACCAGACAGAGCATCATAAACTGACCCATTCTTTGAAGCAGGCATAGTTGTCACTTGTAGTTTGACAACAATTGATAAATCAAGTACTAAGCGACTGAATTTCAAGAAGTCATTGTTTAATATTATCCTAATATAATGTTCAATCTTTAAATTTCCTTTAACTTGATACAAAATAATGTTTTGTGAATCAAGCTGTACATTGATCTCTCATACCACACATTCCTTACAAGGATGGTTGGGATGGGAGACATGTTAAGACTCAAAAGCGGACTTCCACACTTCCACGCAGTGCACGGTGGAAACATATTGATCCTGGTCTGTAAAAAAAGGAGCTGTATCAATATGGCTAAAGTGTAAGACATGCACCTATTCAATGCTAAGATGGAACAGTATATGTTAAGGGCTGCGTGGCTAAGAGGAAGCTTAGCTTTTAGTATGCAAAATCTGGATACCAGGTGAACTCCAGTTTCAATGTAGCCTTGCATATGGATGCAGGACTCTACATGAATAGACTTCTTTTTTCTAGCTACTCATAAGACCTTCAATGGACAATAAACAAAAATTAACTACATACTCTGGGGGACTTCCAGGTGTGGACCTAGAGTGTGGGAATTAGATAAGGAGAAAAGTGGAGTAGAACTCAACCCTGTGGAATCCACCAGACGTGCATTGGAGCAGAATGTGGGAATGCTGGTCAGACCCAATTTATCTGAGACCAATGAGAGCTATAATATCCCTGGGGGAATTGAAGAGGTGGACTGGGGGGAGCAAGATTTTGGGACCGAGGAAACTAACGGTGTAATCATTCCCATGGAATCTACAAAAATAAACAATAATTATGTCACCATTCCAATAGCTCATCTTTCAATGGTAATTTACTAATAATAACAATTAATAACAAAATTAAAACATTTAGTACAAACAACAAAGTAAGCAGGTTAAGCTTTCTACCCAGATCTTTCAGGTGTTGCTCAGGACCAATGCCAGAAAGTAGAAGTAATTGAGGTGACTGTACAGCTCCTGCAGATAGTATTACTTCTTTTTTTGCATAAAGACGATAGTATCTATTCCCTTTTATATATTCTACTCCTAGAGCACGTTTTCCAGTTCCATCAAATATTATTCGGATAACCTAAAACATTGATTTAACATTAGTATATTTATACTAATGTAACCTATACATGTATGTATACATAATACATGTATACCTATACATTATGCAACCTATTGTCGTAAACGTGACTTATAAGCTAAAACTTGACTCTTTAATGAGTAAAGGTAAAATACCACTAAAGGAGTACTGCTATTTAGGAACATTGTTATTATAAAGTGTATATAAAATTACTGCCATTCTAGAATATGCCATGTTTAAAAAACATGTTTTCCTAGTTTTGTGTTTTCAGAAGTTATGACATATGTCATTCTAAAAAAAAATATATATACAATTAATCAATTTTTTATTATTGTTTTTTATAATATAAATAAATTGAAGTAAAAAATAACTGTATAAATATTTATTCTTGTAAATGAAACAACTTACATGAGCATATGGGATGACATTAAGATTTGTCCGGCATAGGACTGGATGTAGAAATGCTCGAGCAACACTAAGTCTCTCTCCATTCCTGACAGTTGCATGAGCCACGGTAAAGCCTGTCTGATTCCATCCATTCAACGAGTCTTGAACGTAGTAACCCATTTCTTGAGTACCTTGTAAAATAGTTTTTGATATTTCTGGTTGGTCAGGAAATCTTTGGACTGTTAAGTATCCACCAGAGCCATGAAGGGTTTCTGGATTCTATAACATTATATAAGTGTATAGTACAAACTTTTCATTCCTCTCAAAAAAAAGAGGAAATTACATTTTAGAAATTGCATTTAATATCATTTTCTACATAACTATTATTGCTTTTAATAAATAATAAAAATAATAAAACAATAATAAAAATAAAAATAATAAAAAGTACCTCTTAACTGAGGTTTTTTTGCTTAACATCCATACTTTAGACTAATAAGGATGAGAGATTACTAATGGTAAGGGTAAATCAAAAGGAGTAACTGTGGCTCTAAGTACGAACCTTGAGGTGCACAGTTAAGAGACACAGGAGACTGGCCTTAGTTACATCGACCACTGAGTCCTAGATTGTATTCACACACACACACACACACACACACAAAACATTGCTATATTCTAAATTAAGAAATAGATCAAATTTATATACAATTAAAAATACATATCTACACACAATCTATGGTACAAACCTGAATCCATCTTTTGTTGAGCTCCATTTTAGTTTTATCGTCAACGTAGTCTTCTGATTTGACAAAATATTTAAAGATGCTAGAACTATTCCATCCTTTATTTCCTAGCTTCTCCCAATGGTCATAATCCTCAGGGTTTCCCCTCATGTACATCATCCCATGAAGTACACTTGTGCCTCCAATTACTTTGCCTACATGAAAAACAAATAGAAGTATATTATTTTTACTACTGTAATTGTTGTTTATATTTTATTTTATATAAGTATAAGAGAGAAACTTCACATCTCTAAATACTGGATATATATATATATATATATATATATATATATATATATATGCATACAGGAGAAAGATACTCGGTTGGAAGGTCCCAGAGAATGAAATCCCAAAGAGAGCAGGGGTAAAATGGACGGAGGAGTGGAAGAGGATCCATGGGGACAGGATGAGGGAGGTGTGGAGGATTAGAAGGAACAAGACATGAGTTGGAGTGCTTTGCGTAATCCAACAGGGCCTATGCGCAAATAATAATAATAATAATATATATATATATATATATATATATATATATATATATATATATAATTACCCTGCAGGGGGTTGCAGACTAGCTTTACCTATTGAGAGGATTTAGACATCCCTCGCGGTACCCAAGTCTAACACACATTTACACTTACAACTTAACACTTTACACTCACACTTACATTTAGGAGATGATAATAGCCTCAATGTGCTTTTAGCCTTAAAATAATAATAATAATTATTATAATAATTATATATATATAAAATATTTTACTCTATACCTTGAATGAAGGAATCAATCAAGGTTAGTAAGAACTGCTAGTAAGGTTATTGAACTGAAACCTTTGTAGATCTTTTGTACCCCCGTTTTATATTCCCTGAGTTACTCAGTTACAGCGCCTTCTCCAACCCTTGTCTCTTCAAAAAGTCTAGGATTTTGAGAGGATTCAAGGTGTTTAACTCCCTCACTTATATTTGGTGACTTTCCAGTTTGTTACTGAGGTGTTTGCTAATGCTTGCTCTCCTCATTCTCTTCCAATTTTCCCCCTTACTCTTAACCCTTATCATAGAGGTTGTGTTCAATTTGGCCAGCTTTTTGTTTTGCAGTGAGTTCCCGTTAATTCTATTTACATTCTTACTCATGTTATTTCCATGAGTAGCTAGGGGAATGATGTCTGCCCACACAAAGCCCTGCAAGTATGGGTAAGGCTTAGTTACACTGGGAGATTGTCAAGTGTTCCAGGGTTTGAGAAATCATTAGGATGGTGTCATTCACTCCATCTGGGTGCTTTACTTTAACAGCACTGGTCCTTTAGACTTTAGAATTAGCCTGATTATGTAGCGAAAAGAATGTGAGTATGTTTTAAGTAGATGAATGAGAATAGAATGAACTAGAGGTACGGTGGGATTGCTAAACCTATTAGCAGCCTCAATATTACCTTTCTTTCTCACTTCAGGTTCTCATATTATGTAATTATTTTAAATTTTCAATATTTAAAGGAATCAAGTAGAAGGAATAAATAGCCTAGTTTGTATATCTATTTATTTAAATTGATTTTGTTTTTCTGCAATATAATTACTCAAACAAAGAAATATGTAAAATATATTTTTATGTGTTATTTGTGGCATATAACATCAATATATAAATTCACACACACACACACACACACACACACACACACACACACACACACACACACACACACACACACACACACACACACACACACACACACACACACACACACACACACACACACACACACACACACACACACACACACACACACACATACATACATACATACATACATACATACATATATATATATATATATATATATATATATATATATATATATATAATGGTAAATTCACTTATTCACTCATTCAATGATCACTGTCTCATAAGAATGACAACACCTACATGGTGGATTCCCTTATGGTACAAATGTGTAATAAGGGTGAGTTTCAAAAACATTTTTTATGGTTTAAAATGGCTTATTTTTACAACACGAAAACCACGTTTTTTTGTACTATTTGTCCAATTTTCATGGCAGTACAGCTTGACACATTGCAAAGAAACTATTTTATGTTGTTATTTGTAGACGTGACTAAGTTTTAAGCAATGTCAGACTGCCGTAAGCGTATTTAAACAAAACTGTAGTCACTTAAATTCTTGGTTTATTTTTCTGTTGCATTAATTGACGTATAGTCCAATTTTCAAAGGAACATGGCTTGTCAGGCTTTAAAAACACCTTATCTACATACTATCTATAGGCCTGTATATAAAAGGCAAAATCAATAACTCATTCACTGATTACTGAATCTCAAAAATGACAATACCTATGAAGTTGAAATTTTACATGGAAATCTCCTTATGGCTGCAGATTTTCACTTGATTTTTTCGTGTGAAATGCTATTCGTATTGTTACAATATTTTAATGCCGGGGGTGGTGGTGGGTGTTTAGGGTTTTTGCAAAACAACCTGACCTATTTTGCTAAAAAAAAGTTACTACTTTCTACCAATAACAACAACAAAAGCTTTTCTCCCAGTCATTCAAACTTATTGTTGTTTACTTTGAAACAAAGTTTTTTAAACTGACTTTGAAATTAATTAACTATAATTTTTATTCTCTAAAAATACTGTAGTAAAGCATGGGTACACAGCTAGGGTTATTCTAATTATAAATATATATTAATTTAAGGATTTACACATGAATTTTACTAATCCCTTTAAATATATACATTTCAATATTTTATTACTTTATGAAAATGCCTTTTCCTAACATGTATAATAAAATTATATACTTGAAGGAAGACTAATTATAATATTTCCTCCATCACTTTTTCATTTATATAACACATAAATTAATTACATGATATAATCTGTCCAGTCTAAGTACAGATTTGTTTTTTTCCAAATAAACGAATATTGTACGTTTTTAGGATAACTTAATGTTTAAAGTGTTCTACAAAGTAATATTAAGTAAATTTAAAAACTAACGTATACAAATTTAGCCTGAATTCTTCAATCACACTAACTAGATTCAATAAATTAAAAAAATTAAAAAATAATTAATGTTAAATTATATATGGGGATCTGATTTTCCATATCCTTTCCCACTCACCTAATGCCTATATTATGAGAATGATGGAGGAAAGCATTTTCTACAGTAACCAACTACCATTTCAAAACTAAAAGAAAAGATAATTACATAAAATGTATTAGACGAAGGAATGTTTTTTTAATCATACATATATTTGACAATATCTGTAATCACTATGCAGTTTGTATACAATGGAATTGAGAGTATAGAACATTCTGTGTATAATATTAAATATCCCCTGTCACTACTGTATTTTGCTAATAACTACAATTACACATTCGGTACTGTATTTGCATCATAGAACTAACCTCTTGGCCATCGGCATATACCTCCTGGCATTCCCAAACAAGCTGTTTTAGGTTGTGGATCCACAGCAAAATCCCAATCAATAGGTGACTCTTTTCCTTGATAGTTGAAATACATTCCTGGGACCATCGATGCTGTAGGAGCAGGACCACCAGCTTCGAGCAACGTTACTGTCCATCTTTTGATTTCACTGAGACGACTTGCGACAACCGACCCTCCACTGCCAGACCCGACAACAATAAAGTCTACAGGCGTCTCCAAAACCTGATTTACAAAGTTCAATTGAATATCACATTTGAAATAAACAATTCTCTCTTTTAAAGTCAATCCAGTAGTACGCGTAAAACAGAGCAAAATATCATACACATTTTTTCACAGAACAATAGATAGAGCAATTTTTACTCTTACACTGTGCACTGTTAAAATATTTTCAAAAATTAATTTTTGTACGGCAAATTCTAAAATATAGTTCTTTCAAATGTCCACATTTCCCTTTCTCAGAAAATTTCAATTCTAATACCTGGACATTTATAATACATTGTGAAAACAATCACCGTGTCAATGCACATAGCCTAATGTAAAATAATTCTGAATAATACCTCTTCATCAATTTGTAGGCATCGAACTGGATCAATCAAGGAGCATTCCGTTTCCATCCATTTTTCAACATAAGACATATAAGGGCAGTTCCCCCCACAAGTTTTTTCCAAAGTGGGTTGTTCTCTTGAACAAGTGCAAGATGAACTTATTCCATACAAATTTGAATCTAAGATTCCTGCTCTTACTATAAGAGCCTCCAATAATAATATTAGGCACCTAAAAAAAAAAAAAAAAATAAATAACTTTAATTATTTATATTTATTTTACGGTAACAAACTTAGTACTTGTTTTAAATGTAATCTACTCTATAAATATAAAAACATAAGGTTTAATATGCAACGGAAATTGTTAGACTATGGTGGTATGAGAGGGTGGAGCGGAGCTGTTCATCTAAACATCTGATTTTGTTACACATACTTGATACACGTTTTCTTCTTGATACTGCGTTAAAATTTGTTTAAAATTATGTCTATATTCAATGGTACAACTGATTTTGTTGAAGTACACACATCAGAAGGTTTTGTTTTGGTGCCATTTCTCGTCTTGATAAACGACAGGGTATGCTGTAATAATCTATTTATGCTACTTTTGTAAATCAGTGACTGTAATATGAAAATGTGAACACACTCATAGATAATGCTCACAAAACCATTCATTCCCTTCAAGTGGGTATCTGTGTGGCAACTTGTACATGTTGAGATAAGCAGTTCATTATTAATGTTTTCACGCATTGTTGTCTCTTAGTGTTACAATTAGCGACTGTAAAGTAATTACTATATTGTATTGTATTTTTTTCAGCCATTTTATGAAGTTGAACATGTTTTTAAAATAATTATGATGCATCAAAAATCCAGATTTTGGTTTGTTTGTTTGAATGTTTTAATTCAGACAGACTTTTTCTGTGCCCAGTGGTGGTTCTAGCCCGTGGCAGCTTCACTCCTCCAGTTTCCCTAGGAATTTTTTAAAAGAAATTTTTACTAAGAGTTAGTTTTGGTGACAAAAATTATTTAATATTTTTTGAAGCTTAAAGCAAATATAAACAATATAAATAAGGATATCATTGATACAGCTGGTATAGACACTTATTTACAGATTAAAATATCAACTTGATAAATGTTACTTTTAAGTTTGACTTGTTTTTAGTAAATTAAAATACAATAGCAAAGGACAATAATTGAAGCTAATATTTTATAAATTATTTGAGAATAAATGTAATATATAATTAAAAATGTACGCCTACAGAGTATGTAAAGATATATGTCTACGCATGTACTTATTTACATATGCAGAGTATGTGAATATAGACCTTAAGTGTGTTTTTGTAATATAGGACGTACATATATCTATGTAAAACAAAATTTTAAATACTCGTAGTTTGAGATTAGCAAGGTAAAAAACTCACTTGTTACTCGACCTGTAAGTAGGTCATTATCAGTAGCATTGCATAAAGCATGTTAGCAGAAAATATATACGAGGTGTGTTCAGAAAGTAACGAGAATTTTTAAATTTCGCGGGCTTGGAGAGTCCGATTGTCAAACATTTCTTTTATTATGTTGGTATACATGCCCTTGAAGTATGATAAAACTTTCAGCTGTTTTCATTGTTGACTTTGTCTGTGACAGCCACTAAAGTTAGACGTGTTTTTATGAGCTCGGCGATTTTCGTTTGTTAAAAGTCAATGGAGCAAAGAATTCGTATCAAATTTTGCTTAAAAATAGAATAAAGTGCAACAAAGTGTGTGAAATGTTAACAAAGGCCTATGGTGAGTCTGCTATGAGTAATGCAAGAGTTTACGAGTGGTATAAGCGTTTCCAAGAAGGCCGTGAAGACGTTGAAGATGACGAACGCCCTGGACGCCCCAGCACATCAACAACCGATAAAAACGTGGAAAAAGTGAAAGAAATTGTTATGAACAATCGCCGAATCACAATTAGAGAGGTCGCTGATGATGTTGGCATATCGATTGGATCATGTTATGACATTGTTTCTAATGTTTTTTGTATGAACGCGTGGCAGCAAAATTCGTTCCAAAATTGTTGAATTTTGAACAAAAACAGCGGTGAATGGAAGTTGCTCAGGAGTCACTAAATGAAGTCAACGACGATGCAGAATTACTGAAACGTATTATAACAGGTGACGAAACATGGGTTTATGGATATGACATCGAAACTAAGGCTCAATCATCCCAGTGGAGGCATTATGGCTCGCCAAGACCGAAAAAGGCTCGACAAGACCGAAAAAGGCTCGACAAGTGCAGTCAAACGTGAAGGTTATGCTCACTGTGTTCTTTGATATTAATGGCATAGTGCATCATGAATTCCTGCCACCAGGTGAAACGGTCAATAAGGAGTACTACCTACAAGTTCAACGCCGTTTGCGTGAAGCAATCTGAAAAAAACGCCCGGATCTGTGGAAAAACAATTCATGGCTTTTGCACCATGATAATGCACCAGCATTGCTTGTTCGTGAACTTATTGCCAAAAACAGTACTGTAACGATACCCCAGCCTCCATATTCGCCAGACATGGCTCCGTGTGACTTTTTCCAATTTTCAAAAATAAAGAGAACCTTAAAGGGTCGTCGTTTTATAGCCGTAGGTGACATTAAAAGCGCATCGCTAAAAGAACTAAGGGCTATCAAAGATCGAGTTTGAGAAGTGTTTCTAGGATTGGAAGAAGCGCTGGCACAAGTGCATAATCTCCAATGAGGACTCTTTTGAAGGCGACAACATCAATGTAGAAGAATAAATAAATATTTTGTTCAAAAAATTAAAATTCTCTTTACTTTTTGAACACAGCTCGTATTTTTAAAAATTGAGATGCATTTGCTCTGAAAGCATATACTGTATAAATTACATATTATAACAAGAATTGATCAGCTGATTTCCGTATCGTCTGCACTGCAGGAACAAGGACTATACTGCTAGTAGCACTAGATTAAAATGATCGTTTTGATGCCCAATTATAAAAATGACTTTTGAGTCCTGTTTGTCTACACTAATTATTGACCCACACTGCAAAAGGTCAAGAAGCTTAAAGAAACCTTCTTAAATGTTTTTCTTTCAAAAGACACTTTTATTGAGATTCATAAGTACAAAAATATGTAAACATTTTAAAAATTTTGAAATAAACTTATTTTATCTAAACTAGTTTTATAAATTTGTCGAGATTTTTCCGATCTAACATGTGAAATTAGAGGAGAAGGACTTTTTTGTCATGGGATTCACCTTAAACATAAATTTGATTTCGCAACCAACTATAACCTACAACACACACACACACACACACACACACACACACACACACACACACACACATATATATATATATATATATATATATATATATATATATATGAAAAAAACTAGAGTATATATATATATATATATATATATATATATATATATATATATAGTAATAATAATAATAATAATTATTATTATTATTATCTGCGCATAGACCCTGTTGGATCACACAAAGCACTCCGACTCATGTCTTGTTCCTTCTAATCCTCTACAACTCCCTCATCCTGTCCCCATGGATCCTCTTCCGCTCCTCTGTCCATTTTACCCCTGCTCTCTTTGGGATTTCATTCTCTGGGACCTTCCAACCGAGCAACTTTCTCCTGTATGCGTGTCTATCTTCAACATCTGTTGAGTCTATTCCTGCGTCATGTAGGTCTATTCTGACTTGTGCGATCCACGGCGTTGTTGATTTGACACCTTGTATATACTTAAGGATTCTGTTGGCAAGTCTCGTTGTTGGGAGTCTACTGATGTGTCCATAGAACCGAAGCCTCCTTCTTCTGATATCTGCTGCCAGGTTCGATATCTTGTCTGTGGTATTCCGGGAGTGCAACCTGTATCCATCTTCTGTTAATCTCGGGCCAAGGATCTTCCTCAAGATTTTGCGTTCTTCCTTCAAAATTCCCTCCATGGTAGCTTTTGTGTGGAGTGCTAGCGTCTCGCTTGCATATAATACCTCCGGTTTTATGACTGTGTTGTAGTGTCTGATTTTGATATATATATATATATATATATATATATATATATATATATGAAAAAACTAGGAGTACAAAAAAATAAAAAGATATATGAAAAACTTTTCATATTTTGTTTGTGTCTAAGAATTACACTTCGTCAGAAGAAAAGAGGATCCTTTCCCTTTAACGGGGGGGGGATCCTTTCACTTGTTCTTTCACATAACTTATTACGTGATGTTACGCTACGAACTAATAGCATTATTAACATTGGTCTGACTTACACTAACACGGCTTCTGGAGGCCAGCATTCTTTAATTCCGAAAAGGAATTTTTCGTTGGTTCGCTCTCGCAATGAAAATATTGTTAAAATGGCGTCCGTTATTTATGAACTTCGCGATTTGCCTTTTTTTTGTGTTAGGTTCACGACCCAACAACCTCGTCACCATTGAATATTTAAAAACAAAAAATAAAGGTTTTATATCGTTTTATCGATTAAAAACACGTTACCTACAAGGTAAATAGTTTAAATAAATAGCTTTTTCACCCAACGCCCTGTCAGTTAGGTTATCGAGTATTATTTGTTTTAAATAAAAAAGTTTTTATCACGCAACAACTGTTTTAGTTAGGTTCAACACCCTTGTCAGTTAGGTTATTGAGGTTAGGTTACTTAAAAAAAATTAAAAGGTTTTTATCGTTTTAATGATCAAAACACGTTACCTATTTTCGCACGGTAGCAATTTTGAGGTTATGTAGGTCACTTTTATTTTCGATTTTTATCGTACTTGCCTTGCTTTCATATCTTGGATTAGTGCTATTTGGGCGTGTAATAAAGAGTTAAGGTAGACAATTCAGCTAGGTAAGATTTCAAGTGAAACCTTGTTAACACGACCTGATATTTGGCCGTATACTTAAAGGGAAAGTATACATATTTTTAACTCGCTTATATACTTATCTTTTCTTCTGATGAAGTGTAATTATTAACGAAATATGAAGAGTTTTTAATTTCATTTTATTTTTCGAACTCATTCGTCTATATAGCTAGATGCTGTAGTTCCAGTAGTAGGGCGGTCAAAGCAACGAGTGAACTCCTTCACCAGGTTCCCCACGATCCAGACGGACAGACAAAAGGTGACAGATGAGTGACACGGCGTGGCCACTTTGCTATTACAAAAATAAACCCTACCGCTGCATTGTCCTACTGCCCTGCTCTCTTCATTTAGAAAATATCTGTTTTGTGTGTAACTTTACAGTTGACAGTGAAGCAGTTTTTGTGGAATTATAGAACATATTTTTTGAGATATGTTCAATTTTTTATATTTTTTATAGCCGAAAAAACATTAAAAATGTTTTCCCGCGACTCACTCGAATTGCTCCCGCGACACACTCGACTTGCTCCCGCCATCCATTCGAATTGCTCCCGCGACGCACTCGAATTGCTCCCGCGATCAACTCGAATTGCTCCCACGACCCACTCGAATTGCTCCCGCGATCGACTCGAATTGCTCCCACGACCCACTCGACTTGCTCCCGCGATCCACTCGAACTGCTCCCTCGACACACTCGAATTACTCCCGCGACACACTCGAATTGCTCCCACGAATCACTCGAATTGCTCCCGCGATCAACTCGAATTGCTCCCGCGACACACTCGAATTGCTTCCGCGACACACTCGAATTGCTCCCGCAACACACTCGAATTGCTCCCGCTACCCACTGCATAGGAACCGCTGTTCTAAATTTCTTATGTGCAAAATGCATGTTAATTAGAAATCAGTATCGCTTCTAGTTTCAAATTTACCCCACTAGACAAAAAAGTTACCCTTAAGATTTTACCCCTTAATTATCCCTAAACGTTTTCTGAGTTCCGGTCGCTATAAAGATAATTTTTTGCCAAATTTTGTATTGATCGGTCACATAATTTACGAGTAAGAGGTGCGTTACCGACAGACAGACAGACGGACGGACAAGGACGCGAACTTATAAAGATTCTTGCCTTTGCCAAATGCATTTGGACCATTAAAAATGCACTTTTAAAATGAACACTATAAAATAATGTATAGTGTTTATACATGTAGGACTATATTAGGCAGTCCATACAGTGGATGGGGATTGGAGAAAGGTTTTATAAATTAGGTTACTCAAGCACCTTCACAATGGCCAACAAGGGCTCGGTGATCGATGTGTAAAGCACCGGTCAGTCTGCTACGTCACTCAACTGCGCACCTAAATGGTCTTAGTTCGAGCCGCAGTTGCTCCCGGTACTTTCCCTTACCGTTAACACTGATCACTCGTCTTCAGTCTAACTGGCATAAAGTACGAACGTTAAAAAAAGCATAGGCATATCTGTAATGGTCAAATGGAAGGGGGATTTTTTAAAATTTGGACGCAAAATGGAGAGTTTTTTTAGGACATCTTTATCCGTCTGTTATGTTTTATAAAAGCTACTATAACTTGGTGATTATTGAGAAAATATATTTTAAACATTCTTTAAGTTTTCATATTATCATCTTATACATTATGGTTGTTACACTTGACTTGAACAAAAAAATTCATTTTATTTTTATATGTAGCCTACCTACATATACACACACTTGGGTGAGCCGCCTCGGTGGCCTAGTTGATAACGTACTGGGCTTTCACCCCAAGGACCCGGGTTCGATTCCCGGCCAGGGCTTGACATTTTCATACGCTATATAAATCATCCCATCGTCTGCATTAGCCCAAGTGTGCACAATAGCCGGACGTTAAAAAAAAAAAAAAAACACATTTGGGTGAAATAAATACTTAAGTGAGAAGTTCAATTTACAACGACAGAAATTTTACTTATTTAAAGAAATAAATGTTATTTTAAGGTTTTGAATAACATGGGACTAGAAATCTGTATTCTGTTATTGTTGAAATAAGTATAGAAAGCTAGTAGACTATATTTCACTAAGGGTGAAGCCTGTAATCAAAATATAGTGCAGTAGTTCAGTAATTGTATTATTTGTTGGTTTGTTGTCTGATAAAAGACATAAAAATTTGCTAAACTGAACTTTATGATATAGCTGGATTAATAAATCATTGTTTAAAAATCTCCAAGTTTATTTATTAGGGGTTACAATTCAAACCGGCAAAAACACACTTGTTTTATAAAAAAAATGAATACGTATTAATTTTTTGTGGTTTTATGCAACAGTAGGCCTAGTTTGTTCTCGCAGAAGTTTCGATGTATGATTTAACATCGATCTCTGAATTATACGAAATATTAAACAGAAAAATTCCTTCACAAAACATTCAAAATTTTTAAAGTTTAGCCTTCGATGGTTACCGGAATGAGATAAATTGCCGGATCATTAAATGTAATTAAAATTAACTTAAGACCAAGCGACCAAGGTAAACTTGAATTTGTTCATCGATCGTTCGATCAATGTACAAAATTGTATTGTATAAGACGTTAACTTTTGATGTAATTGAAGTATTTGTAGTTAAAAAATAGTTAAACAATGATTTTTGTTTGTGGCCTAACGCAGGGGTTCCCAACCTTTTTGCACCTGCGTACCACTTGACTTTTTGAGAAATTTTGGCGTACCACCAGACCTAAATATTTTAATAAACGTATAACATTTACTCTTCTAAAAGTGTTCAAAGGCTTTTTGAATTAAATTCCTGAGAAAACTTCATATTTAATAATTAGATATTTGTTTATTTATAACATGCTTATAATAAAGGAGAAATAAAAATATGAAAATGGTATGGGTTTTATTTATTATACCCATAAGTCTAAAAACATACAAATGAAAAATTAGTAAAACTCAGCAAAAATTAATCATCATACAAAATATCCTTTTATAGTCTTTAGTGCGAAATTTGTTGTTGTTTGCCTGTGATTAAAATATCAACATTAGGAGTAACGGAACTTATCTTCACTCTTAAGTCCTCTTCAACAATTATTCTGCTTCTATGATTATTTTTTATGTACAAGAGTTCAGAAAATCCACTCTCACACAAGTAATTCGTAACAAATGGCATCAAAAATAGCAGAGCTTGCCGAAAGATCAAAGGGTACTCGGTTTTACATCCAATCCAGAAGTCAATTAAAGATTTCTCTTTAAAATAATCTTTCATGGAGCTATCTTCTGTAAGATCGATAAAACTTTCTTTTAGTTCCAATGGGGAAAAAGAAGCGAGCGGTTTCCCCATTGGACCGCTTTGACTCACGCGTACCACCTGAAGCGTTCCCGCGTACCACCAGTGGTACGCGTACCACCGGTTGGGAACCCTTGGCCTAACGTATTCGGTTTGTGCCAGTTTATGAAGACAGGGAATCGATATAACACAAGGAAAAGCTAACGATAGTAACTAGATTCGAAACTGCCGATTAGATTATAGGCTACCGACTGAACTTTGATGTTCCCTATAAAATTAAGAAAATTTGTTGTTGTTTTTTAATACTGTGTCAGTTAGACAATAATGCAGTGCCTTTTAAACGATCATATCAGTTCTCAGTTCAGTTTCGGTTCCCGTTCTCGTTTCAGTTTCCGTTCGGGAGTTTTGTATACACGACGAGTTCAGTTCTTTACTCGTTCCAGTTCTTTGTGCACACTTCTCCAGTTCTTTCGCTTTCTTTAACTTTTTTAAGTCCTTTGTTGTAAGTTGAGCACATTCTATTAATTTTGGACTTTACCATCGCCTTTGTAGCCTTTTTTTAATCGTATTCCTGGTATTTTCTTAACAGGAGAGTGTAGGCAGCTTCCCTAATCTTCGCATTGTGATAGCGTGCGTCTGTTTTGTTCAACAAAAAGGGCGAAGTTTTATTAATTTAAATGAACTCGATAGCAAAATCGTAATCTTTGGATATAGCGACAGTTACGCCACACTGGGCAAGATTTTCAAGAGAACTAACGTGAGCGAACGTTTTTTTAGGGGGGGGGGGAGGACGAAAAGCACATTGAGGCTATTAACGCCTACCTAAATGTAAGTGTGAGTGTAAAGTGTTAAAGTCGTAAGTCGTAAGTGTAGTGTTGTAAGTGTGTGTTAGACCCAGGTACCGCGAAGGACGTCTGAATCCTCTCAATAGCTAGTCTGCACCCCCTGCGGGAACGTGAGCGAACGGACTGAGGCATGACGCACTTGTTTACATTTAGGAAATTGTAAGAACTGAAATGAAATAAATAGGTCATTCCATCCCGTCAGTTCTCGGTCTCCTCTCTCGACAGTTTGAACGAAACTGAAAATGAACTGACGACTGATATGACCGTCTAAAAGAACCCTAAGGGAAAAGCAACGGGAGCAACTGCGGCTCGAACTAAGAACCTTTAGCTGCGCAGTTGAGTGACGCAGTAGACTGACGCAATCTGTATTAAAGTGGCCTATTAGCGTGTAAATAATCTAGTCGAAAATATAATTATTGATCTAAACGGAAAATATTCTGTATTTAGGTTTGTTCGTTTCAACAAAAAAATAGGTTGAAATTGAAACAAAAAAATAGACAAAAAAATTTGTTCTACGTTTTTTGTCATCAGCTGTATTTTATTTATTAATTTTTTTTTTTTGTGTTTAACGTCCGACTATTGTGCACACTTGGGCTAATGCAGATGATGGGATGATTTATAGCGTATGAAAATGCCAAGCCCTGGCCGGGAATCGAACCCGGGTCCTCGGGGTGAAAGCCTAGTACGCTATTAACTAGGCCACCGAGGCGCTATATCAGCTGCAATAGCAGTAGTATGTCTAAAATCGAGCTTTCGCACTTTACATGGGGCCTCCATCCTCCTAACCCATTAAATAAGTACGTGTAATCAGTTAGTTATAAAAATATCAGTAAAATATGCTACACAAAATATGCTTGATATCGTAAAATCTTAATACAAGGATTCGGCATTGTTTAATGGTCGGGAGTCATTTTAAAGATTGTGTGCTTGTTGTGTACCAGCGTACCACAGTTACGGCACACCCTCAAAAAATGTTGAATGTTTTAACATTAACTATTTTAAAGATTTTTGAAGTGACTACTTTTTATCGCGAGGTATGGGTGTATGTTTTGCAGAGGGAAAAATTCAGTTTGCCGTCACGCTCTACCGTCACGGAACGCTCTAACACATCCATACGCGCACTCTAGTGAACATTATTGTTTCCACTTAAGATGTACATACTGAAGTTTTAAGTTTTTACAATTTTTATGTGGACTTTTTTGTCCATGTATTGATTTTTAAGTTCGGTGTGTTTTAACAATTGAATTTAGAACTAGGTTTGTTTATTTGTAAGCTTCTCTACAGGGCACAAGTCTGAAATGATTTTACCGGATTTTATCTGAAGGCAACCGATATTTACCGATCCGATTAAAATTTATGTGATACTGTTGTGACTAGAGTAGTCTTTTCGCGGTTTTGCCATAGTGTTTTAATACAATAATAAACTACTGTAAAAAGTCTCGAAATGTAGTTAAAAATTATGATGTTATATAAAATTCACCGCTTGAGACCCATTAGTAATAAAAAAATAAAGATGAAAATTAGCGCAACCATAAAACCACACACACACACACACACACACACACACACATATATATATATATATATATATATATATATATATATATATATGCATATGTACCTGTGTGTGTGTGTGTGTGTGTGTGTGTGTGTGTGCGCGCGCGCGCGTGTGTGTGTGTTTGTGCGCGCGCGTGCGTGTTTGTGTGTGTGCTTGTGCGTGCGCGCGTGCGTGTTTGTGTGTGTGCTTGTGCGTGCGCGCGTGCGTGTTTGTGTGTGTGCTTGTGCGTGCGCGCGTGTGTAGGCCCTATTTATTTATGTGTTTTACTGTTATCTAAGATGATTAAAAGATGATTACATTTTTAGTGATTAATAAAATGTATTTTTGAAGTGAAAACTTGTATGGTCGCGGTTGACAAAACATGGGTTTTGCTTTCGCGTCACGCTTCAATCCGTAATGTATACCTCACAGCAAATATTGTTCTTGTATATGTCTGGAATGGAAGTGACTACTTCTAAACAGCTGATTTCGCACAATAGCTTCAATGTCACTTCAACTGAGGTTATGTGTATTGTTCTTGTTAATTTTAAAAATGTGACTTTTCTAAATTTGTGTAGTTAAATAATTTAATGTATATGACCTATAACATATGTTTAATGCCAGAAACGCAAATATTATATTTATTATTATACTTAGACAGTATAACTGTCAAGAGCAGGGTTATAAATTGATTAATTATTAAAGTCCCTTATATAGCCTAAAATACACAAATTCATAGTCTGTGACAGTTTCAGTTAATTTTTTAATTGTGTACCTACACACGCGCGAAATTTTATAAGAAAATAATTTTCAAGAGTTGCCCTTTCCTGCATGCATCTAAATTTTTATAAAAATAATTACATCGTAATAGTGAAAAAGTATACAGTTAGGCATGCCAAAAGGCACTTCTGTCGGCCAGTCCCCCAAGTTTTTTTTATAAGTGATTTTGGTATTTCAGACTTTTCGGGACTTTTATAACAATTTTATGGTTTTATTATATATATTTGTTTAAGTTTATATATATATAAATATTGACCTATATATATATATATAGGTATATATATATATATATTGACCTATGCTGTAGTTCATTTCGTTGAAGATATTAACACGCGGAGAGTAAATTTATTATGGTAAATTACGACTTTTAGCCATTTATTACGGAACTATATTCTGTCGTCCATTTTTACATAGCAAAGCTTTATATCCCCCCGCAGTAACACTCGTTACAAGCTTTTACAGAATACTTGTTATACACCCAACAACTGACTCGAGTTAGATATAAAATACTTTTATTTTTAAAAAAAGGCAATTTTTCTAATTATTGGGCCTGATAACACGCCCATTTCGATAATTTCGTTAATCGTTTCGCGATGAAAAACACGTTTCCTACAACCGAGTTTAGTTTAGAACGCCTAACATCCGAGATGAGTTAGGTTCTAAAGTTCTTTTTTTAATATATTTTTTTCAATTATATTTTATAATCATTTTCGCGAAGAAAAACCCGTTTCCTACTTTCGCGCGATAGTCATTTTGAGGTTATCTTTGTCACTTTTATTTTCATTTTTTTGTAACTTCCCGTTGTTTCTGCATTTTTATATTTTGGACTAGCATTACCCGTCGAGCGTTTGCCCACGAAACCTAAACTGCCTCAGTAGTAGTAATGATTCATAAACATAAAAAATATAATTAACAAAAGAATGATAATTAATTCACCAAACACGTGATTATTTTTTTACAGTGAATATGACAAAAAATATCGTGTCCGCAATACGATATATTTTATTGACTTCAAACATGTTGCATCGAATTAGAATGTGCAAAAACACATAATATAAACGTGATGAGACTTAAATGGGTGTTTAAGAATATTTTTTTAAGTTTTAAGGAAATCCAATATGAAAATATTTTCCTACAGTGCAAAAACAATTATACTCCTTTTTAACACTTTTATTCTTTTAGAGAATGAATTTGGGAAATGCTGAATTACATGTTTCATAATTTTTGTTTTAGAATTTTTTTTTGATTTTAAGAAAATGCGATAAAAAAAATATTTCTCCCCAATACAAGCATTTATACTTCTTTTTTAATATTTTTATTCTTTTAATGTCTTTCTGAGGTCGAGCTCAGACTTGGAGCGAGAATAACCTCGAAAACGCCAAATACGATTTTGACGAAATCTCAGAGCAATGTTTCATATATATATATATATATAAAACTGTATGGTATAGTTGGATTATTAAAACATGTGTTTAATCTCCATGTTTATTTACTTTTATACTTGATGTTCTGTAACTCTCACGTTCGCAGCAAAATCCGTTCAACATTTTCAAAATAGCGGACGTTTTAAACTTGAAAAAAATATAACTTTTTAGTCGTACACTTCTTTGAAAACCGGATTTCACCATCCCAAACAGCCATAAAGTGCATGAATATACACGTAAAATTTTCAAAAACCACTGAAATTTTGAAAACGAATTTGACGACGGTCAGGGTTTTTTTTTGTATTTACAGTTAGTAAACCGGACACAAAAATCGATTTTGGCAATAGCTTGATTAAGTTCCATACCAAAACAAAAACCGTTTGTTTCAAAACAACGACCGTTTCGAATTTTTAAACAAATCCGAAGTTTTTTCGTCAAACACTTTTTGAAAATTTGATCTCAGCATCAAAATCTGCAAAAATTAGCGAATAAAATTACGAAAATGAATTTGACAGCGGTCAGAGTTCATTTTCAATAAAATTTTCAATGCTGATTAAATCCAATTTTCATGTAATTGTACGATAACAATTCTTTAGTGAAATACGTGCTGTGATTGTTTAGCGTACTGTGTACAATGAAATGGTTGTGATTGTTTAGCGTACTGTGTACAATATAATGGCTGTGGTTGTTTAGCGCACTGTGTACAATGAAATGGTTGTGATTGTTTAGCGTACTGTGTACAATATAATGGTTGTGATTGTTTAGCGTACTGTGTACAATATAATGGCTGTTATTATTTAGCTTACTGTGTACAATATAATGGCTGTGATTGTTTAGCGTACTGTGTACAATATAATGACTGTGATTGTTTAGCGTACTGTGTATAATGTAATGACTGTGTTTCTTTAGCGTATTGTATACAATGTAATTGCTGTGATTGTTTAGCGTATTGTGTACAATGTAATGGCTGTGTTTCTTTAGCGTATTCTGTACAATGTAATGGCTGTGATTGTTTAGCGTACTATGTACAATGTAATGGTTGTGATTGTTTAGCGTACTGTGTACAATGTAATGGCTGTGATTATTTAGCGTACTGTGTACAATGTAATTGCTGGGATTGTTTAGCGTATTGTGTACAATGTATTCGCTGATTGTTTAGCGTACTGTGTACAATGTAATGGCTGTGTTTCTTTAGCGTATTGTGTACAATGTAATTGCTGGGATTGTTTAGCGTATTGTGTACAATGTATTCGCTGATTGTTTAGCGTACTGTGTACAATGTAATGGCTGTGATTGTTTATCATATTGTGTACAATGTAATGGCTGTGAATGTTTAGCGTACTGTGTAAAATATAATGAAATGTCAACTGGAAAACTAACCGAGAATCAGAAGTAAACACTGAACCTACCTCGCTAAGAAATCCATATCCGCAACGAACGTTCAATACAACTGTGCAGGGAACAATGTGACGGACACATATATACTGTAGGCTGCATTTATCAATTACTCAATCCTCGCAACTACTATCTACTATCAACGCCTACTTTCTTTACACGACTCGACCTTTCCTAATAATTGGTGTGATATACGAGTACTTTTACTGGTTATTTGGCACGCAGTGACACTTGTTTCCGGCAAAAAAACAATACCTACTGCGTTATCTGTTTTGTTTGGTGTCAAAAAAATATCAATTATAGAAATGGATTTACTGTTTGTTTATGATAATAAGTGTTCACACCTTTTTTTAAAAACTTCGAGCTACATTAGTCTACAGTAAATAATTAGTGTTTGTTAATGGCACACGTTGAGCACAAACTTCGAGCTACATTAGTCTACAGTAAATAATTAGTGTTTCTTAATGGCACACGTTGAGCACAAACTTCGAGCTACATTAGTTTACAGTAAATAATTAGTGTTTCTTAATGGCACACGTTGAGCACAAACTTCGAGCTACATTAGTTTACAGTAAATAATTAGTGTTTCTTAATGGCACACGTTGAGCACAAACTTCGAGCTACATTAGTCTCCAGTAAATAATTAGTGTTTCTTAATGGCACACGTTGAGCACAAACTTCGAGCTACATTAGTTTACAGTAAATAATTAGTGTTTCTTAATGGCACACGTTGAGCACAAACTTCGAGCTACATTAGTTTACAGTAAATAATTAGTGTTTCTTAATAGCACACGTTGAGCTCAAACTTCGAGCTACATTAGTCTCCAGTAAATAATTAGTGTTTCTTAATGGCACACGTTGAGCACAAACTTCGAGCTACATTAGTCTACAGTAAATAATTAGTATTTGTTAATGGCTCACTTTGAGCACAATTTATAATCCTTCCACTCTGACGCCAGCTATCCTTCAGAATCAACTTCATCAACCTTTTTTCTGCTTCGATCCCCTAAATATTTTTTTTATTACGTAGACCCCCATATGTTTACAATGTGTTGCACAAATATAACAGCAACTGAAGCTTTTATAGGAGCAATTCAGTAATATTTTTTTTTTTTACTTTGTGTTTTGTATTATTAGATATAGGCTACATTAAAAATATAATTATATTTATAGAAGCAGAAATTTATATAAAATATAAGTCACATAAATACATAAAATTTTAATGAAATGGTTGCGGTTGATGTCCTTCGATTATCTTACTTATATCCGGGGAAGTATTTGTTAATATTAATCGTAAATCACCACGTTCTGAATCTTAAAGGGTTAAAAATGTAATTTATTTCATCGACCCGTAATAGACCCCTCTGAATTCAATCGATCCCCTTCAAAGTTCAATAGACCACCTCTGTTGAGAACCCCTGCTTTTGACGAAACAGTGACCGCTCTACCATATAGGCGAGAAAGGCGACTGCCAAGGACGGTGTCATTCACTCCATCAGTACGGGTCGCTTTACACTTTAGAATTATGTAGAGTAGTGAATGTATATGTGTCGTGAGTAGATGAGTGAGAGCAGTATGAGCTAGAGGTACGGTGGGATCGCTAAACCCATCAGCTGCTCTCTTCAGCTGCCTCCGCCGGAACTACGTACAGTATAAAAATATAAAATATAAACTTGCTTAACTTTTGCAATAACCTTCCATCCTTTTCTTCTAATATACTTGGAAGTAAGTTTTAACTATACGAGGTTTAGATAAGTTTCTGCTATTCACAACCAGACTTAATGTAACAAAGCAATATAAAAATAGCTTTACAGTTAGAAGTTGAATCGTGTGGTATCAAAAGAACAATTTTATTGAGAGCCGGCGCGAGGGATATATGATTATTGCGGTCGCAAAGGGTTTCGAGTAAAGGGAGAGGCACAATGCTGGCACAGTGTGCAAAAAATAAAATGTCAAAAATACTATCGACATCAAAATTCACGGGTAAGTGACAGAACACAGTGAAAAATCAATAACGCACAAAGTGCGAGCTAGAATTGATGGTGCAAAAAAGTAAGGGCGCCAAATCTTACTACATGATGAAAAGATTTGCTTCCAATAAGAAGTATTGTTAAAAAATTAAAAACAAAAAATTGAAATTCATGAAATGTAAGAAAACCACGTAAAAATGCCAACTCGCGAAAACTTTATGTTACTGTGGTAATTCTTCTTCTTTTCTGCTAGGATTATTATTACTATGTTCAGTATAATGATCTGCCTTCCCTAGCTTCGTCAATTCTACTTTCGTTGACGCGTTTCGGAGAACCTACATCTTCAACAACTATATCTATACTCTCTTTTTACCTTCATTGAGTTTTCTATTTCTCGAGGTACGTGTCCCTCTTTTATTAAATGTGACGCATAATTTGAATCATTTTTGCCGTATTTGAATGATCTTACATGTTCTTTAAACCTAGTTCTAAATTTTCGTCTCGTTTGTCCTATGTAGACTGCCTCGCATCCACACTGTATTCTGTATACCCCATTCTTACTATATTTGTCATATTCTTCTATATTCTTTGTCAGTTTGTTCCTTATTGTATTAACTGTAGCCATTGCTATGTCTATATCATATTTTCTAAAAAAATTCCTAAATTTGTATGCCTCTTTCCCCGTATATGTTAATTTAGCTCATTTGTTTCTTATCCTCTCTTTTATCACTTTTTTCTACATCTCTCTTTTTTTAATTCTTCGTAACAGATTTCTTATAATTTTTAAATCATAATCGTTGTTCACTGTTATTTGGAAAATTGTATTCAATTCTTCTTTGTATTCTTTCCTCTTTAGCGGTACATTTAATAATCTATTGAACATGTGTCTAAACGCCGCTAGTTTATGTTCTAATGGGTGGTTATTAATCTTTGCGTTATTATCTTTGCGTTAATTATATTATTTGTGTATGTATCTTTTCTATATATTCCAAATTCAATTGTTTGTGCTTTCCTTTGTATTCTGAAATCTAAAAAATTTAAACTACCTTTCTTCTCTTCTATTGTAAATTTTAAGTTTTCGTGTATACTATTAATTTCTTCCAATATGAACTTCATTTTTTTTTTACCTTCATTGAGTTTTCTATTTCTCGAGGTATGTGTCCCTCTTTTATTAATGTGACGCATAATTTGAATCATTTTTGCCGTATTTGAATGATCTTACATGTTCTTTAAGAGTATAGATATAGTTTTTGAAGATGGAGGTTCTCCGAAACGCGTCAACGAAAGTAGAATTGACGAAACTAGGGAAAGCAGATCATTATACTGAACATAGTACTGTGGTAACGTTAACAATTTTCATGGGATTTTATTTATACAATATCAGCATGTTGCTTACCCTTCCAGTCGAAAATGTTTCTTCTATTGAAGATTTAAAATCCTTTTTATCTCTTAGGAGATGAACTTCAGATATACAGGAAGTCATTATTTCAACGAGAATGGAACTGCCGGTTTATCGTTGATTAAATAATCTTTTTTTACTTTGACATTACATTTGTGTTTTTTGACAAAAATGCTTGTATATTTAGATAAATAAAGAACCATTAACGCATGAAAAAATACAACTCGAAAACATCATAATTAGTTGTGACACCATCATACATTATTTTTTATCACTTCCTTGAATCATTTCCTTCAATTTACGATATAAATTAGCCACATTGTACGTGCCGTCTGTACACATACGATAACTGCCGTCTCAGCATTGCTCGTTTATTTACGTTTTGGATATAACTCGTTTATTTTCGTTTTGGATCAGTGAAATTCTCGCACAGAGCTCAAATCATCTTCGAACTGATGCTTTTTCTTATAGTGGGGTATCCACAGGGAGGGGGAGGTCAAGGGGTGCCTCAACTAGGAAGCACACACACACACACACACACACACACACACACACACACACACACACACACACACACACACACACACACACACACACACACACACACACACACACACACACACACACACACACACACACACACACACACACACACACACACACACACACACACACACACACACACACACACACACACACACACACACACACACACACACACACACACACACACACACACACACACACACACACACACACACATACACACATACACACACACACATACACACATACACACACACACACACACACACACACACATACACACATACACACATACACACATACACACATACACACATACACACATACACACATACACACATACACACATACACACATACACACATACACACATACACACATACACACATACACACATACACACACACACACATATATATATGTATGTATAATGAAAACAATTTTTTTTGTGCGAACGAGGTTATTGTTTCGACTAGACTGTTCGGCATTTGGTTTGCGTGTTTGTTAAGCAGTTTTGGCCAAACGTAAGACCGATTGTTTTGAAATTTAGTACGGAGGTACTTTGCATAACACGAACGACGTATGTGTAAGATTTTTACTCATTCACTTCAGTTTCAAGATGGCAGCCTCTGATTTACAATAGTGTATGCAGTTTTAGCCGAACGCAACGACTACATAATTCATTTGAAGCCCAAATGAAGTATGTGTAACATTTTTTCATATTTATTTCTGTTTCAAGATGGCGGCCTCTGATTTAACGATGACGAGTTAATTTTAATCACACTCATTGGCCGATTTTTTGAAATTTGGTACGAAGTTACCTTGTATAAAGCCCGAAAGACGTATGTATAAGATTTTCCCATTTACTTCCATTTCAAGATGGCGGGCTGTGATTCAACGTTGATTGTAAGTTGCTGGTTGTTTCCTGTAATACTGGCTGAACGGCAAGACCTATCAAAAATTTGACTCCTTCATAGAGTAACAGCATACAATTTCCAACAACGTTGGTCCAGTAACATTTTTCATAAATATGAAAACGGACCGATTACCGATTAACGGTTACCGGTTAAGTTGGCGGAAACGTTACGAGCGTTGTTGTGGAGCGCTCTCTGAATTAATTAAAAATATACTGTGAGGTCTACTGTTCTGTGAACTTCTAGTTATTTTTGTGTTCAGTTATGGCGTCATATTAAGAATAATATTGTTTACTCGTAATGTGAATTCTCACAAGTAAGCCCATCCTTTAATGAAAGCTCTGCTGTATTGTCTACAATCATTACGTCCTTAATTACTCAGTCGTACCTCGACTCATGGTGAATCGTTCTTACGTCGCTACTACGTTGTTTTTTGACTGATGATTGTTTGCAAACAAGACAGTAAAGATTGCACTTTATTTTAACTGTTTCCGGTCAAACAAATAAACAGTAAAAAAGATAATATAAGAGTTAGTTGATTCTCAGTTTAAAAATTTAAAAAAATTATTACTATCACCGCCACCGCTACCACCGTAACGGCTGCTGCCGCCACTTCCACCGCCTTCAACGCCACTGCTGCCACCGCCGCCGCTGCCGCCGCCACCTCCACTGCCACCACCGCTGCCGCCGCTACCGCCACCTCCACCGCCGCCGCCACCGCCACTGCCACTACCACCACTGCCACTACCGCCGCTGCCACCGCCACTGCTGCCACTACCGCTACCGCTACTGCCACCGGTAACTTTGGAATGGTAAATTAACTTGAAACAAAATATCTCATCCTGTTACAAGCAATGATACAATGCATGATACTGGTTGTATAGAAACACTATAGTCCAGCCACTTAATAAACGGCCTGCGTAAGAATTTCTCGCGCATGTAGATTTCCCCTCCAGCTCTCTCTAACAATTCAGTGACACAGAGTCTGCCAATCTGAGTCTAAAAACTGTTATTATTAAGCGATTTTGAATGGAAAGGACTAAGGTTAGAGAGTGGGGACTTGACCTCTCACTCGCATAATTTTTCCTCTGTTCCACTGGTGTTCTTAGCAGACCGTTTTCTAAGCGGTTATACGATAATACTCTTATCGTATAGGTCTGTGTTAACAAGCTTGAGGCAGTTTCATTTCCAATAACTAAAACACAGGCGGTTTATCATAACTAAAACACACACACACACACACACACCGTAAATTTGTTTAAATCAATAAATAAATATAAAACTGAAATTGTATTACGATTTAAAAACTGGTTTAGCAATATATACAAATATTGCTTACGCCTTACACATCACTCGGAACTGTAAGACGGGAGACTCGAGCTGTGTTACTTTTCTGTTGATTTTATTTGTAATCAAAGAGTGAATCGAGGACAAGTAAAACTACAATTGAGTTCCCCAACTTGAAGATTTTTAATTTTTGAGTCGCTCCGTGCGGTTTGTTAATTTTTTATTATAACATTTAAGTTATAAAAAGTTGGCAAGTAAGTGTAATTTATATTCGAAATATAACAATTGTTTCGGGTATTTTCAAGTAGATCGGAGAGTTTTCAAATAATTTCCTTTTTATTAAAAACGAACTATTTTTTTGCATTATAGTGAAACAAATATGGGAACTTGTATAATTAATAATTATATTATAACCCCGCAGGGGGTGCATACTAGCTGCACCTATTGAGAGGATTTAGACGTCCCTCGTGGTACCCAAGTCTACACACATTTACACTTACAACACTACTTACGACTTTAACACTTTACACTCACACTTACATTTAGGCAGGCGATAAGTGTGCTCAATGTGCTTTTCGCCTTAAAAAAAAATCGTATCCAATTATGAAGACATTGATTGTTACAAAATGCTCCCTATTTCTATTGAAATACCAAAACGTACATTTTAACTAATTTTTTGTTGTTGTTATTTTAAGGCGAAAAGCACATTGAGGTTATTATGGCCTCCCTAAATGTAAGTGTGAGTGTGAAGTGTTAAAGTCGTCAGTATAGTGTTGTAAGTGTAAGTGTGTTAGACTCGGGTACCGCGAGGGACGTCTAAATCCTCTTAATAGGTGCAGCTAGTCCGCACCCCTCCTGCGGGATCGTACTTTTTAAACATTGCCGTATACTTAAAACGTAGTTAGCGAATGACTGAAGATAGTTTGAAAGGTCTTGCACCGCTTTACGTTCAAATAAATACTAACGATGTCACAAATCGATTTGCAAATAATAAGAAAGGAAGACTTATTTTTTTTTTATATCATGTTGCATATATAAAATAAGAATTTTCTCGTTTAAAAACTACTTCTATAATAATCTAAACGTTAATTTTCTACACCTAACAAAAAAGGAATTTTCATAATTGTAAATAATATTATTTTTTATTCTTTAGAATTTTATGTTTAATTTAATTTAATAAATAATAATCTACCTTATTTCTGATACTGTTATTGTTGATGTTCTTGTTCTTCTTCTTATTATTATTACCATCATGATTTTTATGTCGCGCCTCCTCAAGAAATTCCTAGATTCGCCGATGTTATTTCAAGAAATGTTTAAGAAGTGGTTAGGCTAAACAAATTATGATATATATATATATATATATATATATCAAGTAATGACAAAATTCCCCAAAACACATTATATTTATATCAAGAAGCTAATTTTACTGTAAATTTGAGTTTATTGATATTTTTAAGAGAAAAAAATTTAATTTATTTCGGTAGGTCGAATTTGGAAATGTTATCTTAGTGACCACCTACAGCACCTATCCGAACCTCAATGCATAATTTTACCTCTTCATCTATTACCGTTCTTTGTCATACACAGACCACTTTCACTCTCTCTCTTTCTCTCTCTCTCTCTCTCTCTCTCTCTCTCTCTCTCTCTCTCTCTCATATATATATATATATATATATATATATATATATATATATATATATAAATTTTAAAAACAAAATAGCCATTGTTGGCCAAAATGCAGTCAATTCGGAAATATAACTAGCACAGGCTACATTGTTGTAATGCACATTACATCGGTGATGTTTGTAAGTCTGTATTCTTTATCTTAGTCCTTGAAGTTTGGCGACTTTAGTCTTGTGTTTACAAGTCTTTGACAAAACTACAAACGAAAAATTGCAGTATGAGGGCCGGGGACCGTGGAGGCCAACGCATGGGACCTCCACACCAGTACGGCGATTATAGGGGATTGTTATCAAGTAACTTCTCTTATAAATAAGCTTCAGTTCGGTGCACCATCTTGTAAAATCACATCAGACTGCAAGTGTGTCAATGATTTTTAACTTGTCTAAACTAGTAGTTGAAAAAACATGGACTTAGCAGTATATTTTTAACTAATACGGAGTGCTTCACGACAGAGCTCTGACGCACTGTTAAACTTTTCCACAAATTTAACCGGTAATCGAATATACACTTACTGTTACCGGACCAACTTCATTGGAAATTGTACGCTTTTCTTCATGAAGGTCAGGACAGTGCTAAATCTTACCGTATTACAGGGAATAACCAGCAACTACGTCGTAAAGTAGAGGCCGCCATCTTGAAACGAAAGTGAATGTGGAAAAATCTCACACAAACTTCGTTCGAACATTATACACCTTACCTTTGTACCGAATTTCAAAAACTAACGGTCAATGCGTTTGGTCAAAACTGCGTAACAAACACACAAACCAAATGCCGAACGGTCGAGTTGAAACAGAGACCTCGCTTCGTTCGTTAATAAATGTTATTATTAATTTTTTTTTTTGGATTAGGCCCACACTGGAACACATTCAGTGAGGTCTCATCTTCTTGGCGCGTTGTTCCTCCCAATACCTCTTCAGCCTTTGTGATCTCCTTTTCCTAAGTTCTTCTGAGATTGACATGCCCTTTCGGTCGCTTGCTTTTCTAAAGTTGAGTTTCATTTCCTTGTCCTTGAGTATGGCTTTCTCCTCTCCATTCTTCAACTGTTCCTCGGTTATCCCTAGGTCTTCCAGGTCTTGTTCTATCTCCTTGAGCCAATTATTTTTTTATCTTTGTGCTCAACTGGTAGTTCAGTAATTTCTTGTTGAGCCTTTCTTCTGAGAGTCTAATCAGGTGTCCGTAAAGTGCCAGGCATCTCTTCCTGAATACGTCGATAAGGTGTTCGGTCTCCTTGTACACCAGTGCTCCAGGAAGCTGCCTGTGGTTCCCGTTCACTATGTGTTTCTTGTTGATGATCGTTCTTAGTATTCTTCTTATTATAATAAGATAGTTCTTAGTATTAATAATAAATGCTATTATTAATAGATTTTTCATAAGAAAAGAAGAAATAATGAATTCTACTATCACGAAAAATAAGGAGCGCCAATAAGAACGCTCTGGTCTTATCTAGAAGGGGGCAGCTATTTCCAATTTTTTTCCAGTAGAAATGAAGGTTGTATAAATGAAAAAACGCAATGTAATTAGATGCAATAATCAAAAATTAAACGTTTCACTTACATTTTATAACGAACAAAAAACACTTAGACTTTATTCCTGGGAGGCCAGTTTAAGTTCCCCCCCCCCTCTAGATCGCGTCGAAGAGATTTCCATTGTTCCTGTGATTCACACAGGTACGAATCAAGAAGGTTCCTTTTGGTACCACATTTTTATAGGGTTGTGAAATAAGCTATTAGCGCATTCCTAACGAAAAGAGTTTTTCCAGTCTGTTATTGTTGTTTCTGGATGCTCTTTCAAACAAAACTTCGCGGTCACGTATTCCTCTGCCCAAAAGTAAAGGAACAGAACAAACGTATCTAGTTATTTTTGAATTTCCTAACCACGCCCCTTACCTCAGTCCCAATATTGCAGCTGTAGTGACGCGTATGGCTCGCCAGTGATCCTTGTTGTCGGGTGACTGAAGAGCCATGACGTGTCCTTCCGAACAGTTACGTTTACTATGTTATTACATAGTAATAACATATTACTTATGTATTTATTTTGCAAAAAAACGAAATGCATTTTATTTATTATTAATTTCCTGCGCGCTCTAAAACAGTTCCGAATTTTATAAAAGAATATGTAAAGGCATAAAAATCGATTTTGGTACTACCTTAGACGTGTTCGTTGCCTAGCAAAATCCGTTCAACTTATTTAAAACTGCGGTTTCTTAACGTCTTTAAAAATTCACTACATTTTTTCGTTCCTTTTTTTGAAAACCCGATTTCAATAAAACAGGTTAATTTTCGCATTTTCAAAGTAAAAAGTAATTTTGAAAATTTCGAAGATTTTAACGGCGATTACGATGGTGAAATGGGATTTACAGAGAATAAGATAAAACATTATTTCCGAGATGTGAAGAATTTATTTTTTGGAAACTTGCTTTCACCACATTAGCCCCGCAGGGCGGTGCAGACTAGTCGCACCTATTGAGAGGATTTAGACGTACCTCGCGGTACCCGAGTCTAATACACACTTACACTTACAACACTACATTTACGAAATTCTTTCTATATTCTTCTTCTTTTCTGCTAGGATTATTGTCACTATGTTCAGTATAATGATCTGCTTTCCCTAGCTTCGTCAATTCTACTTTCGTTGACGCGTTTCGGAGAACCTCCATCTTCAAAAACTATATCTATACTCCATACTATAAAAAATACTATATATATATATATATATATATATATATATATATATATATATATATATATACACACACACACACACACACACACACACACTATGAATGAGTATAGATATAATTTTTGAAGATGGAGGTTCTCCGAAACGCGTCAACGAAAGTAGAACTGACGAAGCTAGAGAAGGCAGATCATTATACTTAACATAGCTACATTTACGACTTTAACACTTTACACTCACACTTACATTTAGGGAGGTGATAACAGCCTCAATGTGATTTTCGCCTAAAAAAAAAAAAAATCACCACATTAGTGAAACAACTACGCAGTGCAATTATTATAATAACGAATGTAAAAAAAGATTTTCGCGTATCCAATTCCGGTGATTAGGCTAATAATAAAAATCGTAAACAGTAGCTAGTGTATTTACGTCCCGTACGTTTAGGCTTTGAAGGGACCTTGTGGAAAAGTACTTTTACCGTAACAAGTTTAAAGGAAATTTTTAACTAATGTATTTATAATTAAATACTCGTTATGCAACTACATTCTTTCGAAATTTATTTCCAACGGCAGTGAAATAAACCGTGTCAAATTGGCCTTCCGATAGTGGGCCAAAGCCAGCGGTACCCACATGCACGTGGCCTTGTCTGTAGTTTTTGTTTATAGCCATCACTATCATAGGTCTGTGACGTGACTACGTGATTGGTTTCGCGTTAACATCAGAATATGTGTATAGCATCACTGTATATCTTCAATGTGTATATAAAATTGATTTAGCTCAGCATCAATCTGTGCTATGCATCTATCTAAAGGCTACCGACACACATGTATGCACAAACAAAATAGACCTTGTCCCTGAACACTCAAACATGTAGAAGATTACTTCCTCTAGTTTGTTGGCACCAACATGAATTGTAAATACACTAGAGGAAATGTTCTAGAAATGTTTCTAGGTTTTATTAGAAGCCCCTTTCATACTGCTTCCTCTCTTCTCAGTTTGCAATTTTGCAATTCTCATACCCCGCAGGGGGTGCAGACTAGCTGCACCTATTGTGGGGATTTAGACGTCCGTCGCGGTACCCAAGTCTAACACACACTTACACTTACAACATTACACTTATGACTTTAACACAAACATTTAATACAAACATTCACACATACATTTAGGGCGGCTATAATAACCTCAATGTGCTTTTCGCCTTAAAAATTTTTTAAAAAATAATGGTGTAACCATACTACTCCCACTGCTTAAAGAATAGCTCTGACATTCATTGATCTGTGCTTGTCTATGTGTCCTATCAATATCAGACTAATGTGTATGGTTATAAGTATCATATATTGGTTTCTTATCAGCATTAGACTATGTGTATAGACACTTCTCTTTTTTTTATTCAAATTTTATAAACAAAAACATAATTTTGAAAAAATGAAAACATTGACTAAGAAAGAATTCTTAGTACTACATATAAAATTAATTAATTACTACTTTCTCACCAGAAACACACAAACACAATCATAATTATTTAAAGACAATATGTAATTAAAAATAATGAAGCCACCTCGGTGGCCTAGTTGATAGCGTACTGGGCTTTCACCCTGAGGACCCGGGTTTGATTCCCGGCTAGGGCTTGGCATTTTCATACGCTTTAAATCATCCCATCATTTGCATTAACATAAGTGTGCACAATAGTCGAACGTTAAACACTAAAAAAAAAATTTTTTTTAAAATTAAAAATAATGCAATAAAGTGGAATATGCATCCTTAAATATTTAATCTTGAAGAAGGTTCAAATAGCTGTACATGTACCAACAATATTGGAAATTTTATGCTCTTTCGCCATGAAGCAGTCAAAATTGAGACAGATCTTGCAATAGAGCCAGTATTACAGGAAATAGCCAGCAACTACACACTCATAGTTAAATCAGAACTTGTCATGAAAATGGAAGTAAATGGAAAAAGTCTTACACTTATGTCTTTTGAGTTTTATTAAAAAGTACCTTTTTACCAAATTTCAAAAAACAATCGGTTACTCTGTTTGGCCAAAACTGTGTACATTCTTCATTGTTAAGTCAGAGTCTGCCATCTTGAAATTGAAGTGAATGGGGCAAAAACTTACACATATATCGTTTGGGACAAAAGTATTTTCATACCAAATTTCAAAACAATTGGTTACTCTAGTTGGCCAAAACTGTGTACATTCTTCATTGTTAAGTCAGAGTCTGCCATCTTGAAATTGAAGTGAATGGGGGAAAAACTTACACATATATCATTTGGGACAAAAGTATTTTCATACCAAATTTCAAAACAATTGGTTACTCTGTTTGGCCAAAACTGTGTACATTCTTCATTGTTAAGTCAGAGTCTGGCCATCTTGAAATTGAAGTGAATGGGGCAAAAATTTACACGTATATCTTTTGGGACAAAGTATTTTCATACCAAATTTCAAAACAATTATTCAGTGTGTTTTATGAAAATTGCGTACATTCGTGATCATTAAATCAGAGGCTACCATCTTGAAACGCAAGCGAATGGGAAACATTTTACACATATGTTGTTCAGGCTGTATACAATGTACCTTCGTACCAACTTTCAAAACAATCAGTCAATGATTTCAGCCAAAACTGCAAAACCACAAAAGTAAACACACACACACACACACACACACACACACACACACACACACACACACACACACACACACACACACACATACCAAATCCTGAACAGTTGAGTTGAAACAGAGACTTTTGCTTCACTTAATCAACTATTTTTTAGTTAACTTTTACATATACTCTAACATGCATTAATATAACATTTACACAATACAAAATATATAGAAGAAGAAGAAGAAGGAGGAGGAGGAGGAGGAGGAGGAGGAGGAGACGAAGAAGAAGAAGAAGAAGAAGAAGAAGACAAAGAAGAAGAAAAAGAAGAAGAAGGAGGAGGAGGAGGAGAATAAGAAAACTATACCTATTTTCAAAACTCTATTCAATTTAGACCTATTTACTGGAAAACCTGTGTCAAAGATACCATTATCAGTGCTGACAACACAAATTAGCATTCATTCAAACTGTCAGTTACACATGAAATATTTTACATTATAGGTTCAACAATACATTAATATTACTTTGTTACAAAAGGCAAACATGGAGCAGATTTTGAAAATGTGAAAAAGTATTACAATTTTGTACATCAAGAGAAGTTTTAAAGAAATATACAGTGCAATATATTTAAAACATTGTCTAAAAACTCACTTTTTGGATGTGGAATGATAAAATTATTTTCCTCATGAAGGTTATAATTTCTACCAATAGAAGTTCACTTTTTAGAATGTACAAAAAAGCATTTAAAACTTAAAAAATATAGGTATCTCAAGTTAGCAAAATGTTCAAAATTTTAAAAAAATCATAAAGGCAGCTGGTACAAATTTTGGTCAAAATAACATATCACAAACTATTTTCTTTCGACAAATGAAAAGAGGATTTAAAACAAGAAGTTGACAGTCCACACCAAAATGCCATAACTTAATAACGACTCAACAAGAGCGAAGTTTACAGAACACAGTACCTTCCTTGGACAATAATATCTTACCAGGTACATTCTTCTTCCTAAAGCAAACAGTGATTGTTTTTTAGCTTTTGAATATTTTGTTTCCAATTTAATTTCTTATCCATAACAACTCCCAAATACCCTACTTCATTAATGTACCCAATTATTAAACAATGTGAAGGATACGTTGTTTAAACTATACGATTCCAAACAAACATTACACTTAAATACAATGGAATTTTAAAAATTTAAATCTCTTATAGTGCTATAAATTATATATTTAGTTTTTTACTATGAACTAAAAAAATTGCTTTCATGCCAAAATTTTAATTTATTTATATCTTGTTGCATATCTACATAAAGTTTGTCCAAGCTAGGAGAAATATATGATTAGGCAATATTACATGCAAATGCTGTTAAAACACTAAAAATGCCATCACATAAATCATTATTATAAATTAAAAATAATATTGATCCCAAAACTGAACCTTGAGGAACACTGCTTATAGTGGTAATGGGAGAAATGAAAATTTCATCTCATCTGTGTTCACATATTGAGTGAGACCTTTCAATCAAATAAGGGTAACTATAAAACCAATCATATGTTTATTACCAGATGTCTGGCTGGTGAGTATACAACTCAACACCGCTGCATCAAATAAAATTTAATATAAAACAAATTTATCTTCATACATAAGCAGCTTATAGTAATTTTAAATTTTGACTATTTATTCATGGAAAAAAGATTAAAACAAATCGATCTGATGAAGGAATCCTGATATAAAGTTGTTGTACAAAATAACAAAAACTTATTTTAAAAATATGATAAAAATTTTAAATTTATGATTTATGTCAGTTATAATTAATGTAATATCATACAAAAATTTCATAAAGGCTGAGTTAGTAGTTTTAATTAAATTTTGTTTTAAAATCGAAATTTAATAAAAATGAGTGAAAAACAGTATATTTTCCTTTATATATTCCTTTAAGTTGGTTGAATGAAGTGCTGAAAATGTTTTCTTTACGTAATAATGCAGAAAACACACTAAATAATAGTGTAACTAATTTTAGGAGTAGTTTGTTTGTAGTTAAAGTTCAAGCTCAAAGATCCATAAATTCTTTGCGGACAGTAAGTGATTTAGTATCAGGTAGCATCAGAACTGATATGTGTACTCATGCAGCAACTGATTTATAGCTCTCAGATGCCTTGACTACACGATAATTTGTTAAGCTATTGAAAGAAATTAAACATCTATCTCAAAATATATTCGTCAGAATTTGGTCTTATATGAAGTGACCATGTTATACACATATTCATAATATATATTACTAGCATTACCCGTCGCGGCTTCGCCCACGAAACTTAAACTGTTTCAGTAATGTAATAATTTAGAAACATAAAAAATATATTAATAAAAGCGTGATCATCTAAACTCGTGATTATTTTACAGTGAATATGAAAAAATATTATAACCTGAATATGTTATTTTATTGTCTTCAAATGTGTTCCATTCGAATTTAAGAAAATCTGATCAAGAATATTTTTGTCCAATACAAACCTATAACTATATTTTTGTTCTTTTTAGGGGATGAATTCGGGGGGAAATACTTAATTGTGTGTATCATAATTTGTGTTTTAAAATATTTTGTTTACTTTTAAGAAAATTTGATAAAAAATATTTTTCTCCCATGATAACTCTTTTCCATTTTTATTCTTTTAGGGGATGAATTCAGAAAAATGTTGAAATATGTGTTTCATAGCATATTTCTACAATATAAGATAAAAAAAATATTTTTTCAATACAAAATTGTACCCCTTTTTTATATTTTATACCTTCTTTCAATCTCTTTAGGGGATGCGTTTTGGGGAAAAGGTGAAAAATATATTTCATTACATATACTTAAGAGTGACTATGTTACGTTTTAAGAAGGTCAGATGAAAAACATATTTTTTCCAATAAAAATTGTTGTACCTCATGTTTACCTCTTTAGGGGATGCATACTGGAAAATCGTTTTTCAGTACACCTCTTTTTCAGTACATCTCGACAATGTTGTAAGAAGGTACCCTGAAAATTTCAAGTCTCTAGCTATAATAGTATTGGCTCTATGTTGATTATTAAATTTGGACTGGGTAAGTAATTTAATGGAGTTAAAATCACATTTTTAAAAACTCCTTTATTAGAGCATCTTGACATTGTTGTAAAAATGCACCTTGAAAATTTCAAGTCTCTAGCTATAATAGTATTAGCTGTATTTGGACTGTGTAAGTAGTTTAATGGAGTTAAAATCAATTTTTTGCAAAATCCTTTCTTAGTACGCGCTTACATATTAAAATGAAGGTATCCTCAAAATTTCAAGTCTCTAGGTTTTATAGTTTGGGCTGTACGTTGATCAGTCAGTCAGTCAGGACATTACCTTTTATATATACGTATATATAGATGTATTACATTTTGTGTGTGTGTGTGTGTGTGTGTGTGTGTGTTACGCTGAGTTAAGCTACCAATTTTTAGAGCTGATGTAGGTTTTAGCGGTTCCAGAAGGATTAATTATCATTTAAAAACAACAACACATAATAATGAAATATTTTGTTTATATAGGTAATTTCTTGACAGTCAGTACAATTGTAACAATAATAGTTTGACACACATTGGAAGTAAGTAATATAAGAATTTAGGGAAACATGAAATAAATTATAGTTATAACATAACTATAGTTATTAACATAATATACGAGAAACATGTATTTAAACAGTTGGTAATACATAAACAAGACTAAGACCTATATTTTTTGACAAAACACCATAGGCCTACATATATATTCCAATAGTAAAACTCTTAACGACATTAAAATAAACAAGGAACAAGAAACTATAATAATATGTAGTATAATTAGTGTTACTTTATGATATAATAAAATCCCCCCTTAAATTTTAACATTTATATTTATAATGATCAATATATAAATTAATGGAATGCTATTGTAGTAAACTGAATAGTGTATTGACACAGCTTTTTTGTTATGCCCATATATTACAAACATTTTTGCTAATTTGTAATACGACAAGAGTACCGGTAATTATAATCTTTAATTGACCTATTAATGTGTGTTTTCTATTACTCTTAAGCAATAATATTTTTAGAAAAATTTTTAGTAATCTTTGTGAATATTTATACATTGTTTTAAATTCACTGAATATTATTTTTGAGTTTATTTCATGAATTAAGACTTTTAGAATTTTTAAATAATTTTTTATCTATTCTTAACAATACCTTTTTTTGTCAATTAATTTCTAATTTTACAGAAGTACTTATAATGTGTGACACAAAATTATAAATTAGCACATTGGTGTAGAGAGATTGTTCGTCTGTTTTGATAATTATTAGTTTAACTACGATATAGTACTAAATAATTAATGGCCCAAAAAGCAAATTGTAATTTATTTAAATTTCTTTTCATTAACGACATAACTTGATTTTAAATGATTGTATATTGTAAAATAAATGTAATAATATATTTAATTTTTTTTACATTTAATATGAAAGTAAGAAATTTAATTTAATTAACTATGCATGTTATTTTCTTGTAAAAATAGTTTTCCGGAAAATATTGGATTAAATATATTATCATGGGTATAAAAAAATTATAACAATAATATTTTTAATTAAATATCACTGAATATAATTAGTTCATTTTAATGAAAAAGTATGATCTCTAACTTTTTTTACTGTGTTGATTGTTACATTGTTTTTTTTGTTGTTGTTATATTTTAAGCCAAGAGAAAAATCTTGCTTTTCTTGTAATACTCTTTGTATGCTTTCTTTTTCACATTCCTGATTAATCTTGATAATATCTTCCTTATAATGAGAATACTTTCCTTGATTAACAATGAAAATATACCTTCCTTATAACCATGTTCAATTTATGTGATCCTATCGGTATATCATGTTCAATGAAAATAACAGCATCTCTACCTCTAAATCCCTCAGTATTGAATGATTTTGTGATCACATGTGAAAATAATCTATTTTTTTTTTGTAATCTTCATAATAATTCTTGCCTGGGTTTGTCAACTATGAGAATAATTTCATGTAATTTATTCCTAGAGTTACCGTGATTAACTCTAACGGTAGTCTTCCTCCATTTGTAACCCTCATACACTTCTAACTTTCCTTATCTCTGCTACAAATACATTTCCTTCCATTCTGACTACCTTGAGAATAAGTTAGTTGGCAGGCTACTGACATTCACTGAAAGCAACAGTCTGCTGAACTAGTAACCAAGAGGCTTAGTTGTACAGTAAGTCCTTTGATTGCAGTGTCTCGTGTTTATAATCCTTTAGCTCAAGTATTTAATCTTAATTTTTATCTTTCCTTTCTTTATTATTCACCCCAGTAACTACTAACTATACAAAAAAATAATAATAAAATAAAATAATAATAATAATAAATGGATATTTATTATAAAATGTTTACACACTGTTTATTTGGACTAAAATGTACAACACATATTTGGCCTTTTGCTGTCAATATAGGCTTGTAGTGATTTTTTTTTCAGATTTTAATGACATATCATGATATAATCAAACTACAATGACAGTGGTTAAGTTATACATTATATAACTTTAATTACATTAGTTGTAAACACTATGAGATTTACATCAATAAAAAGATGTAGGCCTACTTAAAATGTAGATGTACATACTTAAAATTCCACTATATTCTAATTAGTTTTACACGTTATACAAAATATATATTTATTTAATCATAAACTTACATTAGAATAATAAAAACACAACAATACTCAATTCATTTCCTTTCTCATTTATGTCTTAAGAGTGCTTTGGCTTATTTACTGATTACTCGTTCTAAGTTGTCTTTCATAAATTGGTATAAAATTATATTAATAATTAAATGTATTATATCTATAAAAGTTTACATAATGTAACTATTAACATTTCAATAGTTTACATTTTAAAATGTAAATGCCGTTTATCTACATAATTATTTATTATATACAGTATAAATGTATAGCTTGTCTGAACAAACTTTATAAATGTTCATATCATATCAATTTCATTCACTATAAATTAATGCCTATTACTGTGCCTTCCTTCATAAAACTAATTTTAAAATTATTTTTTCATACACATTCACAAAATCGAATACACACATACAATAGGGCAATATTTATAAAGATGAAAAAAATAATTATGACATATCAATTTGGTCAGCAATTTTAACTACTTGCAAAACAATTACTAAAAGACAGCACATAATGATCCTATATATATTAAATTATGATTGAAATCAATTAGATTTAAAGTAAGAACAGATATAAAAAAAAGAATTAAATAAAGCATTTTAAGTATATTAAGGAACTTTTCTTGTACCTAAGTATTAACATTTCGAACCTTCAAATAACACATTTAAAACAGTTATTATTTATTTAATGGTTTAATTAAATCTGGTAAATTAATCAGTGCAAATATAGCCTTTTTGTATCGTATATTTGAAACATATTTCCACTTGCAGTTTTTTTGTAAAGAACAAGGTTTCTTATGCCATTTTTTTAGTTCTGCCTTCTTTGACAGTTTTGACCAAGCAGTAAAAAAATATTCAGTGAGTTAGTAGTTTTACTGTTCGGTTGAGATGGTGGTTTTATTATTTTGTCATTTAGTAGCATTACGTGTTTGTTGAATTAACAGTAATTGAAATATACTGTGTTCAATTCAATTACAGAACATGGTCGATTTACCTAATATCAAATAACCAAAATATCAATTAACCAAGCTCAGAACTCCGAAGGAAAAATATATGAAGGAAGAATCAATTTTAGCAGCGGTCTGGTGGAAACACGAACACACTGCTTTTGGGATGACTCAATGACAAGCTACTTGTTGTCCATAGGTAACTAGGGAATAAAGATGAAGAAAAGTGTGGAGGAATCATTGACAGTGGCACAAACAGTCCAAGTCATGGAAAGGACTTTACAGCCCTGGATATAGCAATGTCGTGGTTTGATAAACAAGAGGAGAGCTGTTCGACTCAACTTCTGTTGCTAAAGAGAATGCGTAATTTTGTAGCTAAGAAAATACATTTAAATTTAAAACAGAATATTAATGACAAAAATTTATGAAGTATAGATTAACGATTATTTTTTTAGCTGTATCTATTAATAATTTACTGTACTGTAATTTCTTTGTATATCTGTATGTCTGTATCTGTATATGTATTTTACTGTTGTAATTTATCCTTAAATATATAGTACTATATTTAAAAAGCTACACACAGTATTTGCACACTTATTTGTGGTGTTTTATTTACAATATTTTTGCCAGTAACTGAGCCTAGTTAATACAAATTAAAAAGTACAATTTAATTATCCAAACCACTCTCAGTCCCAGAGTTCGGATAATCGACTCTGTACTGTAACACCGATAGCATTATTGTTTTGTTTAATTAAAGATGCTACTATTCTGTTTAGTTAGTGGTATTACTGTTCTGTTCAGAAAGCGGCATTACTGTTCTGTTGAGTTTTTAGGTTACTGTTCTATTGGTATTTAATGTTTTAAAAAGGTGATAAGAAAAAATCACCTTGTCAAATTTCTTTAAACAATCATACAGTACTTGTTGAATTCTATAGGTTTTTTATCAACAATTTTTTTGGTGAAAATATTTTATAATTCATAAACCTGGTATGAATATAACCATTTTCTTTTTATGTTTTATAATTCTATGAATAAAACTGTTATAAAATTTCAGTATAATCATACTGCCTAATCACCAAACTTGCTTACATATCACTGATATTTAAAGCAAGTCTTATAAATTAAGTCTAGTTTGATGAATTATAAATTTTACAGTACACAAAGTGTAAGTACATTAAAATGTCAGGACAAACAAACAAACAAAATAAAAATCAATTTAGAAATATCAATTTATAATATGCATAGAAATAACTTAAATCTCTATACTGCAAAGTTGTAGAGTGTTGATGATGATTGAATAACCTCACTGAATTCCTTCATAGGAACAACATAATTAAGACTTTGAATATAAAACTTTCAACATTGTTTCATTTTCAGCTAATTTAAAAAAGATTAAATTTTCACATTTTTGTGGTTATTCCAATAGAAAAATGACAAAAAATTAAAGGCTAAATTGTATTTATTAAAGTTTACTTTATTACTTCATACTTAGTTTGCTATTTTGTGGTGTTCTCAAAATAATAAAGTCTCAATGTAATAAAGTCAGTGCTTGCATTACAAAAACACACTAAGTGTTATCTGTGTAGATATTTAAGATGCAGTTTTGTAACTTTACATTTGTTTTTGAAAAATTATGTTTTACAACTATAATTCAACATACAGATGTTTATTTTATCGTGGTATTAGACTAAGTCTGTTACGATGTTAGCGTTGTAATGGGTTTTCGGCTTATTGAAGTAGGAAGGAAAAATCACAGTCATATTTAGACTATTATACCATTGACATAATGTATTCAATTCAATTATAGAACACGATCGATTTACCGAATATCAAATAACCGAAATATCAATTAACCAAGCTCAGAACTCGGAAGGAAAAATATATGAAGGAATAATCAATTTTAGCAGCGATCTGGTGGAAACACGGACACACTGCTTTTGGGATGACTCAATGACAAGCTACTTGTTGTTGTCCATAGGTCACTGGGGAATAAAGATACAATTTATTGTTTACTTTATTTAATAAACTTTAAATTGATTATTTAAATAATTATTTATAATTACTTAATAAATAATATTAAGTTCATATAATATTATGAATGAACTTTTTTGTTTAACAAGTGTTTTATATATATATATACCTTTGTTCTGGTATATACCTTTGTCTGGTTTAGGTATATATATATATATATATATATATATATATATATATATATATATATATATATATATATATAGTTATATATATAAACACTTAGCCTACAGCTTCACCACTGTAAGTCTTACAAGCTCTTTCAAACGCCACGATAAAACGTATACATATAGTACCATTCTGGTGTAGCAAGTAAAAAATTCACGTGTTGGCAATAATTATCGTTACTGTTATAAAATCTAGGATTTTACTGAATCTATGGATTTACAAATACAAATCTTGCAATATACGAAACTTTATATCTTTGTAAAACAAAAAACAACCGGGAGTTAATTTTACTGTAATTACTTCTAATATAGCTGTAAGTATAAGACAACTGTTCACAAAATTACAACATAGGACATTCAACGGTTACTGTAATACTCAAGTTATTTGATAGGTACTGTACATTTGATTTATCTATAAAACTGAGTAGGTATAGACCAATTTGATCATTTCAAAATATTCTTTTACAAATATTCTTTTTTTAGAGTTCCTTTCTTGAATTCTAAAGTTAAAAGCAACAAAATAATACAAACACTTTTAAATAAACTGCATAGTATTTGATACATTAACAACCAAAATTTCAGTAGCACTAAATCTATTTCTTAAAAAATAATATGTTTTTAATTTGCTCCATGGCTACGTCACATAAATACATCTTCCAGTGCAACCGCTTTCCTATTTGGTTCACCAGATTGTAACGCTACTTGGTCATCTTCAAAAGTAACCATTTTGTCTTTTGAGCGTGTAGTTAAATCTTTAGATGACCTCAGAGCAGACGGTGGAAGAGAAGGAACAGGATCGGACACTAACACTGATAAGTTGAACTCGCTTACACTTCGCGGAACAAAATATTCAACTAAAGGCTCTGATGATAACCGTGGGCCACCAGTCGAGTTTCTTGTAGGTATAGCTCTAGTAAAATTACCCCCCACCGGATAACCCCTAAGTCCCTCATGTTTATGCGGTAGACTGTAGTGTTTCATGTCTTGAAATATTGGAGGATATTTTTTTGATCCAGTTGTTTGTGTTTCACATCCTGAAGGAGGCTCCCTGTGTCAAGATGAAACAATAGACATAGCTATTCCTTCTGGTTCTTCTTCTGTAACTTTGTCTTCTTTCCTCATCCAAAGACTTAATTTTCGTACTAAAAGCACCGTCTCATCTTGTACTAAGTTAAAACACATCGCTATAATCGCCATCCCAATTAAAATATAAGCTGAAGAAACAAAAACGGATAATTCTTCTCCAGTTTCAGCAGATCCTGGAATCAATTCACCGAATCCTATAGTTCCTAAGCTAGTAAAACAAAAATACGAACCTTCCAGAAATGTCCAGTTTTCTAATCTATTAAAAAGTAATGCACCACCAGAAATATAACCAAGAACAACTAAAAGTGTAATAAGAAGGGGCACACGTTGCCTGTTAATTTCACTTGAATGTATAGAATGGCCATCACCCATTGAACAAATTTTAACGTCATGCTGATACCTATCTTTCTGTCCAACTTTTTGATCAGCATGTATGTGATTGGCGATGACAGATTTTGGGAACAATGGGTCCTGCTGCTGCTTGGATGTTTTTTCTGATGGTGTGGAACTGCGACTCAACCGTGCGTAAAACTTCCTAAAATTCCTTGCCATGGTATCTCCTACTGTAGATAGGTAAACAAGCATCAGAGGAATTCCGATGAGTGCATACACAATGGTCACGATTCGCCCCCATGGTGTGCGAGGTGACACACTACCATAACCTGCATCACGAGTTACAAAAAAGTGCAAACAGTATACAGTTCATAACAAAATATATCTTCATTACAGGTAAAACATTTTAAAATATATATTATATAATCATGCAGCTGCACTTAGAGGTCATAAAGCTAATAGACTGAGATGACTGAATTTTGCATTAGGCCTATTCATTCTCTTTTTAGTGAATTTTCATTTAGAAATGAAATCTCTCTCTCTCTCTCCCCCAATATATATATATATATATATATATATATATATATATATATATATATATATATATATATTGGGAGAGTATATATACAGTGTGTGTGTGTTTTAGCACTATTATGTTGGTATTCATAATTTTGGTCCGATATTTGATTAATAATTGGTGTGAAAATCAATATTGTTAATTGCTTGGACTAGTTCATTATTCAGGAAAATTGGTTTAACAGTTTCAAAATGGTAGCCATTTAAAATCTTAAGAAAAATCTCTTCTTTATCTTATGACATATCGCTTTTTATGAATATCTGATTTCATCATGAGATTTTAAAATCTGCCATATCATCATCAGACCTAATCAGCGTTAAAATCTGCATTGTTAAGCATTTTAAATTACAATGTCAATTGTAAGTTTAAAATCTAGTACATATTTGCAATTATAATGCTGATTATGACGGTGAAATCAGATTTTCAAAAAAAATGTAAGATAAAAAAAAAATGAAATCATACCAGTAAGAAACAGTTAATTTAAGAAAACATGAAAGATATAATAAAATATAATACATAAATAACACATATTATAATAATATATCTGTCACAGTTATTTTAAGAAAACTTGTAACTTAAAAAAATTAAAATAACTCATAATTATTCCAAAATTGGAATTTTTGTTTATTATACACAGTAGTTGTTATATTCTCTATTCAAATATGTTAAAATAGAAAAATGAAATATGCAAATGTAGAAGGGAATATTACAATTCGTACTATGATAAATCGCTCCTTACACATGGAAATAGATGCATGACATGGTTATATTGTGCAAATACTAACTTTCTTTTGGTAATTGATGAATCAGTTTACATACTTGATTATACTACCTAAATGTTAGACATAGTACAATGACCTAAATAAGTAATATGTATGTGTGTGTGTGTGTGTGTGTGTGTGTGTGTGTGTGTGTGTGTGTGTGTGTGTGTGTGTGTGTGTGTGTGTGTGTGTGTGTGTGTGTGTGTGTGTGTGTGTGTGTGTGTGTGTGCGTATGGGTTTTGATAATCTATCTCATGTTTGCAATTTTGTTCCATTTTGATCCTTTGTTATCCTGCAAAATCCCTTTAACTCCTTTGTTAAAAAATATTATTTAAAATCTTTAAAAATTCATAACTTTTTTGTCTTAACATTTTTTGAAAATCTGATTTTATCATCGTAATCAGAATTAAAAACTGCATTAACCAGCATTTTGGATAAGAAATTTAATTTTCGGTGATCAGGTTTCATTTTCATATTTTTAATGTAATTTGAAAGCTTAAAATACTAATATATGCAGACTTTAGTGCTGATCATGATGGTGACAACAACATTTAAAAAAAAGGAAGATAAACAAATTATTTTTGGAAATTTGCTTCTATCACATGAGCAACAACTGCAAACTAGGATTACTTAATCTGATACAGTGTCTTGAAAAAGTATTAATATTTATAATTAACTTTTCTATTTTTATAATGAAACTTAACTTGTTTTTTTCCTATATTTATTATACACTTACCAATCGTGGTGATGAGGGTAAGAGAATAAAGGAAGGAGGAAGGAAAACTCCAGACATGGCTGTTGTGTTTGCCTCCAGGTGCTCCTCTATATTTCCTTACAAGTGAGTCTTGAAATTTTAGAACCTCTTGTTCAGCCAATCTTGTCCAATTATCTTTGTAGAGGATGTTGAGATCTTCGGTGATACTCCAAAGCTTCTCAACTGTTTGCGATCGGAGTTTATCTTGTCCGAGTTGTTCATGAGATCTCAGTGACTCTACGCCTTCCCGGCCTTCCAATGTCATGAATGTTAAAGCCCCTAGGAGAGTATAACCTAGGACCAGGAGACAAACCCCAGCACTGGACAAGAAGGATGACACAGCTCCACAACAGGAAATACTCCTGATAACATAAATACAGTTTTCATAATATATGAAATATATGCATTTTATTTCATTTCTTAATTTAAAACAAAACTTACAAAAATATGTTGAAAGTTCTATAACATTTTTATGAAATAAATAAAATTATGAGAAGATATATGGTTTGCAGTATTCAATAAATTTTATATCAGAAGATATCTAATTAATTTAAAGTAGTAACATAGACGATAAACTATGAAGAGTTTAAGGCTGCCTTCGCAGATAAATACCGAACATCAGAAATTAAACTGACAATGTAAAAATGAAGTAAAAATTACACAAATTTTCAATAAGGATATGCCATATTTTACCTTTCATTATTTGTAATCTAACATATAGTACTTTAGGGTCCATAGTCAAAAAGACCTCTGTACTTTTTCATTGGTGATTATGTTATGCTGTACAAGATGTATATAGAACTCCTTACTTTAAAAGATTTTTTAAATACCAACTAATTCAGGTACTTTTAAAACGTTAAATAACTCTAAAGTTTTAAAATTTTGTCATCATAACTTAACACGAGTCATTTAGTGTAGTTAAATTAATTTTGTCATCAAAGAACATGGCAGCATTCTGCCTCGCCAAGTAACACAAGCTACCGCAGTGTATACATACTATACGGAAGGTGACAATAAGCAGTTTTCATGTACCCATAACTTAAAAAAGAAAAATTCTATAGGCAGTACTGTTACTTTAAGAGGTATGACAATGTAATAAAAATTAAATAAAATAAAATTAGTAAAGTCAAAGCATAGAAAAAACAATTTAAAAATTGAATTTTTAACCATTTTTCCCCCTTTAACATTTACAAGTATACAGCCTAAACTACTGAACTGAT
>CM040182.1:20932544-21020044 GCA_022606455.1 Callitettix versicolor | reverse complement strand
AATGCTTTAACCTAAACAGACTTCAGACCATCATATTTACTAAAATTTAATCCAAAATGAAACATGCTTACAGCGAAACCTACAATAAAATTAATCACTCATAAACAGGCTTATTAAACAACAACAATCTATAACAGGACTCAACTTTAGATAAGATAATAAACAACTGATGTTGTAGAGAAAAGTTAATTATACAATGCGCATTCACAAAGCTTGGACAGCAAAAATTAAACAAGTAGGTCAATAATTAATATTCTATTTTTAAAATTATTATCCGTTCTTGTGATGGAATGTCACTGACCGAGCAGAGCGAGGTCTTTCTTTCAACTCAACCGTTTCTTTCTTTGGTTTGTGTTTGTTACGCAGTTTTGGCCAAACGCGTTGCTTTTAAAATTTGTTTTAAAACTTTTTAAAATTTTTTACTGATTGTTTTAAAATTTGGTACTGACTTAACTTGTATAAAACCCAAACGATGTATGTGTAAGATTTTCCCCCGCTCATTTCCATTACAAGATGGCGTCTACTAATTTACAATAATGAGTGTTCGCAGTTGTAGCCAAACGCATTGACAGTTTTGAAATTTGATACAAACCCAAAAGACGTGTGTGTAACATCTTTTCTTACTTATCTCCGTTTCAAGATGGCGGTCCCTGAATTAACGATAATGAGTGTACGCAATTTTAATCAAGTGTATTGCCTGTTTTGAAATTTGCTACGAATGTACCTTATACAAAGTCCGAAGTGTGTAAGATTTTTTCCAATTCACTTCCGTTTCAAGATGGCGGGCTATGATTCAACGTTGAGAGTTTAGTTGCTGGTTATTTCTTGTAATACTGGCTGAACGGCAAATCAGCCGCCTCGGTGGTCTAGTGGATAGCGTACTAGGCTTTCACCCCGAGGACCCGGCTTCGATTCCCGGCGAGGGCTTGGCATTTTCATACGCTATAAAATCATCCCACCGTCTGCATTAGCCCAAGTGTGCACAATAGTCGGACGTTAAAAAAAAAAAAAAAAAAAAAAAAAATGAACGACAAATCTATCATAATTTTTACCGTTTCGTGGAGAAAGAGCATAAAATTTCCAGTGAAGTTTGTCCAGTAAGATTTTTCGTAAATATTACGTTTAAAGGTTAGGGCTTACATTAGCGGAAGAAGTTACGAGCGCTAGCGTTCTGTATATTAATTTAGAAATATACTGCGAGGTCTACTGTTCTTTGAACTCCTAGTAAATTAATAAGGATCTTCTTAATTAATATACCAGGGAAGTCGAAGCTTAGGACATAACCGCATGTTGCGCGATCGTAGAACATACTTTTGTACCACCACGCTGTTTCGGATACTATTTATGTGTATAGTGGAGGAAATAATTAAATATATTAAGGTTTTTTTCCCCGGCGAAAAACCATTAAGGTTATCATCGCCGTCAATCAAAATTAAAATACAAAAAAAACTTTAATAAAAAAAACAAAAAACTGTAATAGAAAAGTAAATAAAACAAAACAAAATTAAATCACAGGTATAACTATATGACTAAAACTAGTTAACAACGATATAAATCTTTTTTTTTTTTTTTTTGGTGTTTAACGTCCGACTATTGTGCACACTGGGGCTAATGCAGACGATGGGATGATTTTATAGCGTATGAAAATGCCAAGCCCTCGCCGGGAATCGAACCCGGGTCCTCGGGGTGAAAGCCTAGTACGCTATCCACTAGACCACCGAGGCGGCTGATATAAATCTTAAAAATAACAATATACACACATTATTGTAGGCTGTAAATTGGCCCTACAACAAGAACAAGGTAAATAAAAGTTTTTTTTGTGTTTAACGTCCGACTATTGTGCACACTTGGGCTAATGCAGACGAGATAAGGTAAATAAAAGAAATATAAATGTAACTAAAACTAAATAACAAAATAAAAACAACTTTAAAAAATAAATTAATAAATAACAAATAATAAACAAAATTTTCAGGGCTGTAAAGGGGCCCCACAACAATAACAAAATTAACAAATATATAAATCAAATTTTGTTTAGAGAATTCAGACTATTAAGGAAGTCTAGGATCCCGGTCAACGGCCGAGGCACTATCTCCCAACATCGTCCGCAGACAATCGCTCAGACCACGCATAACAATCACATTTTGGAAACCATCACAATCGAGCAATACATGTTTTATTGTGAGGGTTTCCCTACAGAACTCGCATTCAGGTGGGAAATATATTAAGAAATGTTTATAGTTATTACCAATCACAATAAAACAGTGAACTGGTATTTAGAAATCACTTCAAAAAATTTAAAATAGTTAATTTAAATGACATCCTTAACTGATATTTTTTATTGTTATTTTATTATGAGGTACACGATAGAAGCATGCAAACTTTAGGCATAATTTAAGACGACTCCCGACCATTAAATTTGCAAAAACAACGAAAAAGCGTTTTACGGCAGTGCATGTTCTTTCTGTTTTACAGCGAAAAGATAACGTCAGTGATTTTTGTATCTTCAGGTAAAAATGTATTGTGTTTATTTAAAATAGTTAAACATGAAAATGTTTTAAGACTGCTTGTCTATACTTTTTAACACGTTCACTAGTGACGCACGCTGCAACTGCCCGTAAGGCGAGGGTGTGTCATCAGTGACACACGGCTCTCTTTAAAATATTCAGCGTGTGCCACGAGTGACACACTCACTTTCTTACTTCATATGAGCTTATTTATAATGACGCCCACGTTTGAAGTCTAGGATTGTGTTGTACGACCGTTTTAAAGTATGCTTGGGTAACCTTAGTCGGATTAGATTTTGGTCTATTATATTTTTTTCTCCTTGGCACACCTTATAGGTAATTTAAAAGGATAACACATTCAAATTCAATAGAACAGCATCACTTTAATTTTTAAAATTAATTTTAAATATAATGAAGTAATATTATTCATAATTAAGTGGCTAAAACTGGCTATAGAGGACAGTGAAAGAAAAGAGTTGGAGGACGAATCCAGAAATTTCAGGCTAATGAAAGAGATTCAGAAGAACAGATATCAACAGAAAAAAGACGGTGATGTCCTAAGCCGAGAGGAAGAATAGATGTGACCGCATGAAGAACTACCATGCGGAATTAAGAGCAAAAAGAACAGCCAATAAGAGAACTTAAAGTGGTCCCCTGAGGTCGTACAAGAAGGAAGAAGAAGTAATATTATATTATGGCTTACTGATTTTTTTCTCTTTATTTTGGTGACCTTTATTGGTAAACTAAAGAGAAAATACATTTAAAATAATAACATTTATTTGCATAATGACAATTATAACACTAAGACATCAAAGAAGAAATCATATATATATATATATATATATATATATATATATATATATATACATACATATATATATGTGCGTGTATACGGATCAAAACAGTGTGTCATCAGTGACGCACTACGTCTATTACAGCAATGGTTTACAAATAGGCGTCGTGTGCCACCAGTGATATACGTTGGCATCACTCTATAACCTCTACAACCTCACGGTATAACCTCTAAAATATATAGAATACGTTTTTACCGGTTAAATATCACATAAAATGTTATGTAGATACATATTTTAATAATTTTGCGAAAAAAATTTACGCTTACAGTTGAGATTTCGTGTTAATTACCGTAACACAAAATGTTATGACGTGTAAAAACGGCCGCCGTCATGAACGTGTTAAGAAGGCTAAGAATTTGGTTGTAGTCTCACTTCCTCGACACTAAATGTACCACGTGACGTTAAAGGGTTCCAGTACGAGTAAACAGGCGGCAGGAGGTAACGTTAGGCGTAATAGCAGCAGCGTTACTGAGAAGAAATCAATATAGGCCTACAAGTATTGACGAATCGCCACTTAGCGTTAATTGATTTTCACAGCCTGGTACTCTCAGCAATATCGCATTTCCAAGATTGGCGGTGGCAACGGTCGCTTAAGCTATTAAATTTCAATCAAGCTTCGAAACAAATTTTATTTCCGATAAATAATCAAATTAGACCCTGAGTTCAATTTAGATCGCTTATTGCCAGCATCGTTTAACAGGCTAATTAACTAGCCTGATGTCAAAAAGTGAAATAATTTTCTTGGCTTAAAAATATTTTGCTGAGGTAATCGTTTATAACTTTTGCTTGTATATATTTTGCTTGTACGTGAAACAGTTTCAAGTAGTAATTTATTAACGAATTTCATCGGAAACTGAATTACAGGATTGGCCATTACAGTAAGATCCGGACCTGGAAACTTGAAATGAATGCCGATTTTGACCTTTAGAATACTTTTTGAGATGCCTTTCCTAATTTATATACGTAAATATAAACCGCAATTTCGGGCCGAACTTAACACAAAAACCTTTTACGATGAAATTTCGGACGTTTTTCGAAAGTTTGAAAATGGCAGCCATTACAAGTCCTTAAACTTTTAACGTACATTTTTAGCTAAAGTCTACAAAAATTCTCTTTAAATATTAAAATAACATTTTGAAATTTACAAAATTCAATTCGAAAATCTAAAAATGAACTCGATGGCCAAATAACTGCGTACAGTGTAGTATTTATTCAGTAGTATCTATACTCAGCAGTAGCCAAATAATCGAGTAATGTTCATATTTATTCAGTAAAAGCCCAATAATAGAGTATATTACAGCATTTATTCAGTAGTAACCAAATAGTCGAATACAGTACAGTATTTATTAAACAGTAGCCAAATAACCCAACAGTAGCCAAATATTATAGTATTTATTCAGTAGTAACCAAATGCCCGAAAACAGTACAGCATTTATTCAAAAGTAGCCAAATGACAGTGTACACTATAGTATTTATTCAATAGTATCTATTTTCAGAAGTAACCAAATAATAGTACAGTACATGTTTATTCAGTAGAAGCCCAATAACCGAGTGCATTACATTATTTATTCAGTAGTAACCAAATAGCCGAAAACAGTACAGTATTTATACAAAAGTAGCCAAATAAGTGTGTACACTACAGTATTTATTCAATAGTATCTATTTTTAGAAGTAACCAAATAATAGTAAATTACATATTTATTCAGTAGAAGCCTAATAATCAAGTACATTACATTGTTTATTCAGTAGTAACCAAATAGCCGGAAACAGTACATTATTTATTCAACAGTAGTTGATTACTGTTGAATAAATAGTGAATAACTGGGTACATGACAGTATTTACTCAGTAGTAGCCAAATGACAGAGTACAGCGCGTTATTTATTCAGTAGTAGCCAAATGACAGAGTGCAGCACAGTCTTTATTCAGTAGTAGTCAAATGAAAGAGTACAACACAGTATTTTTTCAGTAGTAGCCAAATGACAAATTTCAACACAGTATTTATTCAGTATTAGCCAAATGATAGAGTACAACACAGTATTTATTCAGTAGTAGTCAAATGACCGAGTACAACACAGTATTTATTCAGTAGTAACCAAATGATAGAGTACAACACAGTATGTATTCAGTAGTAGCCAAATGACCGAGTACAACACAGTATTTACTCAGTAGTAGCCAAATGACCGAGTACAACACAGTATTTACTCAGTAGTATTCAAATGACAGAGTACAGTACAATACAGTATTTATTCAATAGTAACCAAATAACCAAATACAATACAGTATTTATTCAGTAGTAGCCAAATAACCAAAGTATTTACTCAGTTGTAACCAAATGGTAAATACAGTACAGTATTTATTCAGTAATAGTCAAATAACATAGTACTGTCTGGATTATTATTCTACGAAAGTGTGTCAAACTACAGTATTGTATGGAAGACTCACTGCAGGTACAATTAATTGGGGCATTGGACTGTTGGACTGGAGCCATACTACGATCGATAGAGCTACATGCTCCATATAACTCTTTACTTTAACTCTCATCTTTAAATTTCATCTCTTTATTTATTCAAAGCTTTTACAATAAGGCTTTAATAACAACAGTAATTTGTATTACCTAGTCCACATTCATTGAATGTGATCAAAACCAATTACATCGGCAAGGAAATTCGCTATTAATGAGAATAACAGATTCTATTCTGTTTTCCCGAACGAAATGAGTTTTGAGAAGAATGAAAGAAATACACAGTATTCTTATTTGTATAGGGTTTCTTTTCATTTGTATTGTTGTTTGTATTTTGTAAGGTTTATTTTTGCTTTATTACTTCTTTTGACTTGTGTTCTGTTCAATGTTGAACTTTATATTCAATAACTTTATCTTTCATTAATATTAAAATGGAAAAAAAAACAGTTTTCAATATTAAAATTATTACTGATTATTGAACACAATTTTTCATTTGGAAATTGATCTATTAGAGAGGCCATCATTGTAAGACCCGGACTGGGAAAATCAGCGCCGATTCTGATCTCTGAGGAATAATCTTTGTGAGGAAACGATCTTTTTGAATTTCTTTTATTAAGGCGAAAAGCACTTAGGCTACCATCGCCTCCCTAAATGTAAGTGTAAAATGTTAAAGTCGTAAATGTAGTGTATATATGTTAGACTCGGGTACCGCGAGGGACGTCTAAATCCTCTCAATAAGTGCAGCTAGTATGCACCTCCCTGCGGGGCATTTTGAAGAATAATTACAAATTATATACGTAAATAAAAGAATTTAGAGTAACAATTTAAAGTACATATGTTTCGGTCTTTACGAAAACAATATAAATAAAGTATTAAAACAATGTAACATTGAATAAAACAATAATAACTTTTTAAAAATATTGGAAAATTAACAACTAAAATATTTTACTGAAGATTTAGATATTTTGTTTACAGGAATAAATAGCTTAATATTATTTATTAGGTTTGATCTATAATTGAAATATACACTGTTATTGGAATTAGTGTGTTTAATGTAATTCGTACGTGAAAATTTATTACTTGTTATGAATGTGTTAAAATTTGACAAAATGGAAGGTGTGTCAATGAGGTATGTGCGGGAAACGCAAAGGCGAACAACCACAGGTTAGAGTTTGACCAATTTACAACACTGACTTCATTCATATTCCTTAACAGACTTTGATCCCCGCAGGGAAGTGCAGACCAGCTGCACCTATTGAGAGGATTTAGACGTCCCTCGCGGTACCTGAGTCTAACACACACTTACACTTACAACACTACACTTACGACTTTAACACTTTACTCTCACACTTACATTTAGGGAGGTGATAATAGCCTCAATGTGCTTTTCGCCTTAAAATAAATAAATAAATAACAGACTTCAGAAAGAAATATTTAAGCACAGCTTGGGTAAAGTCAAACAGACATCTTACCTTAGGCACAGACAAACCTCCAACTCGCTCCATATGTCTCGTCAAACTCTGAAAACAAATAATCAGAAGTTCACAAACACAAATATAATTTCCTGTACTCGCTTTATTGTCTAAGGAAAAGTTTTATATTGTATTTTGTTCTAGGGAAAACGTTTATCGTATTTTGAAGTCTCATTGTTTGACACTTCTTCTTACTTTTACAAAGAATGAGAATTCAATCTAAACTAGTGTTTCCCAAAGTGGGGCATACGCCCCACGGGGGACAATTCGATTGTTAAGGGGGGCAATTCGAAAATGGACTCGTCCAAGTTAACCTTATATTGACTCTTAAACGCTAACTGAGCTAGGTAAACATTTAGTGCAGGGTTCTTAAGGAAATCCAGGTGGACCCCTTGGGGTCTATTGACTTTGAAGGGGGTCCATTGAATTACAAGGATTTAGAAAATATAAATATTCCATCTTGGATTATAAAACCATTTGAAAGCGACACGGCCGATATTGATTTCTCACTACAAGAAGAATTGATCGAACTTAATGAGAATTTGGAACTCAAAATCAACTTTCAAACAAGTGGACATGCCGAATTTTGGAGTTACAAAGACATTCGCACAAAATACGTCAGATTAACAATCAGCGAACCACTATTGTTAGCATTTCCTAGTTCTTGCTTGACTGAGGCAGGATTTAGCTGTGTGAATAATTTATTACGAAAGACGAGAAATCGATTCAAGATATCAGAACGTGATGATTTACGATTAATATTAACAAATATTTCCCCGGATATAAGTAAGATAATCGAAGGACATCTTATTAAAATTTTAGGGTTTTTGTGATTTATACTTTATTTAAATTTCTGGTTCTATAAACATAATTATTTCTTTAATGTATATCTAATAATACAAAACACTAATTATATTTAGAAATTGTATTACTGAATTGTTCCTAATAAAAGCTTCATTTGCGGTGATATTTGTGCAACACATTGTAAACATATGGGGGGTCTATAGAATAAAAAAAAAAAATTTAGTGGGTCGAAGCAGAAAATAGGTTTAGAAAGCCTTATTTAGTGTAACGTGTCCGCAATATTGGTAGCCGGGATCTCAGTTTCTGAAGTCTCGCAGTAACGCTCCGCATTCAACGTTGTAAATTTGAAATAAGCGTTCTTTAAATTGTTGTAAAACTCTCGTCGATTAAAAAATATACACATTTTATAAATATAATTGATATATAAAGGGCAGGTAAATTCAATTGGTAATTTTTATTAATTTCGGTTGTAGAAACAAAATTTTTAGAAACATTTGTCAAAAGGAAAAGTATGTTTTTTGCTGTGTGGTAAGCGTGCCGTATTTAAATATGCATTTTTAATCTACGCTTACTCCAAGTCATATCATTTTTTAAAATTTCTAATTGATGTTATATTTATTTTTCTGGCCCATAAGGAAAAAAGTGCAAGCAAAAACAATTCGTCAGTATAAGAAGGAATATTTAAAATTTGGTTTCATACCCGCTGTCCACGATTAAAGGTTAACTTTTTTGTCTTTTAAGCCAACAAAGCTTGATCAAAGAACCAATGAAACGAGGTCGTTTTGAGGCACATTTGAGGCGAAACATAATGCTCATATTAATTCAGATTTGAAGAAACGTTTTGAAAAAAGAATAACATTAAAGTGTGTATTTACAGCTCATAATGCAACAACCAATCAATTACCATTACTCATCGCTAATTCTGGGAGAAGTCATACTGGAGAGAATTTAAACAAACCATCAGTATCAGCATTTCTTAAAACGGTCCTTGGAAAAAAAGACAAAGACGTTAAAGCTATGCCACTCAGTAACAAGACTCAGCAGAAGAATAGACGAAAGGAGTGAGGATATTGAAGTACAACTTGTTGAAAAGCTGAAAACAATACCATTCTCGGTGCAAACGGATGAATCAACTTCGAGAGACACTGAGGCTGTACTTATAACTTATATACGACGTAATGAAAAACGTGAGTACCTTTGCTGAAGAAATGTTGTTCAGTAAATCATTAAATAGCAATACGACCTCCAAAGATATATATATATATATATACGCACGTACATGCGCGCACATGCACACACACACACACACACACACACACACACACACACACACACACATATATATATATATATATATATATATATATATATATATATATATATATATATATATATATATATATATGCACGCATGCACACACACACACACACACACACACACACACACACACACACACACACACACACACACACACACACACACACACACACACACACACACACACACACACACACACACACACACACACACACACACACACACACACACACACACACACACACACATATATATATATATATATATATGCACGCACGCACGCGCACATACACACACCCACGTGCACGCATACGCATGCCCACACACACGCGCGCGCGCACACACACACACACACACACAGGCTATATATATATATATATTTATTTATTTATTATTAACCAATACATAAAAATTATAAGTAATAAATTACAAGGAAGTCCATGCATCCCACAGAGGTGATCAAGTTATGTGTTCGCGGCTTGGTACAAAACTTAAAACGAAACTAAATAATATATAAGTACAACAATATACATTATTAATACAAAATAAATAAAAACATCCTATAAATTTTGTTATATATATATATATATATATATATATATATATATATATATATATATATATGTGTGTGTGTGTGTGTGTGTATCATAGTTAAACTGTAGTAATACATAATCTTGAGAGTTGCTATAAATTATGCAACCTATTTTTTAACTTTGTTTTTCTTGCAAAGTCATTATTTATAGTTTTTAATCAACAATATACATTATTAATACAAAATAAATAAAAACATCCTATAAATTTTGTTATATATATATATATATATATATATATATATATATATATATATGTGTGTGTGTGTGTGTGTGTGTGTGTGTGTGTGTGTGTGTATATATCATAGTTAAACTGTAGTAATACATAATCCTGAGAGTTGCTATAAATTATGCAACCCATTTTTTAACTTTGTTTTTCTTGCAAAGTCATTATTTATAGTTTTTAATCAATTTAAAAGTAAATTGATATTAATTGCTCTTATTGTACTAATCTGTACTGCTGACCGTTTTGTATCACTTAGGTAACTGGATACTTTTATTTCTCGTGATACTGTTCGAATTTAGGAATTTGACTTTTAATCTGCTTCAATGATATTTTGGCGATTCGAGGTAGAATAGATGTTCCAAAGTTGAAGGATTGTTATGTACATAAAATGTATTTTTATTCGTTAGTTTTAAAACGATGATGATTCTTTTTTTCTGATGATTCTTTAGAAGATTTAGACAATTAGAGTACACTGCTCCCCTTGCAATGATAAACCATACTAAGTATTTCTGTGTCAATTATCTTTGAAAGTTTATAAAAGATAAATACCAATATATATATATTATTATTATTATTATCTGCGCATAGACCCTGTTGGATCAGGCAAAGCACTCCGACTCATGTCTCGTTCCTTCTAATCCTCCACACCTCCATCATCCTGTCCCCATGGATCCTCTTCCGCTCCTCCGTCCATTTTACCCCTGCTCTCTTTGGGATTTCATTCTCTGGGACCTTCCAACGGAGCATCTTTCTCCTGTATGCGTGCCTATCTTCAACATCTGTTGAGTCTATTCCTGCGTCATGTAGGTCTATTCTGACTTGTGCGATCCACAACGTTGTTGATTTGACATCTCTCTCTCTCTCTCTCTCTCTCTCTCTCTCTATATATATATATATATATATATATATATATATATATATATATATATGTGTGTGTGTGTGTGTGTGTGTGTGTAATAAGCTAACATATTATTTAGATGTCAATAATATATACTAATGAACAATAATAACATCTTGTGCTAATACGATGGGGTAATGGTTGCTAAAATACTTGATAAAAGACGAGAATCCAAAAATGCTTCTTGTGCATTGCATTCACGGGGGAAATTTAGCAGATAAAACATTTCGCCTGTTCTAGACGAAGTGCTACATTTAGTTATAAAGCGTATTAATGCTATTGAAGCACGTGCCAAGTGCGAAAGTCTTTTCAATTTATTTTGTGAAGAACAAAATGAAGGCCGTTTGAGACATACTTGACTGAAGTAAGATGGCTCTCGAAAGCGAACTGCTTGAAAAGACTTACGGAACTATTTGATACTCTTATTACGCGACAACCTGAAATTAGAAATCTGATAACAATCGATTGTAAGGCATTTGTGAGTTATTTAGTCGATAGCTTTAAAAAAACTAAGTATATTAAACAACTTCAAGGAACAAATAAAACTCTTGTCGATGCAAAAGCGTAGACATTTGGTTTCATTACCTTTATTGAATTATGTCAGACAAATATTTATAATAAACATTTTGAAATGTTTCATTATTGTAACATAGCCACGGGACCACATATTCAAACGATTAGGATTATGACATATTCTTCCCGTCAGTGGTCTATCCACTCACCTCTTAAAGGCTACCGCGGTTTCTAAACTCTATCGTTTCATCTTCATGCCGTTATGGCCAAGCTACATACGCGATTCGTACGTCGTTACATTGGCCAAGCCGAATTTCATGATGAATATTTTAAACGTGTAATTGTGCTCAGTGTTTGTGACGTATGTTTTAATGTTTTGTTTGACTTTGTGACAACCTCGACAGAGGGATTTAACATTTTGTATAACGGCCTGAAAATGAAGCGATACAGTTTCGAAATCGCGGTAGCCTTTAAGAGGTGAGTGGATAGACCACTGACGGGAAGAATAGGTCATAATCCTAATCATTTAAAATGTTTCACTGGCTCCAGAAATGTGAAGTTACTGATACCGCTATACTTGTTATTGTCAATCACCTGACATTTTTATCGGCTGATTTAAAAGAAAGATTTTCTGATTTGAAAACAAAATTGATTTCCCAACTTGGATGATGCAGCTATTGTTAGTGGATTTGTCTGATATTCCCGAGAAGAACTCGGAGAAATTAATTAAAACTTTACGAAATACAAAAGCTGTTATGACTTGGCTTTGTGAGGAACGTATACCAAATGTCCAAATGCAACCAATTGTGCAAGAGAACTACTGTTCCATTTTCAATGTTTACATTTACCTGAATGTTGATTTAGTGTCATAAGTGATTTGGCGTTAAAGAAAGAAATCAGCTGGGCTTAACTAAACTATGAGACTTGAGAATAAACTTAACTAACTTGGAACCTGGCATAAAATCTCTTTGCAGCAAGCAATAATTACTAATAATTAAAATATTGTAGAAAATCTTTCATTACAATTATTTTGTACTCGAATTTCAGTTCATTCTGAAAATTTTGTTATTGTGTTTGTTCAACAATTTCCTAGTGATTTCTTCCTAAAAATTATCCTAAGTTTTTTTAGTGACCATTACTATTTTTATATATTAAAAATTGTGTATATGTGGGGGGACATAAAAATTGTATAAAGGATTAGGAGGGGCATAGCACAAAAATATCTGGAAAACACTGCAGCGTACATGTCAAAACAGTACACTGCATTGTCGTTCAGGCTAAACATATTCATGTACCACTCTGTTTCGGATGTTATTTATAAATGTATAGTGGAGGGATTTATAATCTATAATTTTGACATATTAAGGAATGTTTATTATATTATTACCTATAGCATAAAAACATAGGCGTATCTAGGATGGTCAATTTTCTTTTTAATTTTAAGGCGAAAAGCACATTGAGGCTATAATCGCCTCCCTAAATGTAAGCGTGAGTGTAAAGTGTTAAAGTCGTAAGTATAGTGTTGTAAGTGTAAGTGTGTGTTAGACTCGGGTACCGCGAGGGACGTCTAAATCCTCTCAATAAGTGCAGCTAGTCTGCACCCTCCTGCGGGGTCTAGGATGGTCAAATGGAGGGATACCAGTACAACTTTTCCAAACTTGACACAAAATGGCGAGTTTTAAAACCTTCTGTGGGCTTATTATGTTTTTTTTAAGAAAACTTTTATAATTTGAGTAATTAGTAAAACATGAGGATGTTTTTAAAATACTTTCGGTTATTCGATCTTAAGAGTTACGGTTTTTCAACTTGGCTTACAAAATAAACGTTTTTACTGAATATCAACATTATTTTTATATGTACTATGCACTATTGCATATATATATATATATATATATATATATATATATATATATATATATAATTCATATTATATTTCTGAAAGTTTGTGTGTTTGTTATTTAATCACGCTTTAACCACTGGACCAATTGAGATGAAATTTGGTACGAATGTGGTTTAAGTATCAGAGATACATATAGGCCTATTCCCGTTTTACAAAACGTCATCATACTACTTACCCAGCCCAAAATAATTATCAGTTTTTAGTTTTGTGGCATGTGTTAATTGTAGTTATTTACTGGACCTGTGATTTAGGTACCTGAGATGAACATAGATTCAATCCTATTTTAAGAATCTTAATATGTGTTTTATTTATTGCAAAATTATTGCTTTAATGTAACATTTTCAATATTTTAGTTGAAATTTTTTTCAAAACTGACTTTAATTTGTTACTTTGTGTTGAATTTTCAATATTAAATGTAAAAAAATCCCTACACAGAGTGCCAATTGTAAGGTAGTATATATATTTGTGTAATTACTTTATATGAAAAATGGTAAATATACAGTATAGCATATCCTTATTTTTCGATATTTTTGTTACTAAAATGCTTAATTATGTGCCCAAAAGCAAGAATCCAAAATATGAAAGCACGAGAAGTACGATAAAATCGAAAATAAAAGTGACCAACATAACCTCAAAATTGCTACCCGGCGAAAATCAGTAACGTGTTGTAAATCGGTAAAACAATAAAAATACGTCTAACACGGGTTTTGGGTGATAAGAAACCAATTTTTTAAAAGAATACTGCATATCCTAACTGACACGGTGGTGCGTAAAAAAACCTTTATATTTTTTTAAAGAATTCCACATCTCCTAACTGACATGGTTGTTGAGCCTATCATGGCGATGTGTGAAAAAACCGTTATTTTTTTTAAAGAGTACTTCAAACTTAATTGACACGGTTGTTAAGTCTAACATGGTGATACGTGAAAAAAACCGTTATTTGTTTTAAAGAGTACTCCAAACCTTAACTGACACGTTTGTTAGGCCATGGTGATGAGTGAAAAATCTTTATATTTTCTTTAAAGAATACTGCATAAGTTAACTAACATGGTTGTTAGGCCTAACGCGGTGATGCATTAAAAAAACCTTTATTTATTTTTTAAAAAAGGGTACTCCAGAACCTAACTGACACGGTTGTTGGGCCTAATACGGTGATGCAGGAAAAAAGCCTTAATTTTTTTTAAAGAGTTCTCCATAACTTAACTAACACGGCGGTGCGTTAAAAACCTTTATTTTAAAAAAGAAATACACCATAACCTAACTGACACGGTTGTTGGTCCTAACACGGTCATGCGTGATCTTTAATGTATATTACGATTGCAGGAAAAGCCGTGACGGGTAACAGGTAATCATATTACATCTCTGAAAGTTTGTTTTTGTTTATTTGTTTGTTATTCAATCATACTTTAACTACTGGACCAATTGAGATTAAATTTGGTATGAACACGGTTTAGGTACCTGAGATAAACACAATACTATTCCAGTTTAATTGAATAATAGTGACTTTTTAATAATACGGTATTTTATTAAAATATGACAGGACCCTGTTTTAGAGTATCGAGTAGCAAAAATGTATATTTCTTGGCCGAAAACCATAAATCGTATAATATTGTATATAGAAATATATTAAATATATTAAAATGAAATGAACCTGTTCTGATTTTGAAAATCGACTACAAATTTTATTGCCTACATTATAATTGCAGGCAAAGCCGCAACGGGTAACAGCTAGTGTGTGTATATATATATATATATATATATATATATATATATATATATATATATATATAGAGAGAGAGAGAGAGAGAGAGAGAGAGAGAGAGAGATAGATAGATAGATAGATAGATAGATAGATAGATATAGATATAGATAGATAGATAGATATGTACCTTTGGTGTACACTTTGGGTGAAAATAATACTGAAGTGACCTAATTACAGCTCTGTTTAAAATTTTAATTTATTATATTTAAAAATAAAACTTACATCTAAGTTTTTGAATAAAGAATAATGTTTGTTCAGCGTGGGAAAAAATTTATGATTCTTGGCAGTAGACCTATAAAATAGTTAATAACAAAAATATAATTGTTAAGAAGTTTTAAACAATAACTAATTAATTAATTGTCCACCACAAACACAATGTCACTTAGGCCTAAACTGCAATCGGCGAGATGGTTTTGCCGATTCATCTAGAAATTTCTCTGAGGAAATTCTGATTTCTCTATGGATATTCAGCATTGTAAATTATCCATTATAATTAATCAGTAATTAATATAAGGTAAATTATTATATTAATAATAATCTTCCACTAAAATTATTCACCGCAGGTTCTATGCTGTGTTTATCTGTCTGATGTTATAATTACAATGATGAAGCTTAGAACATTTCACTAAGCACGTACAATCCAAACTTTAATAATATTTATTAGTAAAATAGTGTAGCCATTCAGTAGTGGTTTTATTAGTGGGTTTGGGGTTTGTTGCGAGACAAATAATGACGTAAAAACTTAACGAAACTGTTGGACGAAAATGTGTTAAAAATTTTCGTTTTTTTATCAATGGAAGATTACAACTCCCAAACTACCCCTGGTTACGCATATGCTTAAAATACTAATTTTTAATATAATCCACAAAAAAGATTTAAAATATTTAATTTTTACTAAATTCCAGATCTTTTTAACGGTTTATTACCGTTACTGTGTTTTTATTATGGAGTATTGAGCCGCCTCGGTGGCCTAGTTGATATCGTACTGGGATTTCACCCCGAGGACCCGGGTTGGATTCCCGGCCAGGGCTTGGCATTTTCATACGCTTTAAATTACCCCATCGTCTGCATTAGCCCAATAGTCGGACGTTAAACACCAATAAATAAATAAATATGGAGTACACAACAAAAACCTGTAGGAAAATGGCATTATTGTTTTTTTAACATTTACCATCATTTCATAATTTGTGTGAATACACGACGTTTCAAAAATAGGCTACGGATAAATTGTCGTTCTAAAACGTTAAAAAAAACTCTTGTTAGTTATTCATAATTATGTAACAATTTTAAAAACATTAATATTAATCATTAAGTAACAATTTTATAAACATGAATATTCATCACTAAGCAACAATTTTATAAACATAATTAAGTAACAATTTTAAAAAGCATGAATATTCCGTCATTAAGTAACAATTTAAAAAAAACATGAATATTCCGTTACTAAGAAAAACATGAATATTCCGTCATTAAGTAACAATGTTATAATCAATAATATTCATCATTCAGTAACAATTTAAAAAAAACATTAATGTTCCGTCATTAAGTAACAATGTTATGATCAATTACATTCATCATTTAGTAACAATTTAAAAAAAACATTAATATTTCGTCATTACGTAACAATTTAAAAAAAACATGAATATTCCGCCATTAAGTAACAATGTTATAATCAATAATATTCATAATTCAGTAACAATTAAAAAAAACATTAATGTTCCGTCATTAAGTAACAATGTTATGATCAATTATATTCATCATTCAGTAACAATTTAAAATAAAACATTAATATTTCGTCATTAAGTAACAATGTCATAATCAATAATATTCATCATTCAGTAACAATTTAAAAAAACATGAATATTAATCACTAAGTAACAATTTTAAAACATAAATATTCCATCATTAAATAACATTTAAGAAAATCTATATACACAAATGATGGCAAATTCTAAAAAAAATAATAATAATACGATATTCTTTCATTAACAATTTAAAGAAGGTTAGGAATAATTTAAAATGACTTCCAACCTCTAAAATTAAAGAAAACAGCATCCAAAACAGTGTAGGCTTACATGGAAATCAAGTTCTCACTGTTTTATGGATAGCTCTTAACATGTTACATATTTTATATCACTTAAAACTTAATATATCTTTAACTTATATATCACTTTAACTTATATAAAATTTATATCTTTAACTTCCTTTATATTTTTACCATGAAGTTTAAGATATCAGTGTATGAGGTAAAAATGGGCAAGCTCCGATACTTTCAAATACAAATTGGTATCGATATTTTCTTTCATTACTGATAGTACTGGTATCGATATTGGTATTACGATAATATCGAGTTATCGATAGCACTTTAACATCGTATGGTAATATCGTTCAAAATTGTGTCGCATTTCACCTATGTATCACTTTTATAGACAAGGTTGCTCAAAAAGCAACAAATAAGAAATTGACTATTTGTGCAGGAAAGCATCGCCTGTTTCTGTACGTTTTTCTTATTGATTTATTGTGTTCTTTTTATCTAATATGACTGTCATTTGATGTTGTTAACCAAATTAGGAGTTACTTTTTATATATTGTGTTATATTCATACATTGCAGTAATACTAAAGTGGGTATTTAATTTTTTCTCAATAGTAGAGTGAAATAATTTCACGTATTAGATTCACGCTATAGTAGCCTACATTATTGTGTTTTTTTTTTTTTAATATAGTGTACGTTGTTATATTCATACATTGCAGTAATACAAAGTGCGTATTTAATTTTTTCTCAATAGTAAAGTGCAATAATTTCACGTATTAGATTCACGCTATAGTAGCATACATTATTGTGTTTTTTTTTTTTTAATATAGTGTACGTTGTTACATTCATACATTGCAGTAATACAAAGTGCGTATTTAATTTTTTCTCAATTGTAGAGTGAAATAATTTCACGTATTAGATTCACGCTATAGTAGCCTACATTATTGTGTGTTTTTTTTTTAATATAGTGTACGTTGTTACATTCATACATTGCAGTAATACAAAGTGCGTATTTAATTTTTTCTCAATAGTAAAGTGCAATAATTTCACGTATTAGATTCACGCTATAGTAGCATACATTATTGTGTTTTTTTTAAATATAGTGTACGTTGTTATATTCACACATTGCAGTAATAATAAAGTGCGTATTTAATTTTTTCTCAATAGTAAAGTGCAATAATTTCACGTATTAGATTCACGTTATAGTAGCATACATTATTGTGTTGTTTTTTTTAATATAGCGTACTTTGTTATATTCATACATTGCAGTAATAATAAAGTATTAAATTTTTTCTCAATAGTAAAGTGCAATAATTTCACGAATAGGTTCACGCTATAGTAGCCTACATTATTGTTTTTTTAATAGGCCTATACTTTGTTATATTCATACATTACAGTAATAATAAAGTGCGTATATAGTTTTATATATATATATATATGTGTGTGTGTGTGTGTGTGTGTGTGTGTGTGTGTGTGTGTGTGTGTGTGTGTGTGTGTGTGAGCGCGTGGCATTTTTGTATTTTCGACGTATTTTTAAAGTTTATAATACTAATTTACACAGTTTTTAATGCCAATTTTGGTCAATTCGGATTTTTAAAAAATTGTAGGTTTAAGGTACAAAAAAACTCTTTTTTTGGAAATTCTCTAACATACATCAGCATGAAAATGCGTGTCGTTAGTATTTTTTGAATTTCATTGTTTTTTAAATTTATTAATTTTTTTTCTGTCTTCATTTTTATTGTAAAACATTTTATATTTTCATGTATATTTCTACGTAAAATAGAAAAAAATTGTATCGGATAGGTAACTTATAAGTTTTTTTACTACTTTTTGGTTATTTTAACAGGAATTGACGTTTCACTCAGTGTAGGCCTACGATGTAAAATTCCAGTTATATGTAAGCTTGACCTAACAAGGAAACTATGAACTGGATAAGACCCTATTTCCTGAACGCCATTCGAATGTAGGTTACTAGTGCTTCATGATGAGTGGGGGGGGAATTATATTCCAGACAATAGCGAAGTTTGATTTACCATTCTCAATACTAAACATTAAACTAAGGAAACAGTCCTCATTAAGTTACTGGCATAAAATATGAACGAAAAGAAATAATACAACAAATAATCAAAGCACACAAATTCTAGATGACGTGATGGAAGCAAATTTCTAAGTTTTTTAAATCTTACACTTTATGAAGCGTTAAATTCTGCAACACATTATCTTTTTAAATTGTTAAATTACATTCAAAATTTAAAAATTGATTCTGACTAAAATTGAATTCATGTTCGTATTTTAGTGGAATTTTGAAAATTTATAATTCATAATATATGTAGTTATTATGTGATATAGTTATTATATATTATAGTTAAAATATGTAGTCAACGCTGTTTTGAAGGTGAAACAAGGGTTTCGAAAAGATCCAAGAAAAAGTTAGTAATTTTTTTAAAGATTTTAAATATAGCCACCAAAGATTATACTGTAATTAACAAAATTTACAAATTTTACTTAGTTTTAAATGTGGAATAATTTTATAATCGAATTTCTCCAACTCTGTTTCGAATTTCGAATAAAATAAATCCAAAAAAAGTCAAAATAAGGCAAATACAAAGTGTCTTATTCGACTTTATAAAAAATGTTTACAGAAAGCTTCAGATTTCAATGAAATTGTAATTTGGAATTACAGCTGCGTTAGTTAACAACAAGAAAAGATTTAGTTACAAAAATATTAAGACTTCTTTTAAGATACTGAAATTTGAAAAAATATCGCATAGAAGTGCATATTTTTGTATGTATTTTTGTATGTAAGTGCATCGCATAGTATGTATTTGCATAGAACTAATATGATAGAAGCGATTTCTAACATAATTTTTTTTTTTAGAACCATTTGGAAATTTGATTTTACCAACAATATAGGTTTCAAATATCAATAAATTAAAATTTTAAACTTTAAAAATACGTAATGTTCCCTAACCTACGTAATTTATGCTAATTATGGCGGAAGATTTGAAACTGCTGGCCAGATTACCACAATAGATTCCCGTGCTGCGTTTGAATCAAAATCGACATTAATTAGTATTTTAAATTTCAAATTACACTGAAAATACTAAAAAAAACCATATCCGCCGTCAAATTCAATTTTTAAAAATTCAACGAATTTAAAATGTAAATTGATGCAGATTATAACGTTGATTGCGATGGTAGGATCAGATTTACAAAAAAGCGTAAAATAGAAAAGTTATGATTTTTTTAAAGATTTAAAATATATTCTTATACAGCAAAATCTTGATAATCCGAACATCGGTAATCCGAGCGTTCGATAATCCGATGGTATACAGAAGGGAAATTTTGCGCTATGAATTTCCCTTCATAGCGTTTCCCTAACAGCCGTTCTATGTCGTCTGAATATGTTGCGATAAAATATTGTATTATAAGAATAAAAATATTAAAAATATTTCTAAAAAGTTATGACATTAATAATCTATGTTTATTAATTACAGAAATGGTATTAGGCAAAAAAACTTTGTTAATAAATTTTACTAAAATTATAAAAAAACCTTTTTTTTTGAATGATACTCTCAAATCAATGTTGTTTATAAATACATTCACAATACTTAATGTAATATCTTTTAGTTTTTATTAGTCTTGTTTGTATGCTTGCACATAAAAACATCCTTTTGTATTTTCTTTCTATTATTTTTCTTTTCTCTCTATTTGGGTACCTGAGTGGCACATTAGCACTGCTTTGTACTCATAAGGGCAGTTGTATAGACCAATTTTCTTGTTTTAGTGATGCGCAATGCAAAACAAAGGTTTGCCTATACAGCCGAACCTGAAATCTAAGTGACATTTTCGTGCAAATTGATAGCAAGACATTCTGAGTACAGAGCCGTCTGGATTTATGCTGTCTAATCAACGCCTATTTCAGGCAACCTTCTCAGAACTGAACCCCACAACTTTTCCAAGAATACTGTTGGAAAAGTTATGATTTTTTTAAAGATTTAAAATATATTCTTATACAGCAAAATCTTGATAATCCGAACATCGGTAATCCGAGCACAATAATATTCTAAACACAATAATATTCTAAACACAAATAATATTCTAATGATTAAATAACTGGTTTTTCTTTGTTTGTTGGCACTAATATTAGTTATATTACGTAGGCCTATTATTATTTCTAAACCCCATTTAAGTACAGTTCTGTACAATTAACCTGTTGTTAGCCGCATTTATGTCTGATTAATAATAACAATGATTTTGTTTACGTGGTTCGGCTTGACCGTCAGGTTCCAATTATTTTGTATTATCGAAGCCCCACTCTACACAAACAAACAAACACACACACACACACACACACACACACACACACACACACACACACACACACACACACACACACACACACACACACACACAAACACACACCCTCACACCCACACACCACACACACACACACACACACACACACACACACACACACACACACACACACACACACACACACCACCACCACCACCCCACACACACAAACACACACACGCACACACACACACACACACACACCCACACACACCACCCCACCACCCACCCCCACACACAAAACACACACGCGCGCACACACACACACACACACACACAAACACACAAGCACACACATACACACACACACACAAAACACAAACACACACCACTCCACCACCCACTCCCACACACAAAACACACATACACCACACACACACACACACACACACACACACACACACACAAACACACACCCCACACACCCTCACACCCACACACCCACAAAACACACATACACACACCCACACACACAAAACACACATTCACACCTACACAACCACACAACCACACACACACACACACACACCACCCCACCACCCACCCCCACACACAAAAAACACGCGCGCGCACACACACACACAAACACACACACAAAACACAAACACACACCACTCCACCACCCACTCCCACACACAAAACACACACGCACACACACACAAACACAAAACACACGCACGCGCGCGCGCGCACACACACACACACACACACACACACACACACACACACACACACACACACACACACACACACACACACACACATACAGTGTGTCCCACGAAGAGGTTTTACACATTAGATCCTCCATTGATCATTTTGAAACTATACATACTTTTTAAAGAAGGTACCAAAATAGTATGTGAGAATTGCATTTGGCTGATGTTTGTAGAAACAAAATGGCGGCCAAAATAAATAAATTCTTTCCCTCTAAAAATCTGTCAATGTTGATGGAGTGTTGTCTTATGACATTTCAGACAATACTACGGCTACAAGTATGTACGAACAAATTGTGTATGCACACATCTATACCTCAGGAGTTATTTTCAAGAGCGTACGCTTCATTTGTTTGACGTTGTTATCAGTGTTTAGCGTGATTGGTTTCCAGTTTATGAAATGTTCATTGCTATTTAGTTTTCTTTTAATTAGTTTCTATTTAATTAAGTTTTAAAAAAATTAATAATTAAATATAAAATTTAAAAAATCAGTTGTATACTTTATTAAACTTTATTTTGGCCGCCATTTCGTTTCTACAAACATCGGCCAGATGAAATTCTCACATACTATTTCTGGTACCTTCTTTAAAAAATAATTGTAGTTTCAAAGTGATCAATGGAGGAATGAGAAAATAATGGAGGATCAAATGCGTAGGCTAAACCTCTTCGTGGGGCATACTGTATATAATTTCAGTATCTTGGACCTCCAACGAAATCCATTTTCTGTTTCAAAATGGCGGCTATAAAATAAAAATTTTAACGTCTAAAATACGCTTCTTTGTACTCTTTGTGTAGATTTTGATAACGAAGATCGCCGCCATTTTCGAAACGGACAACTGGCGTGTCCAAGCCACTGAAATCAATTTTCGTGCGACGATCAATTTTCGCGGGTTAAAATGTTAATGTTTTTTTGGAAAATTGCTTCTATCACGCCAGGAAGACATTTCCTATTTAAAAATTCTAACCTAATTTGAACGTCTTTACGTAATATTTACAATTTAAAATCACAAGACGTGCCTAAACCCAAAAGATTTCGTGATTTATTTGAACACTGAAGAAATTTGCAAAGTAGAAAATCTTAACGTGCTGGTTTTCAGACATCTTGAAAAAAATATGGCAGTAAAAATCAAACGAAAACAACATTCTACAGTGAATATTAAATATTTAATATTGTAAAACAGTGAGCATAAAAATCAGCGTTAATCATCTATATGTTGTATACACGTTAGAAAAACATTGAATTACGTATTTGATTTTAATTCCGAGAACAGTAATGAGCTTCTCGATCAATTTTAATAACAGTTGTTGTCTGAATACAGTGAAAATATAACAAGCGTATTGAAACGTTAGTCAATGCTACAAATAGAAGTGATATCTCTGATAAATTAAGGTCTGAACTAACATACCTGTTTTGGGAAGTGTTGTAGGCTATCATGGCAATAGTCGACTGGGGTTGCAGAGCAGGACTGAAGCCCAAAGCGTAACCGGGGCAGGGTCGCGGCTGCGTACTTGCGCTGTGTAACTATGTAACTCTATGTAACTGTGTAACTGCCCTGTGCAGTGCTGTCTTCCAACTGCTATCCCTCCTGCAATCCTTTTCGCTATCGATTTCTCGCCGTACATAATTCAATCGTGAAGTTGATTTTGAAAAAAACCGATTAAATAAGCAGAAACGGGGTTCACTGTTCTCAAAGCTTTTGATAGATTTGGTATTAAAGTTGTGTTTAAATTGCTGATTAAACCATTATAAAGCGTGGAGCATTTCATAACCTCAGCACGCAACTGTTTTGCTGGTGTGATCGAAGCGAATTTCAAAATAATATTAAATTGCACAAACAGGTTTTCAAATACACTGAAGTACAAAAACAAACCTTGACCATGGTAGAATGTTTTTTTAATAAAATGTAATTTATACCTTTAAATTTCTAAATTTATGCAGATTTGAAATACATTAAATACGACATTGAATTCAGACATTAAATACGATGGTAAAACCAGATTTTCAAGGGAACGGTATGTTTTAAAGATTTTAAATTGCAACTATTGTAAATTGCTTAACGGATTTTTAAGTTTGTTGAACACGAACCTGATCAAGCCAATACCAAATTTGATTTTTGTATTATGTTTCAATCCAATCGAATTAAAATTATGAATATATGAATACACACACACACACACACACACACACACACACACACACACACACAGTGCGCGCGCACTCTCACACTCACACACACACACACACACACACACACACACACACACACATTCGAGCGAGTGCATTATATATTGAATTGAATTATATATATATATATTGAATATAGTCGTTATTTGTTTTCTTTGTTCATTAGTTTTACTTGTGTTTACTTTATTTCAGATTACTAATAAGTGTGTGTGTGTGTGTGAGCGTGCGAGTGCGCGCGCACTGTGTGAGTGTGTGTGCGCGCGCGTGTGTGACGCGCGCACTGCGTGTATGGGTGGGTGGGTGTGAGCGTGCGAGTGCGCGCGCACTGTGTGTGTGTGTGTTTAAGAGAAATTTTTTTCTATAATTAAGGTAATTATCATAAAAAAGAAAATTGTTCTCAAATGAACAGCAAAAAATATTGAAAAAAAGATCATATTAAGAAGATTAAAATCGAGCAAATGTTGCTTCAAGGTTGTACGTAGCCTGTGTAAATATCGGCCGAAGGCAAACAGAAGGCCTATTCAGCGATCGTGCTGGGCATGGAAGAACAAAACAAATAGGTCCGTACAGATTTGAAGTGGCTCGAAATTGTATCGTTCAATTTTATAATACTTGGTAAAAGTTTTATTTGTACCAGTAATACGAAAAATTGTCAAGTGAAATAAAAAACAGTTTAAAAATTGTTTTGTGATTGAACAAAATATTATCAGACGATTATGTAATAAAAATGTTCAGTAAAATTATCAGTTCTAAAGGTATCGATTTTCAAAGTTAAAATAAAGATTGTAATTAAATTATATAAAATTCAAGTTAATTGCAAATACATATAGTAACTAACAGAGTATCAACTAAAATAAATTGTAATTGTTAATTTTTTTAACCGTTTAATTAGAACTAAATTCACTTTATTTAATCATGCAAATCATTTACGACATAAAATAAAATTGAATTTATTTGTTCTTTTTTTATCATAACTAAATTTTATCATAAAATTTATCATAACTAAATTTTCTTTTCAAAACATTTCTGGTTTATCTTTGTTCTTGTTTGTAAATTTGTATTGTTGTGTAATGTAAATTTGATTGTTATATATATATATATATATATATATATATATATATATATATATATATATATATACACACACACACACACACACACACACACACACACACACACACACACACACACACACACACACACACACACACACATCACTCACGCACTCACCTACTCACCCATCATGAAATTTCCAAAATTATAAAGCGTACAAAATTGAAATTTTGTCTTGGCTTCTACGTGCCCGCTAAGAAATCGTTTATACAAAGGTGTTGCTTTAAATTTAAAAACTAAATCACAGGTTTCGTGTCCAGTTAACATCATCAACTGAACAAAAAGTTTTGCAGAAAATCAAATCATTTATTTTAGCAGGCAAATCATTTTTTTACTTTCCTTAAAGACCATACTTTATGCCAGCTAGACCAATTTATGCGCACATTAGTCTAAGAAAAAATAAAAAAAATAAATATGTAACACACTGCTGGACAGCGGCTATTACCGTTGAGTAGTAAGCTTTATTTTTATCTCTTGTACATCGCAAAACAAGAACAAATAACCGCTATCGACTGGTTCAAATTCACTAAATTAAACGTAAAATAAATTAACTGTATAAAGAGTAGATAAAGTGGAAATAGGAACACTAAACAAAGAAAAGTAATAATGAACTAGTGAAGAGATTAATTGTGACAACGTGGAGGTGTTAGATTACCGTTGCAAAACACACACACACACACACACACACACACACACACACACACACACACACACACACACACACACACACACACACACATACATACACACACACACACACACACACACACACACACACACACACACACACACACACACACACACACACACACACACACACACTCACATGCACACCACACACGCGCGCGCACACACACACACACACCACAAAGACCACACACACACACACACACACACACACACACACACACACACACACACACACACACACACACACACACACACACATACATACATACACACACATACACACACATACATACACACACCCATACACACCACACACCACACACACACACACACACACACACACACACACACACACACACACACACACACACACACACACACACACACACACACACACACACACAATTTTTATATATGGACTTTGTTTAGTATACATACATTTTAAAAAATTCCTTAAAATGTGATCTATAAGTCAGGATCGGTGCTCATTTCAAAATCCCGAGTTTGGGTCTTACTAAGATAGCAGCTCCAACTCGTTTTTCAATGAAAACTTGCTAATAAGTAAAATCATTGAATACAAACGGACTACAAGCACAGCCACCATTAAATCAGAGGCTAAACTCCAAGTAATTAAGCTATTTGCCACTAAGAACGCTGCAAGCTGCAAGGAGAGTGGAGAAGGCATTTGAGAAAATTGACAGTACTACTATATATGGGTTGAACATATCTACTAATTGTAGTTAAACATTCTGCCGCAACAAGCGCTCACTAGCTCTCTTAAGGGTTATCATTTTAGTAAGTTTATATTCAGTGGTAACTATAACTAATTACTTACATTGTCATCTTCGGCATCGAAGAATTCTGCGTACAATGTCCCCACAGGTCCTGATCTTGTGAACCACTTCTTCTTGCATAAGGTTGAAGCACATAGCGATTAAAGCCATTCCCAGCATTAAGTACATAGAGCAGAAAATAAACTTGGTGCCAACATCACCAATCCCTTCGATCTCTGCGTTGTCGTTCGGCACAATGTCTCCAAAACCGATGGTGCTGAGGGAGATGAAGCAGAAGTAAGAACCATCAAGTAGATTCCAACGCTCGTGAATGGAAAAGAGACAAGCTCCTCCGTAAACGTATCTGAAACAGGAAATCCCAAGGGCTTCATTACGAGGAACCTGTTCGGGGATGAGATATAGAATACCCCGAGATGTACGGGATCCGAGGAGCGTTTTTCTAGTCAAGGGCGGTTAAAAACGCATTTTTGGCCTTATAAATTCAATCTTAATTTCTATTTTCAAAGTTAAAGGTTATTAGATTAATTTTGTTGTAATATATATAACTAGCTGTGTAATTATCCACGCTTAGATACGTTATTTTTCAGGGAATAAATTAATTTGAAGGTTGAATAAATTATTGTTTTAATATAAACTAGTGTAATTTTGTATATTTTAGAGAAAAGCTTTTCTTATTAAAAAAAACAAGTTATTGTTATTAGTAGAATATAGTAATTTTTTCAAATTACTATCAAAATTACAGACAACCTAAGCTCAATGAGTAGTGCAAGTGAAGATGCCAGACAACCTAAGCTCAGTGAATAGTGCAAGTGAAGATGCCAGACAACCTAAGCTCAGTGAATAGTGCAAGTGAAGATGCCAGACAACCTAAGCCCAGTGAGTAGTGCAAGAAAAAGATACCAGACTCGCTAAGCTCAGTGAGTAGTGCAAGTGAAGATGCCAGACAACCTAAGATCAGTGAGTAGTGAAAGTAAAAATACCAGACTCGCTAAGCTCAGTGAGTGGTGCAAGTAAAGTTACCAGACACCCTAAGCTCAGTGAGTAGTGCAAGTGAAGATGCCAGACAACCTAAGATCAGTGAGTAGAGCAAGTGACGATGCCAGATACCCTAAGCTCAGTGAGTAGTGCAAGTGAAGATGCCAGACAACCTAAGATCAGTGAGTAGTGCAAGTAGTAAAGATACCAGACTCGCTAAGCTCAGTTGAGTGGTGCAAGTAAAGTTACCAGACATCCTAAGCTCAGTGAGTAGTGCAAGAAAAAGATACCAGACATGGTATGCTCAGTGAGTATTGCAAGTGACGATGCCAGATACCCTAAGCTCAGTGAGTAGTGCAAGTAAAAGTGCCAGACACCCTAAGCTCAGTGAGTAGTGCAAGTAAAGATACCTGACACCCTAAGCTCAGTGTGTAGTGTAAGTAAAGATGCCAGACAACCTAAATCTTGTAACTAGTCTAAGTGAAAATGCCAGACAACCTAAGCCCAGTGAGTAGTCTAAGTGAAGATGCGAGACAACCTATGCTCATGTGAAAATGCTAGTTGAACTAAGCTCAGTTGTAACAACTTGTAAAAAAACAATATCCTCAATATTATAATTGTATATTTGTATAAGTGTATATTGTAATTGTATAATTGTATATTATAATTGTATATATTATATAATATACTCAATATTATATTATATATTAATAAGCATTTAAATTTACACCAATTGTGTCACTTACATTACATTAAGATACTTTGAAGGAAAAATTTATTCTCATGAAGTACTACTAGAAATAAAATTTACCATTGGCAACCATACGTAAAATAGTGGGAAGCAATAATAGTGTTTTCAAAGCTACTGGCTTTTATAGTCGTCTTCCTAACGAACTAAAAATATTAAGAAATACCAAATCAGATAATGAAAAACATAAAAAATGGATCTCTGCAGATGTTTAGTTTTTATTTTGAATTATAATTATATTAAAAATAGCTGTAACTGATGTTTTAATTGTAAGTTTTAATTGTTTTAAAATTATATGATATTTATTAATTAGCATGGGTTAAGGATGGTTCAGTGTTATTATTATTATGGTACTTACTTTATTATTATTTCTCTCAGTATTAAGTTTTTCGTCCAATCCTACACACAGGTATTTTGATACCTCTGTAGAGTTTACTGGTATTGACATATTATGTATCTTACTATGTATATATATATATATATATATATATATATATATATATATATATATATATATATGTATATGTATGTATGTATGTATATATATATATATATATATATATATATATATATATATATATATATATGTATGTATGTATATATATATATATATATATATATATATATATATATATATATATATATATATATATATATATATATGAGGTGTGTTCTGAAAGTAACGAGAATTTTTAAATTTCGCGGGCTTGGATAGTCCGACTGTCAAACATTTTTTTTTTATTATGTTGGTATACATGCCCTTGAAGTATGATAAAACTTTCAGCTGTTTTCATTGTTGATTTTGTCTGTGACAGCGGCTAAGGTTAGACGTGTTTTTATGAGCTTGGCGATTTTCGTTTGTTAAAAGAAATGGATCAAAGAATTTGTATCAAATTTTGCGTAAAAAATAGAGTAAAGTGTAACAAAGTGAATGAAATGTTAACAAAGGCCTACTGTGAGTTTTCTATGAGTAAAGCAAGAGTTTACGAGTGGTATAAGCGTTTCCAAGAAGGCCGTGAAGACGTTGAAGATGACGAACGCCCTGGACCCCCCAGCACATCAACAACCGATGAAAACGTGGAAAAAGTGAAAGAAATGGTTATCAACAATCTCCGAATCAGAATTAGAGAGGTCGCTGATGATATTGGCATATCGATTGGATCATGTCATGACATTGTTTCCAATGTTTTGTGTATGAAACGCGTGGCAGCAAAATTGTTGAATTTTGAACAAAAACAGCGGCGAATGGAAGTTGCTCAGGAGTCATTAAAGGAAGTCAACGACGATGCAGAATTACTGAAACGTATTATAACAGGTGACGAAACATGGGTTTACTGATATGACGTCGAAACTAAGGCTCAATCATCCCAGTGGAGGCATTCTGGCTCGCCAAGACCGAAAAAGGCTCGACAAGTACGGTAGAACGTGAAGGTTATGCTCACTGTGTTCTTCGATATTAATGGCGTCATGAATTCCTGCCACCAGGTAAAACAGTCAATAAGGAGTACTACCTATAAGTTCAACGCCGTTTGCGTGAAGCAATCCGAAAAAAACGCCCGGATCTGTGGAAAAACAAATCATGGCTTTTGCACCACGATAATGCACCAGCTCACACTTCATTGCTTGTTCGTGAATTTTTAGCCAAAAACAGTACCGTAACGATGCCCCGGCCTCCATATTTGCCAGACGTGGCTCCGTGTGACTTTTTCCTATTTCCAAAAATAAAGAGAACCTTAAACGGCCGTCGTTTTACAGCCGTAGATGACATTATAAGTGCATCGCTGAAAGAATTAAAGGCTATCTCAAAAATCGAGTTTGAGAAGTGTTTCGAGGATTGGAAGAAGCGCTGGCACAAGTGAATAATCTCCAATGGGGAATATTTTGAAGGCGACAACATCAATGTAGAAGAATAAATAAATATTTTGTTAAAAAAATTAAAATTTTCGTTACTTTCTGAACACACCTCGTATATATATATATATAACCAGTTTAAGAATACGTTCGACACAACTGGTTCTAGAAGTATTAGACACACTCTGTACATACGCGCCTTTATTCTGTAAATAGAACCCCATGTAGGTCTGTACACTAAACAGTATAATGTATTTAAGCTTCAGTACATAATCTGCCGTATGAACTCCGAGTCATGAGTTTGATTTCCATTCCTAAGAGCCTTTTAACGCAGCCGCAAATATTTACGAAACATTACGCAGCCAAACTCTTCAAAAGATGAAGTTTTTCATCAACTTTTCCGTCTAGAGTAGAGAAATAATGAAACAAAAAGAAATAATGTCCTTGCTAACAGTGCAGGACAATAAAACTTAAATAATCGTATACTTTCTGCTTAGTAGTACGGTATACTATATTATGTTGTTTTTTTAAAAATATATTCAATTAATTTAGAAGAATACTTTCAGAAGTTGTATACTTTGACTTAAGACACAAATTTATTTTCTTAAATTTTGTTCATGCTTTGTTTGTAACATTAAAGTTGTAACATTAATTGTATTTGAAACTTGTTTATTTTTCATCCCAATCGTATATAATATTTCTCAGTCAACATTCATTTTTCTCAGCACACACTATTCGTACAGACATAAATGAGGTGTGTTTAGAAAGATTTTTTAACCGGCTTCTGATTTTGGAAAATGACTTTGCGCTAAAACTTACCGTTTGTGGAAAATCTTAACATGAGACACTTTTAACTGTCAGGCAAAACGGCATCATGGATGCGCAGCTCGCATGCGCATGAGCGGCATCATAAATCATATAACATTTTGTATATTTTACGAAACTAACTTATTAATCACGAAAAGACAATCCCATTACAAATGCTAAATTTTTGCATAACGTGCATAACAATTTCAATATTTACTTAAAAGTCATTAAAAGTATAGGTTATATGGCCCTACTGACAGTCCCTTATCTCTGCCCGTCGTACAAGCCGGGACAAGCATTACGAATACCCACGTTTTGGACACTGTTTTTACACAAATATATTTGTGATTTCTCCTTCCATCATGCATTTATCTGCTGTTAATATGGACATCATAAAATACCAAGTACAATAAAAATATCAAAGTACAATTAGAGGTTATCAAACATGCCTTTACAATTGACTAGAAGCCAGTTACCTATTAAAATTGCGTTTGCTATCACTATGAACAAGTCGCAGGGACAAACACTTCAAAGGACAGGATTGTATTTATCAAACGCCGTCTTTACTCACGGACAATTGTAGTAGCCTTTTCAAGGGTAACTAAATCAACTAACAAGCACTTTGTGTTTGTATTCATTAAAGAAAATTAAATAAAGAAAGATTACATTCTTACATCAAATATCGTTTACAACGAAGTATTGTAAAGCCCTGTAAAAATTTCTATAAAGACAATTATCCGTATTGAAATGTATATACTACAATTTCTCATAAAATTGTGATTATTATTTCAAATCGATCGCTTTTCGATTTATTTTTTAAATATGTTTCCCCTTCCTTCCTACTATAACCCTCACCACAACGGCTACTCTTATTCAAAAGGCTGTGTTTACTTAAAACTTTCATAGTGCGAAATTTCGCACGGGTCCCCTGGTTTCTGAAATAATTTTATTTTAAAACTTACAAGATATTAGTTCCTTGTCTAATGTTCAGTTGAACTAATATTTTCCCGATCAGCCAAGTGATTCCACTATATATATATATATATATATATATCTTTATTTTGCATATAATATAATATGTACATACAAATTTTTACATGAATGTGATTAGTGCATTATTAATGCAGCACAACTAATAATAATAAATGCATAGGCTTGACCACGTAAAGTACCATTATCTATACTCTGTTTTATAAAACGTATAGGCCTAATTTTTAGATTCATATGCAGTAACTCCTGGTGTGCATTAGCAAAACTAAATAAATCAAATGAATGCAGTTTAAAGTAACATATTGAGAAATAAAGATTAGACCTCCAAGGTAAAGCATGATGGGAGGCATTAATTGTAAAAAAGAGTGAATAAATAAATCAGATTCGTACAGAATGCACATTAAAATCTTATAAAAACAAAAAAAATGTTGATCCCAAATGAAGTGTTACCAGTACTCAATATAATACACTTAATATAATATATACATCTATACACACACGTACACACTTATATACATATCCCCGCAGGGGGATGCAGACTAGCTGCACTTATTGAGAGGATTTAAACGTTCTTCGCGGTACCCGAGTCTAACTCACACTTACAACACTACACTTACGACTTTAACAATTAATATAATAACCTCAATGTACCTCTCGCCTTAAAAAAATTTATATACATATATGTATAAGCACACACACGCACGCACGCACACACACACACACACACACACACACACACACACACACACACACACACACACACACACACACACACACACACACACACACACACACACACACACACACACACACACACACACACACACACACATACTGTGCGACCATTATTATAACGTGGCCCTTATACAAGTTGAAAACCCCTGAGCTACAGCATTTACTTTGTAGTATCTACGGTATTGTCGGAACAAAGGAAAAACGAACTCACAATCTTTCTCATAACTCCAGAGAAGAATTTTCTCGTAATGAGATCTCATTACGAGAAAATTCTTCTCTGGAGTTATAAGAAAGATTGTGAGTTCGTTTTTCCTTTGTTCCGACAATACCGTAGATACTACAAAGTAAATGCTGTAGCTCAGGGGTTTTCAACTTGTATAAGGGCCACGTTATAATAATGGTCGCACAGTATGTGTGTGTGTGTGCGCGCGCGCGCGCGTGCGGTTAAGTTATAGACCATTGAAAATTCAATGCTTTAGCTTATATCTCCTAACCGAATCTCAACAGTAATAGTGTATTAGCATTGCAGGCGCAGGGTAGGCAACACGTTAAACTGATAAAATGTAAACTCTCGCTGGGCTATCTTACAATGTTTGCATTATGTTATCCGGGAACTGTTGGATAACCAAGTGGTAGTTGGATAATCGTTTTATAAATTTATATGATTTAATTTTTGGAAGGCTTGCAAAAGCCTCAGAAACCATCATTATCAATAAATATAGTTAGAATAAGTTCAAAATAAGGCATTAATTTTTGTCATATCATTATTTATGAACAGGAGATATTACTTTAAAAGTAAAATAACATATTTTGCTGCGTATACAATAAACCGCAATAAAGCCACTTGCATAATCACATATTGTAAATGTTTATAACAGCAAACAAAATCGCTATCTGGGGAGAATTGATCTCTCCTGCCACTGACCAAGGACTTGGTCGTTCTTCATTTTTAAAATATAAATATCGTTTCTTTCATTTAATATTTTTGACAGGCTTGCTCTTAAAAGGTGAGCCTCAGAAACCATCATTATTAATATAGTTAGGCCGCCTCGGTGGCCTAGTTGAAAGCGTACTGGGCTTTCACCCCAAGGACCAGGTTCGATTACCGGCTAGGGCTTGGCATTTTCATACGCTATAAATCATCCCATCGTCTGCATTATTCTAAGTGTGCACAATATCCGGACGTTAAAAAAAAATTAATATAAATAATAATTATTTATTAATATAAATAAATATAAATAAATTTAATTAATATAAATTTAAAAATATTATTAAAAATCGAGTTTCGTAAAAAAAACTTTAATAATTGTGAAGTTTACTTTTGGTAAAAGTGAATAAATATTTTTAAGGAATAAATATGTCCAAGTTTAAACGAAAGACATCTCTTAAGAGCCTTTCCGTAATGTAGTTGTTTCGTTTTTCTTAAGGAATTAATGATTATAATTTTAAAAAACCAGTAGCCTTTTATTTATATGTTGTCCTTAGCCGCCTCGGTGGCCTAGTTGATAGCGTAGTTCTTTCATCACGTCTTAGTTTTTAATTTGAACCATTTAGGATGACGTTTTTTTTTGCTTAACTTTATCCCAGTGAAACTAATTACGACCCACAAACTTCAGGTATGCAGTTCAGAGCAGGATGAATCATCAGTCAGCATCATTGGGCTGTTTTGCGCTCACATATCTTAATTAGACAGACCCACCTCTAGTCCTATGACCAAGGATCCCATTCACTAAGTTCGTTGATTCACCGTCATCCGAATGCTATTTGCTTCTGACTCGAACTAACCTTATGACACGGTCGCTCCTGAGATCATTTTCTTCCGTACCGAAGGGGGCAACTTCCAACTACGTAAACACCATAATTTTACTGAACGTTTGGGTATAAGAAATCCGTCCAGGGGGATTGCTGAGGTCCATATGTCCATAAGACACCACCGTCACTCGTAGCATCACTTCACAAGTGAAATAATCCGCTTCCTTCCGTTTTTAGAGGCAGAAGTAGGAGAGTCTCTACTTCACATGTGCAATTGTTAAGTAGAGACACAACACATTTTACATGAAATAGAAAAGTGGGTGAGGGCGTTTCGTCACGAAGTGCCCAGGGTACCTCTGACTTCTAATTTGGCAATTGTACAGTGAAACCCCTCAAATCCGAACCCCAGAAATCGGACATCCCGGCAAATCCGAACGTGCTTAAAAATCATGTATTTAATCACACAGATTTTATTTTTCTAGGTTTTAACGTTTTATTATCCTAATATTAATTAACAACGTAATGAAAATACAGTTGATATACTTAACTACTGTGTGTAAATGTATGTACAGTACTGTACTAAATGCATGTAAAACTACTAAAGTCTTTTAAAATGTAGAAAAAAACTTTTAAAATTGTAGGTTAGTTCAAACTTATTGATAGTTTTCAAATGTCGAGGTCATTACTTCCTTTTCGACCGCTATGCCATCCTGCACCCTCCATATATATATATATATATATATATATATATATATATATATATATATATATATATGTATATATAAAAAAATAAATATATATATATATTTATTTTTTTTTAATGTCCGACTATTGTGCACACTTGGGCTAATGTAGGCGATGGGATGATTTATAGCGTATGGAAATGCCAAGCCCTGGCCGGGAATCGAACCCGGGTCCTCGAGGTGAGAGCCCAGTACTCTATCAACTAGGCCATCGAGGCGGCTTCCCCCTCCATATAATAGTAATGGTTACGTTAAGAGTATTTTTCGGCTAATCCGAACAGATTAAAATCCGAACCGGATTCATCCCCAATTTGTTCGGATTTTAGGGGATTTTAGCTTTTTCGTTTTCTCAATGGCGTGTAGTTCTTTCATCACGTCTTAGTTTTTAATTTGTACCGTTTAGGATAACTTTTTTTTGCCTAAACTAAATCCCAGTTAAACTAATTAGGACGAGGGATCAGCGGCAAATGTAAAACGGAAGTAACCGCGTCTCGAACCCACAAACTTCCGGTATGCAGTTCAGACTGTTTTTATTTACGGTAACAGCCATGAGTGTTGTTAGTTTTTAGTATTCTAACATAAGCCTAGGAAGCTAGTCTCGTTGTTAAAGTTTAAGTATTAAATTGGATATTTGAGAATGTTGTATTGTTCCCATTTACACAAATGATGGCAAATACAGAACACGAATGATCAACAATAACAACTTAAATATTCCATCACTGTGATAATTTTTAAAACTGAAGTTTTAGATGTTTTTATTTATTATTAACCATAGCGAAGTATGGATTGAAGTAGCTATTGAGCAGTAACGATTGAGCTAATAAGAACTGTAATTTTTGTTCATACTTCAACATTAGGTTCTGTTGGAGAACAATACAAACAAATGTGGTTTCGGAACTAAACATATTAATGTTGAATTGCGGCTGTACTCCTTGAAGCGACCACTCGAACTGTTTATTCACGTCATGGAAAGGGCAAACCTACGCGGTAAATAAAAAGGGGCAATATTTCATTGCAACTTCGAAATAAACGGTCCACCACAAACATTGCATAAACTTTCTCTGAACTTTTTGCACAACCGCAGTGTTCAGAATTATTTTTTTTTTGAGGATGTCTATTGAAAATTGTATATAAATACAGGGTGTTTAGAAAAAAAGGTTCCAAGAATTCAGGGCGCGATTCTCTACATCAAAATTAGATGATAAATTCTAATAAACATAGGTCCAAAAACGCTTCGTTTTCTGTCTGGCCGCCATTTTGTTTTTTTATAAAGAACAATTTATATCTTGAGAACGGTTCAAGGTAGCTCCATGAAATTTGGTACACTTATACGTATCTGTATCGATAACTGTTTAAAAACGATCTTGAAAAATTTCAAAATGGCGGCCATTAAAATTTTTTGATTGTGAATAACTTTTTAAACTTAAAATATTAATTTTAAATTTAATATTAATTAATTTAAATATTTTAAATATTAATATTAAAATTACTTCAATTAGGTAAAATATTGACCATTTGATCAAAATGTAACTTTATTTTTCAAAATGCGATAAAAAATGACGAAGTTATGACACAATTTGTGATTTTTCAAGTATGTTTTCAAGTATTTTCAAGATATTTGTAATTATTGTATTCGTGTTTTTTTTACTGTAATATTTTGAAATTTTTAAAATTATTGCCGTATAATTTCTGGGTACCATTAATAAAAGGGTATCACTTTCATAAAAAAGTACCATTTTCTTACTTTTTTTAAGGTGTCACTTTCTTAAAAATGTAATAAACTTTACGATCCGCCATGTTCCCATTTTCCATAGGAAGAAATGACGTCGGGCTTACATTTCAATCTACGAAAGCAACTAATGGTGCTTACACAAATATATATATATATATATATAGAGGATATATATATATATATATATATATATATATATATATATATATAGAGAGAGAGAGAGAGAGAGGATTTAGACGTCCCTCGCGGTACACGAGTCTAACACACACTTACACTTACAACACTACACTTACGACTTCAACACGTTACACTCACTTACATTTAGGGAGGCCATAATAGCCTCAATGTGCTTTTCGCCTTAAAATAACAAAACAAAAATAATAATTATACAATTAATACTTGTCACAAAAGTAAATAATACATAATTACGTTGGACTGGGCACGTTTAAAATAATTTAAATATTTATTTTTCACCAATAGGATATAATAAAAGTATACCACTAATTACAATAATATATAATAATAGTATAAAACGTCACTATTGTACAGTTTTCTCATGTCAAAAAACTAAATACTAAATAAGTATGTTGGACTGGGTAAGTTGTATAAGGGCGTTTTTTTAAAAACAGGAATAGGACTATGTTCATTTCAGGTACCTAAGTCATGTTCAGGCCAAATTTCATCTCAATCGGTCCGGTAGTTAAAGCACGATTGAATAAGAAACAAGCAACCACACAAACTTTCAGAATTATAATATGATTACGATTAATATGAAATAGTATGCTATTATTTGTATACATTAAAAAAATATTTATTTTACAATAAATAATATGAAGTTTTTTGTAGAAGTTAACAAAACAGGTACTTGATATATCATTGCCTCTTTTTTAGACTCCAAATTATTTCTTTATAAAAACAGTGTTTTTAAATATCTACAGAAATATATTTGTTAAGTTTATAAAAAATATGTAACTTAAAAAAGGTTAAGGTATAATAAGTACATAGAAAATGAAAAGCGTGTACCTCTTCCTTACATATCCTGTATGAAAAATATAGGCTTTAGCCATTGAAAATTCAATGCTTTAGCTTATATCTTCTAACCGAATCTCAACAGTAATAGTGTATTAGCATTGCAGGCGCAGGGTAGGCAACACGTTAAACTGATAAAATGTAAACTCTCGCTGGGCTATCTTACAATGTTTGCATTATGTTATCCGGGAACTGTTGGATAACCAAGTGGTAGTTGGATAATCGTTTTATAAATTTATATGATTTAATTTTTGGAAGGCTTGCAAAAGCCTCAGAAACCATCATTATCAATAAATATAGTTAGAATAAGTTCAAAATAAGGCATTAATTTTTGTCATATCATTATTTATGAACAGGAGATATTACTTTAAAAGTAAAATAACATATTTTGCTGCGTATACAATAAACCGCAATAAAGCCACTTGCATAATCACATATTGTAAATGTTTATAACAGCAAACAAAATCGCTATCTGGGAGAATTGATCTCTCCTGCCACTGACCAAGGACTTGGTCGTTCTTCATTTTTTTAAAATATAAATATCGTTTCTTTCATTTAATATTTTTTGACAGGCTTGCTCTTAAAAGGTGAGCCTCAGAAACCATCATTATTAATATAGTTAGGCCGCCTCGGTGGCCTAGTTGAAAGCGTACTGGGCTTTCACCCCAAGGACCCGGGTTCGATTACCGGCTAGGGCTTGGCATTTTCATACGCTATAAATCATCCCATCGTCTGCATTATTCTAAGTGTGCACAATATCCGGACGTTAAAAAAAAAATTAATATAAATAATAATTATTTATTAATATAAATAAATATAAATAAATTTAATTAATATAAATTTAAAAATATTATTAAAAATCGAGTTTCGTAAAAAAAACTTTAATAATTGTGAAGTTTACTTTTGGTAAAAGTGAATAAATATTTTTAAGGAATAAATATGTCCAAGTTTAAACGAAAGACATCTCTTAAGAGCCTTTCCGTAATGTAGTTGTTTCGTTTTTCTTAAGGAATTAATGATTATAATTTTAAAAAACCAGTAGCCTTTTATTTATATGTTGTCCTTAGCCGCCTCGGTGGCCTAGTTGATAGCGTAGTTCTTTCATCACGTCTTAGTTTTTAATTTGAACCATTTAGGATGACGTTTTTTTTTGCTTAACTTTATCCCAGTGAAACTAATTACGACCCACAAACTTCAGGTATGCAGTTCAGAGCAGGATGAATCATCAGTCAGCATCATTGGGCTGTTTTGCGCTCACATATCTTAATTAGACAGACCCACCTCTAGTCCTATGACCAAGGATCCCATTCACTAAGTTCGTTGATTCACCGTCATCCGAATGCTATTTGCTTCTGACTCGAACTAACCTTATGACACGGTCGCTCCTGAGATCATTTTCTTCCGTACCGAAGGGGGCAACTTCCAACTACGTAAACACCATAATTTTACTGAACGTTTGGGTATAAGAAATCCGTCCAGGGGATTGCTGAGGTCCATATGTCCATAAGACACCACCGTCACTCGTAGCATCACTTCACAAGTGAAATAATCCGCTTCCTTCCGTTTTTAGAGGCAGAAGTAGGAGAGTCTCTACTTCACATGTGCAATTGTTAAGTAGAGACACAACACATTTTACATGAAATAGAAAAGTGGGTGAGGGCGTTTCGTCACGAAGTGCCCAGGGTACCTCTGACTTCTAATTTGGCAATTGTACAGTGAAACCCCTCAAATCCGAACCCCAGAAATCGGACATCCCGGCAAATCCGAACGTGCTTAAAAATCATGTATTTAATCACACAGATTTTATTTTTCTAGGTTTTAACGTTTTATTATCCTAATATTAATTAACAACGTAATGAAAATACAGTTGATATACTTAACTACTGTGTGTAAATGTATGTACAGTACTGTACTAAATGCATGTAAAACTACTAAAGTCTTTTAAAATGTAGAAAAAACTTTTAAAATTGTAGGTTAGTTCAAACTTATTGATAGTTTTCAAATGTCGAGGTCATTACTTCCTTTTCGACCGCTATGCCATCCTGCACCCTCCATATATATATATATATATATATATATATATATATATATATATATATATATATATATATATATATATATATATATATATATATATATATAAAAAAATAAATATATATATATTTATTTTTTTTTTTTTTTTTAATGTCCGACTATTGTGCACACTTGGGCTAATGTAGGCGATGGGATGATTTATAGCGTATGGAAATGCCAAGCCCTGGCCGGGAATCGAACCCGGTCCTCGAGGTGAGAGCCCAGTACTCTATCAACTAGGCCATCGAGGCGGCTTCCCCCTCCATATAATAGTAATGGTTACGTTAAGAGTATTTTTCGGCTAATCCGAACAGATTAAAATCCGAACCGGATTCATCCCCAATTTGTTCGGATTTTAGGGGATTTTAGCTTTTTCGTTTTCTCAATGGCGTGTAGTTCTTTCATCACGTCTTAGTTTTTAATTTGTACCGTTTAGGATAACTTTTTTTTGCCTAAACTAAATCCCAGTTAAACTAATTAGGACGAGGGATCAGCGGCAAATGTAAAACGGAAGTAACCGCGTCTCGAACCCACAAACTTCCGGTATGCAGTTCAGACTGTTTTTATTTACGGTAACAGCCATGAGTGTTGTTAGTTTTTAGTATTCTAACATAAGCCTAGGAAGCTAGTCTCGTTGTTAAAGTTTAAGTATTAAATTGGATATTTGAGAATGTTGTATTGTTCCCATTTACACAAATGATGGCAAATACAGAACACGAATGATCAACAATAACAACTTAAATATTCCATCACTGTGATAATTTTTAAAACTGAAGTTTTAGATGTTTTTATTTATTATTAACCATAGCGAAGTATGGATTGAAGTAGCTATTGAGCAGTAACGATTGAGCTAATAAGAACTGTAATTTTTGTTCATACTTCAACATTAGGTTCTGTTGGAGAACAATACAAACAAATGTGGTTTCGGAACTAAACATATTAATGTTGAATTGCGGCTGTACTCCTTGAAGCGACCACTCGAACTGTTTATTCACGTCATGGAAAGGGCAAACCTAGGCGGTAAATAAAAAGGATCAATATTTCATTGCAACTTCGAAATAAACGGTCCACCACAAACATTGCATAAACTTTCTCTGAACTTTTTGCACAACCGCAGTGTTCAGAATTATTTTTTTTTTTTTTTGAGGATGTCTATTGAAAATTGTATATAAATACAGGGTGTTTAGAAAAAAAGGTTCCAAGAATTCAGGGCGCGATTCTCTACATCAAAATTAGATGATAAATTCTAATAAACATAGGTCCAAAAACGCTTCGTTTTCTGTCTGGCCGCCATTTTGTTTTTATAAAGAACAATTTATATCTTGAGAACGGTTCAAGGTAGCTCCATGAAATTTGGTACACTTATACGTATCTGTATCGATAACTGTTTAAAAACGATCTTGAAAAATTTCAAAATGGCGGCCATTAAAATTTTTTGATTGTGAATAACTTTTTAAACTTAAAATATTAATTTTAAATTTAATATTAATTAATTTAAATATTTTAAATATTAATATTAAAATTACTTCAATTAGGTAAAATATTGACCATTTGATCAAAATGTAACTTTATTTTTCAAAATGCGATAAAAAATGACGAAGTTATGACACAATTTGTGATTTTTCAAGTATGTTTTCAAGTATTTTCAAGATATTTGTAATTATTGTATTCGTGTTTTTTACTGTAATATTTTGAAATTTTAAAATTATTGCCGTATAATTTCTGGGTACCATTAATAAAAGGGTATCACTTTCATAAAAAAGTACCATTTTCTTACTTTTTTTAAGGTGTCACTTTCTTAAAAATGTAATAAACTTTACGATCCGCCATGTTCCCATTTTCCATAGGAAGAAATGACGTCGGGCTTACATTTCAATCTACGAAAGCAACTAATGGTGCTTACACAAATATATATATATATATATAGGATATATATATATATATATATATATATATATATATATATATAGAGAGAGAGAGAGAGAGGATTTAGACGTCCCTCGCGGTACACGAGTCTAACACACACTTACACTTACAACACTACACTTACGACTTCAACACGTTACACTCACTTACATTTAGGGAGGCCATAATAGCCTCAATGTGCTTTTCGCCTTAAAATAACAAAACAAAAATAATAATTATACAATTAATACTTGTCACAAAAGTAAATAATACATAATTACGTTGGACTGGGCACGTTTAAAATAATTTAAATATTTATTTTTCACCAATAGGATATAATAAAAGTATACCACTAATTACAATAATATATAATAATAGTATAAAACGTCACTATTGTACAGTTTTCTCATGTCAAAAAACTAAATACTAAATAAGTATGTTGGACTGGGTAAGTTGTATAAGGGCGTTTTTTTAAAAACAGGAATAGGACTATGTTCATTTCAGATACCTAAGTCATGTTCAGGCCAAATTTCATCTCAATCGGTCCGGTAGTTAAAAGCACGATTGAATAAGAAACAAGCAACCACACAAACTTTCAGAATTATAATATGATTACGATTAATATGAAATAGTATGCTATTATTTGTATACATTAAAAAAATATTTATTTTACAATAAATAATATGAAGTTTTTTGTAGAAGTTAACAAAACAGGTACTTGATATATCATTGCCTCTTTTTTAGACTCCAAATTATTTCTTTATAAAAACAGTGTTTTTAAATATCTACAGAAATATATTTGTTAAGTTTATAAAAAATATGTAACTTAAAAAAGGTTAAGGTATAATAAGTACATAGAAAATGAAAAGCGTGTACCTCTTCCTTACATATCCTGTATGAAAAATATAGGCTTTAGCCATTGAAAATTCAATGCTTTAGCTTATATCTTCTAACCGAATCTCAACAGTAATAGTGTATTAGCATTGCAGGCGCAGGGTAGGCAACACGTTAAACTGATAAAATGTAAACTCTCGCTGGGCTATCTTACAATGTTTGCATTATGTTATCCGGGAACTGTTGGATAACCAAGTGGTAGTTGGATAATCGTTTTATAAATTTATATGATTTAATTTTTGGAAGGCTTGCAAAAGCCTCAGAAACCATCATTATCAATAAATATAGTTAGAATAAGTTCAAAATAAGGCATTAATTTTTGTCATATCATTATTTATGAACAGGAGATATTACTTTAAAAGTAAAATAACATATTTTGCTGCGTATACAATAAACCGCAATAAAGCCACTTGCATAATCACATATTGTAAATGTTTATAACAGCAAACAAAATCGCTATCTGGGGAGAATTGATCTCTCCTGCCACTGACCAAGGACTTGGTCGTTCTTCATTTTTAAAATATAAATATCGTTTCTTTCATTTAATATTTTTGACAGGCTTGCTCTTAAAAGGTGAGCCTCAGAAACCATCATTATTAATATAGTTAGGCCGCCTCGGTAGGCCTGGTTGAAAGCGTACTGGGCTTTCACCCCAAGGACCAGGTTCGATTACCGGCTAGGGCTTGGCATTTTCATACGCTATAAATCATCCCATCGTCTGCATTATTCTAAGTGTGCACAATATCCGGACGTTAAAAAAAAAATTAATATAAATAATAATTATTTATTAATATAAATAAATATAAATAAATTTAATTAATATAAATTTAAAAATATTATTAAAAATCGAGTTTCGTAAAAAAAACTTTAATAATTGTGAAGTTTACTTTTGGTAAAAGTGAATAAATATTTTTAAGGAATAAATATGTCCAAGTTTAAACGAAAGACATCTCTTAAGAGCCTTTCCGTAATGTAGTTGTTTCGTTTTTTCTTAAGGAATTAATGATTATAATTTTAAAAACCAGTAGCCTTTTATTTATATGTTGTCCTTAGCCGCCTCGGTGGCCTAGTTGATAGCGTAGTTCTTTCATCACGTCTTAGTTTTTAATTTGAACCATTTAGGATGACGTTTTTTTGCTTAACTTTATCCCAGTGAAACTAATTACGACCCACAAACTTCAGGTATGCAGTTCAGAGCAGGATGAATCATCAGTCAGCATCATTGGGCTGTTTTGCGCTCACATATCTTAATTAGACAGACCCACCTCTAGTCCTATGACCAAGGATCCCATTCACTAAGTTCGTTGATTCACCGTCATCCGAATGCTATTTGCTTCTGACTCGAACTAACCTTATGACACGGTCGCTCCTGAGATCATTTTCTTCCGTACCGAAGGGGCAACTTCCAACTACGTAAACACCATAATTTTACTGAACGTTTGGGTATAAGAAATCCGTCCAGGGGATTGCTGAGGTCCATATGTCCATAAGACACCACCGTCACTCGTAGCATCACTTCACAAGTGAAATAATCCGCTTCCTTCCGTTTTTAGAGGCAGAAGTAGGAGAGTCTCTACTTCACATGTGCAATTGTTAAGTAGAGACACAACACATTTTACATGAAATAGAAAAGTGGGTGAGGGCGTTTCGTCACGAAGTGCCCAGGGTACCTCTGACTTCTAATTTGGCAATTGTACAGTGAAACCCCTCAAATCCGAACCCCAGAAATCGGACATCCCGGCAAATCCGAACGTGCTTAAAAATCATGTATTTAATCACACAGATTTTATTTTTCTAGGTTTTAACGTTTTATTATCCTAATATTAATTAACAACGTAATGAAAATACAGTTGATATACTTAACTACTGTGTGTAAATGTATGTACAGTACTGTACTAAATGCATGTAAAACTACTAAAGTCTTTTAAAATGTAGAAAAAAACTTTTAAAATTGTAGGTTAGTTCAAACTTATTGATAGTTTTCAAATGTCGAGGTCATTACTTCCTTTTCGACCGCTATGCCATCCTGCACCCTCCATATATATATATATATATATATATATATATATATATATATATATATATATATATATATATATATAAAAAATAAATATATATATATTTATTTATTTTTTTTTTTAATGTCCGACTATTGTGCACACTTGGGCTAATGTAGGCGATGGGATGATTTATAGCGTATGGAAATGCCAAGCCCTGGCCGGGAATCGAACCCGGGTCCTCGAGGTGAGAGCCCAGTACTCTATCAACTAGGCCATCGAGGCGGCTTCCCCCTCCATATAATAGTAATGGTTACGTTAAGAGTATTTTTCGGCTAATCCGAACAGATTAAAATCCGAACCGGATTCATCCCCAATTTGTTCGGATTTTAGGGGATTTTAGCTTTTTCGTTTTCTCAATGGCGTGTAGTTCTTTCATCACGTCTTAGTTTTTAATTTGTACCGTTTAGGATAACTTTTTTGCCTAAACTAAATCCCAGTTAAACTAATTAGGACGAGGGATCAGCGGCAAATGTAAAACGGAAGTAACCGCGTCTCGAACCCACAAACTTCCGGTATGCAGTTCAGACTGTTTTTATTTACGGTAACAGCCATGAGTGTTGTTAGTTTTAGTATTCTAACATAAGCCTAGGAAGCTAGTCTCGTTGTTAAAGTTTAAGTATTAAATTGGATATTTGAGAATGTTGTATTGTTCCCATTTACACAAATGATGGCAAATACAGAACACGAATGATCAACAATAACAACTTAAATATTCCATCACTGTGATAATTTTTAAAACTGAAGTTTTAGATGTTTTTATTTATTATTAACCATAGCGAAGTATGGATTGAAGTAGCTATTGAGCAGTAACGATTGAGCTAATAAGAACTGTAATTTTTGTTCATACTTCAACATTAGGTTCTGTTGGAGAACAATACAAACAAATGTGGTTTCGGAACTAAACATATTAATGTTGAATTGCGGCTGTACTCCTTGAAGCGACCACTCGAACTGTTTATTCACGTCATGGAAAGGGCAAACCTAGGCGGTAAATAAAAAGGATCAATATTTCATTGCAACTTCGAAATAAACGGTCCACCACAAACATTGCATAAACTTTCTCTGAACTTTTTGCACAACCGCAGTGTTCAGAATTATTTTTTTTTTTTTTGAGGATGTCTATTGAAAATTGTATATAAATACAGGGTGTTTAGAAAAAAAGGTTCCAAGAATTCAGGGCGCGATTCTCTACATCAAAATTAGATGATAAATTCTAATAAACATAGGTCCAAAAACGCTTCGTTTTCTGTCTGGCCGCCATTTTGTTTTTTTATAAAGAACAATTTATATCTTGAGAACGGTTCAAGGTAGCTCCATGAAATTTGGTACACTTATACGTATCTGTATCGATAACTGTTTAAAAACGATCTTGAAAAATTTCAAAATGGCGGCCATTAAAATTTTTGATTGTGAATAACTTTTAAACTTAAAATATTAATTTTAAATTTAATATTAATTAATTTAAATATTTTAAATATTAATATTAAAATTACTTCAATTAGGTAAAATATTGACCATTTGATCAAAATGTAACTTTATTTTTCAAAATGCGATAAAAATGACGAAGTTATGACACAATTTGTGATTTTTCAAGTATGTTTTCAAGTATTTTCAAGATATTTGTAATTATTGTATTCGTGTTTTTTTTACTGTAATATTTTGAAATTTTTAAAATTATTGCCGTATAATTTCTGGGTACCATTAATAAAAGGGTATCACTTTCATAAAAAAGTACCATTTTCTTACTTTTTTTAAGGTGTCACTTTCTTAAAAATGTAATAAACTTTACGATCCGCCATGTTCCCATTTTCCATAGGAAGAAATGACGTCGGGCTTACATTTCAATCTACGAAAGCAACTAATGGTGCTTACACAAATATATATATATATATATAGAGGATATATATATATATATATATATATATATATATATAGAGAGAGAGAGAGAGAGAGAGAGAGAGAGAGAGATTTAGACGTCCCTCGCGGTACACGAGTCTAACACACACTTACACTTACAACACTACACTTACGACTCCAACACGTTACACTCACTTACATTTAGGGAGGCCATAATAGCCTCAATGTGCTTTTCGCCTTAAAATAACAAAACAAAAATAATAATTATACAATTAATACTTGTCACAAAAGTAAATAATACATAATTACGTTGGACTGGGCACGTTTAAAATAATTTAAATACTTATTTATCGTTTCTTTCATTTAATATTTTTTGACAGGCTTGCTCTTAAAAGGTGAGCCTCAGAAACCATCATTATTAATATAGTTAGGCCGCCTCGGTGGCCTAGTTGAAAGCGTACTGGGCTTTCACCCCAAGGACCCGGGTTCGATTACCGGCTAGGGCTTGGCATTTTCATACGCTATAAATCATCCCATCGTCTGCATTATTCTAAGTGTGCACAATATCCGGACGTTAAAAAAAAAATTAATATAAATAATAATTATTTATTAATATAAATAAATTTAATTAATATAAATTTAAAAATATTATTAAAAATCGAGTTTCGTAAAAAAAACTTTAATAATTGTGAAGTTTACTTTTGGTAAAAGTGAATAAATATTTTTAAGGAATAAATATGTCCAAGTTTAAACGAAAGACATCTCTTAAGAGCCTTTCCGTAATGTAGTTGTTTCGTTTTTCTTAAGGAATTAATGATTATAATTTTAAAAAACCAGTAGTACTTATAATTTATAAAAACAGTTTTACTGTTATATTCATCGCTAAATTGCTAATAAATCAGCATATTTAAGTTTTATTATTCCATTAGAAAAAAAAATAAACACTCAGAACATTTCACTTCCGTATTTAAAAAGAAAAAAAATATAAAGAAATACATTTTGCATCTTTGATTGCAATTACTGAATCAAATTTGATATGAAATTAAGATGAAAGTTATGTATTTTTAGTAAATTTAAATTACCGTTATTTTGGAACATATGTACGGAAATTGGTGAAAAACCACTTGTTTGATTTGTTTCTAAAATTAATTATCGTCAAAAGCTTGAAATAAGTATAAATAATTAATAATATAAAACTTCCAGATAACATTGAAAATGTAAGATTTTAATGTTTACGGATTTCAAGGTATTTATGACTGAGAGTAAAAATTGTAATTTAGAGAGACGAGATTTGTTTCAAGCTTTGAAATGGTTGCTATTTCTAACCATTGAAGAGATATGGATGAGGACTAAAGAATTTGTCGTAGGTATTACGTAAGTAGATTTTTATTTACAATCACGCGCGCGCACGCACACACACACACAATAAGGCGCATACATATACTTTAACAACCTCAACATATAATGTGATACAAAGCAGCGTTCAATTCAAGGTCATAGGTTAGTTACTTGATTTCACATGTACATAAATAGATGTAGCTACTACAAAGTAGCTTACAAATACAGAGATTAACGCTGATTGCGGTAGTGAAGTATGATTTTTAATCGTTGTTGAAAAAATAAAAGGTTATAAGTTTTCGTTTATTTTTACAATAAGTATATCATTATTAAAATGCACAAGATATAGTATTCCAATCCTCCAAACAAGTTATTGTTTCGCCATTAATCGCCATTCATTGTATGTCGACGCACAAAAAAATCAGACACTACAACACAGTCATAAATGCGGGGCATTATACGCAAGCGAGACACTAGCACTCCACACAAAAGGTACCATTGAAGACATTTTGAAGGAAGAACGCAAAATCTTGAGGAAGATCCTTGTCCCAAGATTAACAGAAGACGGATACAGTTTTGCACTCCCGGAAAACCACAGAGAAGATATCGAACTTGGCAGCAGATATCAGAAGAAGGAGGCTTCAGTTCTATGGACACATCAGTAGACTCCCAACAACGAGACTTGCCAAAAGAATATACAAAGTATATTCTGACTTAAGTATATACAAAGAGTCAAATCAACAACGTCGTGGATCACACAAGTCAGAATAGACCTACATGACGTAAAAATAGTCTCAACAGACATTGAAGACAGGAACGCATACAGGAGAAAGATGCTCGGGTGGAAAATCCTAGAGAATGAAATCCCAAAGAGAGCAGGAGTAAAATGGACGGAGGAGGATCCATGGGAACAGGATGAGGGAGGTGTGGAGGATAAGAAGGAACAAGACATGAGGGGCAGAGTGCTTTGCGTGATCCAACAGGGTCTATACGAAAATAATAATATAAAAAAGAAACAAGAAACATCGTTCCGACGTTTTGCCAAAATCATATCTGGCATCTTCGAGGTTATTATCGCACCAAGTCTCAAATCGAACATAAATATTATTTTCTAAGCTCAATGAACGAAACATGAGTTCGACTTCGGATATGGAGCGAGAATAACCTCGAAGATGCCTGATATGATTTTGGCGAAAGATCGAAACAATGTTTCTTGTAGAAACAATTTTGCCGATCGGATGTACAACGGTTTTTAATGTGATTCAATTTTTTCTATCCGTGAAGAATATATATGCCTCTCTCTCTCTCTCACTCTTTCTTTCTTTCTCTCTCTCTCTCTCTCTCTCTCTCTATATATATATATATATATATTCGTTACGGATAGAAAAATGTGAATCACTTAAAAACCGTTTTTACTTTTGTATTTCTAATGGATTAATAAAACTTAAATCTGCTGATTTATTAGCAATTTAGCAATGAATATAATAGTAAAACAGATTTTATAAACTGTAAGTACTATTGTTTTTTTTAAAATTATAATCATTTATTCCCTAATAAAAACGAAACAAAGGGAAGACATTACGGAAAGGCTCTTAAAAAATGTCTTTCGTTTAAACGTGGACATATTTATTCCTTAAAAATATTTATTCACTTTTACAAAAAAAAACTTCACAAATATTAAAGTTATTTTACGAAACTAGATTTTTAATAATATAGTATATATCGAAAATATATATAATTTCAGAATAGTCATTATATTTTTTATTGTATACGCCGCAAAAATGTTTTTGTACTTTTAAAGTAATATCTTCTGTTTATAAATAATATTTCGATGAAAATTATTGCCTTATTCGGAACGTATCCTAACTATATTAATAATGATGGTTTCTGAGGCTCACCTTTTAAGAGCAAGCCTGTCAAAAAATATTAAATGAAAGAAACGATATTTATATTTTAAAAAATGAAGAACGACCAAGTCCTTGGTCAGTGGCAGGAGAGATCAATTCTCCCCAGATAGCGATTTTGTTTGCTGTTATAAACATTTACAATATGTGATTATGCAAGTGGCTTTATTGCGGTTTATTGTATACGCAGCAAAATATGTTATTTTACTTTTAAAGTAATATCTCCTGTTCATAAATAATGATATGACAAAAATTAATGCCTTATTTTGAACTTATTCTAACTATATTTATTGATAATGATGGTTTCTGAGGCTTTTGCAAGCCTTCCAAAAATTAAATCATATAAATTTATAAAACGATTATCCAACTACCACTTGGTTATCCAACAGTTCCCGGATAACATAATGCAAACATTGTAAGATAGCCCAGCGAGAGTTTACATTTTATCAGTTTAACGTGTTGCCTACCCTGCGCCTGCAATGCTAATACACTATTACTGTTGAGATTCGGTTAGAAGATATAAGCTAAAGCATTGAATTTTCAATGGCTAAAGCCTATATTTTTCATACAGGATATGTAAGGAAGAGGTACACGCTTTTCATTTTCTATGTACTTATTATACCTTAACCTTTTTTTTAAGTTACATATTTTTTTATAAACTTAACAAATATATTTCTGTAGATATTTAAAAACACTGTTTTTATAAAGAAATAATTTGGAGTCTAAAAAAGAGGCAATGATATATCAAGTACCTGTTTTGTTAACTTCTACAAAAAACTTCATATTATTTATTGTAAAATAAATATTTTTTTAATGTATACAAATAATAGCATACTATTTCATATTAATCGTAATCATATTATAATTCTGAAAGTTTGTGTGGTTGCTTGTTTCTTATTCAATCGTGCTTTAACTACCGGACCGATTGAGATGAAATTTGGCCTGAACATGACTTAGGTACCTGAAATGAACATAGTCCTATTCCTGTTTTTAAAAAAACGCCCTTATACAACTTACCCAGTCCAACATACTTATTTAGTATTTAGTTTTTTGACATGAGAAAACTGTACAATAGTGACGTTTTATACTATTATTATATATTATTGTAATTAGTGGTATACTTTTATTATATCCTATTGGTGAAAAATAAATATTTAAATTATTTTAAACGTGCCCAGTCCAACGTAATTATGTATTATTTACTTTTGTGACAAGTATTAATTGTATAATTATTATTTTTGTTTTGTTATTTTAAGGCGAAAAGCACATTGAGGCTATTATGGCCTCCCTAAATGTAAGTGAGTGTAACGTGTTGAAGTCGTAAGTGTAGTGTTGTAAGTGTAAGTGTGTGTTAGACTCGTGTACCGCGAGGGACGTTTAAATCCTCTAAATAGGTGCAAGCTTGTCTGCATACGCGGGGTTAACGTATAGAAGTGACGTTTTATTCGTTTATTATAAATTGGTAGGAGAGAGTAATAAATATTTAAATTATTTTAAACGCCACTATACTACTTACCCAGACCAAATTAATAGTTTAGTATTTAGTTTTGTAATATGTGTAAACTGTACAACGATGACGTTTTAATAATATTTTATACTCTACTAACTAATTAACACCATATAAAAAATCTAAAACGGGCTTTCAACCCGAGGACCCGAGTTCGATTCCCGGCCAGGGCTTGGCATTTTCATACGCTAGAAATCATCCCATCGTCTGCATTAGCCCAAGTGTGCGCAATAGTCGGACGTTAAAATCTAAAAATTTGTGTGTGTGTGTGTGTGTGTGTGTGTGTGTGTGTGTGTGTGTGTGTGTGTGTGTGTGTTACGTACCTGAGGTGGTCATAGATGTATTACCGTTTTAAAAATCTTAATCCCTGTTATTATTTTATTATTATTATTATAAAGATAATATTTATTTAAAAATATAAGTTAAATAATATAAAAGGTGTCCTTAAAAAAAACTACAAATACTCCACTAATGTGAACAGTGTCCTTGCATTCATTGGAAAGTAAGGGTGTCAGGTTTGTATGTTGTCTCTAAATCGGTATGAAGACGCTCGAATTTTGAGCTCCACAATTCTCTATTTTTTAAATCCAGTAACTGCATTTCAATGTTACCAATATCAATATTAATTGTTAAAGGGCGAAAACTTTATTTCTGTTATCGTGGCATTTATAGGTTTTTTAAAAAGCCTAACGTCGCGTTGCTGTTATTAAAGCCTTTGAACCTGATGAGAAAAGCTTCATTCATATTTAACAGTGTTGTTTTAAAATGGCAAATGTTAATATTGGACTTCTTTTCTCGACAATATTTCAATAGGCACGGAAAGTGTATTAGAGTTTCTCTTTCAAAATCATCGGCAAAGGCAACAATTTGTGCGCTTGTAAGACAACAATGTGTCGAAACAGGCGACATATAACTGACCTTGAAAGACGCACGGGTTCCCAAATTTGTTCCTGTAACTCTTAACATTTAGCCCTACGACGTATTATTTGTCACTGTAAATACTAACTTCAATAGCAATGCAATGTTTTAATTGAGAAGGCAGGCTGATTGGAATTATCGGGTTAAACTTATAGGGATTTTTGAAAAATATTCAATTAAAATCATTGCAAATGTAAGCTTAACAAACAATAATTTTATAATAAAATAATAACAGGGATTAAGATTTTTAAAACGGTAATACATCTATGACCACCTCAGGTACGTAACACACACACACACACACACAAATTTTTAGATTTTAACGTCCGACTATTGCGCACACTTGGGCTAATGCAGACGATGGGATGATTTCTAGCGTATGAAAATGCCAAGCCCTGGCCGGGAATCGAACTCGGGTCCTCGGGTTGAAAGCCCGTTTTAGATTTTTTATATGGTGTTAATTAGTTAGTAGAGTATAAAATATTATTAAAACGTCATCGTTGTACAGTTTACACATATTACAAAACTAAATACTAAACTATTAATTTGGTCTGGGTAAGTAGTATAGTGGCGTTTAAAATAATTTAAATATTTATTACTCTCTCCTACCAATTTATAATAAACGAATAAAACGTCACTTCTATACGTTAACCCCGCGTATGCAGACAAGCTTGCACCTATTTAGAGGATTTAAACGTCCCTCGCGGTACACGAGTCTAACACACACTTACACTTACAACACTACACTTACGACTTCAACACGTTACACTCACTTACATTTAGGAGGCCATAATAGCCTCAATGTGCTTTTCGCCTTAAAATAACAAAACAAAAATAATAATTATACAATTAATACTTGTCACAAAAGTAAATAATACATAATTACGTTGGACTGGGCACGTTTAAAATAATTTAAATATTTATTTTTCACCAATAGGATATAATAAAAGTATACCACTAATTACAATAATATATAATAATAGTATAAAACGTCACTATTGTACAGTTTTCTCATGTCAAAAAACTAAATACTAAATAAGTATGTTGGACTGGGTAAGTTGTATAAGGGCGTTTTTTTAAAAACAGGAATAGGACTATGTTCATTTCAGGTACCTAAGTCATGTTCAGGCCAAATTTCATCTCAATCGGTCCGGTAGTTAAAGCACGATTGAATAAGAAACAAGCAACCACACAAACTTTCAGAATTATAATATGATTACGATTAATATGAAATAGTATGCTATTATTTGTATACATTAAAAAATATTTATTTTACAATAAATAATATGAAGTTTTTGTAGAAGTTAACAAAACAGGTACTTGATATATCATTGCCTCTTTTTTAGACTCCAAATTATTTCTTTATAAAAACAGTGTTTTTAAATATCTACAGAAATATATTTGTTAAGTTTATAAAAAATATGTAACTTAAAAAAGGTTAAGGTATAATAAGTACATAGAAAATGAAAAGCGTGTACCTCTTCCTTACATATCCTGTATGAAAAATATAGGCTTTAGCCATTGAAAATTCAATGCTTTAGCTTATATCTTCTAACCGAATCTCAACAGTAATAGTGTATTAGCATTGCAGGCGCAGGGTAGGCAACACGTTAAACTGATAAAATGTAAACTCTCGCTGGGCTATCTTACAATGTTTGCATTATGTTATCCGGGAACTGTTGGATAACCAAGTGGTAGTTGGATAATCGTTTTATAAATTTATATGATTTAATTTTTGGAAGGCTTGCAAAAGCCTCAGAAACCATCATTATCAATAAATATAGTTAGAATAAGTTCAAAATAAGGCATTAATTTTTGTCATATCATTATTTATGAACAGGAGATATTACTTTAAAAGTAAAATAACATATTTTGCTGCGTATACAATAAACCGCAATAAAGCCACTTGCATAATCACATATTGTAAATGTTTATAACAGCAAACAAAATCGCTATCTGGGGAGAATTGATCTCTCCTGCCACTGACCAAGGACTTGGTCGTTCTTCATTTTTTTAAAATATAAATATCGTTTCTTTCATTTAATATTTTTTGACAGGCTTGCTCTTAAAAGGTGAGCCTCAGAAACCATCATTATTAATATAGTTAGGATACGTTCCGAATAAGGCAATAATTTTCATCGAAATATTATTTATAAACAGAAGATATTACTTTAAAAGTACAAAAACATTTTTGCGGCGTATACAATAAAAAATATAATGACTATTCTGAAATTATATATATTTTCGATATATACTATATTATTAAAAATCTAGTTTCGTAAAATAACTTTAATATTTGTGAAGTTTTTTTTTGTAAAAGTGAATAAATATTTTTAAGGAATAAATATGTCCACGTTTAAACGAAAGACATTTTTTAAGAGCCTTTCCGTAATGTCTTCCCTTTGTTTCGTTTTTATTAGGGAATAAATGATTATAATTTTAAAAAAAACAATAGTACTTACAGTTTATAAAATCTGTTTTACTATTATATTCATTGCTAAATTGCTAATAAATCAGCAGATTTAAGTTTTATTAATCCATTAGAAATACAAAAGTAAAAACGGTTTTTAAGTGATTCACATTTTTCTATCCGTAACGAATATATATATATATATATATATATAGAGAGAGAGAGAGAGAAAGAAAGAAAGAGTGAGAGAGAGAGAGAGGCATATATATTCTTCACGGATAGAAAAAATTGAATCACATTAAAAACCGTTGTACATCCGATCGGCAAAATTGTTTCTACAAGAAACATTGTTTCGATCTTTCGCCAAAATCATATCAGGCATCTTCGAGGTTATTCTCGCTCCATATCCGAAGTCGAACTCATGTTTCGTTCATTGAGCTTAGAAAATAATATTTATGTTCGATTTGAGACTTGGTGCGATAATAACCTCGAAGATGCCAGATATGATTTTGGCAAAACGTCGGAACGATGTTTCTTGTTTCTTTTTTATATTATTATTTTCGTATAGACCCTGTTGGATCACTCAAAGCACTCTGCCCCTCATGTCTTGTTCCTTCTTATCCTCCACACCTCCTCATCCTGTTCCCATGGATCCTCCTCCGTCCATTTTACTCCTGCTCTCTTTGGGATTTCATTCTCTAGGATTTTCCACCCGAGCATCTTTCTCCTGTATGCGTTCCTGTCTTCAATGTCTGTTGAGACTATTTTTACGTCATGTAGGTCTATTCTGACTTGTGTGATCCACGACGTTGTTGATTTGACTCTTTGTATATACTTAAGTCAGAATATACTTTGTATATTCTTTTGGCAAGTCTCGTTGTTGGGAGTCTACTGATGTGTCCATAGAACTGAAGCCTCCTTCTTCTGATATCTGCTGCCAAGTTCGATATCTTCTCTGTGGTTTTCCGGGAGTGCAAAACTGTATCCGTCTTCTGTTAATCTTGGGACAAGGATCTTCCTCAAGATTTTGCGTTCTTCCTTCAAAATGTCTTCAATGGTACCTTTTGTGTGGAGTGCTAGTGTCTCGCTTGCGTATAATGCCCCGCATTTATGACTGTGTTGTAGTGTCTGATTTTTTTGTGCGTCGACATACAATGAATGGCGATTAATGGCGAAACAATAACTTGTTTGGAGGATTGGAATACTATATCTTGTGCATTTTAATAATGATATACTTATTGTAAAAATAAACGAAAACTTATAACCTTTTATTTTTTCAACAACGATTAAAAATCATACTTCACTACCGCAATCAGCGTTAATCTCTGTATTTGTAAGCTACTTTGTAGTAGCTACATCTATTTATGTACATGTGAAATCAAGTAACTAACCTATGACCTTGAATTGAACGCTGCTTTGTATCACATTATATGTTGAGGTTGTTAAAGTATATGTATGCGCCTTATTGTGTGTGTGTGTGTGCGTGCGCGCGCGTGATTGTAAATAAAAATCTACTTACGTAATACCTACGACAAATTCTTTAGTCCTCATCCATATCTCTTCAATGGTTAGAAATAGCAACCATTTCAAAGCTTGAAACAAATCTCGTCTCTCTAAATTACAATTTTTTACTCTCAGTCATAAATACCTTGAAATCCGTAAACATTAAAATCTTACATTTTCAATGTTATCTGGAAGTTTTATATTATTAATTATTTATACTTATTTCAAGCTTTTGACGATAATTAATTTTAGAAACAAATCAAACAAGTGGTTTTTCACCAATTTCCGTACATATGTTCCAAAATAACGGTAATTTAAATTTACTAAAAATACATAACTTTCATCTTAATTTCATATCAAATTTGATTCAGTAATTGCAATCAAAGATGCAAAATGTATTTCTTTATATTTTTTTTCTTTTTAAATACGGAAGTGAAATGTTCTGAGTGTTTATTTTTTTTTCTAATGGAATAATAAAACTTAAATATGCTGATTTATTAGCAATTTAGCGATGAATATAACAGTAAAACTGTTTTTATAAATTATAAGTACTACTGGTTTTTAAAATTATAATCATTAATTCCTTAAGAAAAACGAAACAACTACATTACGGAAAGGCTCTTAAGAGATGTCTTTCGTTTAAACTTGGACATATTTATTCCTTAAAAATATTTATTCACTTTTACCAAAAGTAAACTTCACAATTATTAAAGTTTTTTTTACGAAACTCGATTTTTAATAATATTTTTAAATTTATATTAATTAAATTTATTTATATTTATTTATATTAATAAATAATTATTATTTATATTAATTTTTTTTTTAACGTCCGGATATTGTGCACACTTAGAATAATGCAGACGATGGGATGATTTATAGCGTATGAAAATGCCAAGCCCTAGCCGGTAATCGAACCCGGGTCCTTGGGGTGAAAGCCCAGTGCGCTTTCAACTAGGCCACCGAGGCGGCCTAACTATATTAATAATGATGGTTTCTGAGGCTCACCTTTTAAGAGCAAGCCTGTCAAAAAATATTAAATGAAAGAAACGATATTTATATTTTAAAAAAATGAAGAACGACCAAGTCCTTGGTCAGTGGCAGGAGAGATCAATTCTCCCCAGATAGCGATTTTGTTTGCTGTTATAAACATTTACAATATGTGATTATGCAAGTGGCTTTATTGCGGTTTATTGTATACGCAGCAAAATATGTTATTTTACTTTTAAAGTAATATCTCCTGTTCATAAATAATGATATGACAAAAATTAATGCCTTATTTTGAACTTATTCTAACTATATTTATTGATAATGATGGTTTCTGAGGCTTTTGCAAGCCTTCCAAAAATTAAATCATATAAATTTATAAAACGATTATCCAACTACCACTTGGTTATCCAACAGTTCCCGGATAACATAATGCAAACATTGTAAGATAGCCCAGCGAGAGTTTACATTTTATCAGTTTAACGTGTTGCCTACCCTGCTCCTGCAATGCTAATACACTATTACTGTTGAGATTCGGTTAGAAGATATAAGCTAAAGCATTGAATTTTCAATGGCCTATAACTTAACAAATATATTTCTGTAGATATTTAAAAACACTGTTTTTATAAAGAAATAATTTGAAGACTAAAAATAAAGACAATGATATATCAAGTACGTGTTTTGTTAACTTCTACAAAAAAACTTCATATTATTTATTGTAAAAAAAAATGTTTTTTTAATATATACAAATTAATAGCATACTATTTCATATTAATCGTAATCATATTATAATTCTGAAAGTTTGTGTGTTTGCTTGTTTCTTATTCAGTCGTGCTTTAACTAGCGGACCGATTGAGATGAAATTTGGCCTGAACATGACTTAGGTACCTGAAATGAACATACTTATTTAGTATTTAGTTTTTTTGGCATGAGAAAACTGTACAATAGTGACGTTTTATACTATTATTATATATTATTGTAATTAGTGGTATACTTTTATTATATCCTATTGGTGAAAAATAAATATTTAAATTATTTTAAACGTGCACAGTCCAACGTAATTATTTATTATTTACTTTTGTGACAAGTATTAATTGTATAATTATTATTTTTGTTTTGTTATTTTAAGGCGAAAAGCACATTGAGGCTATTATGGCCTCCCTAAATGTAAGTGAGTGTAACGTGTTGAAGTCGTAAATGTAATGTTGTAAGTGTAAGTGTGTGTTAGACTCGGGTACCGCGAGGGATGTCTAAATCCTCTCTCTCTCTCTCTCTCTCTCTCTCTATATATATATATATATATATATATATATATATATATATATATATTTGTGTAAGCACCATTAGTTGCTTTCGTAGATTGAAATGTAAGCCCGACGTCATTTCCTCCTATGGAAAATGGGAACATGGCGGATCGTAAAGTTTATTACATTTTTAAGAAAGTGACACCTTAAAAAAAGTAAGAAAATGGTACTTTTTTATGAAAGTGATACCCTTTTATTAATGGTACCCAGAAATTATACGGCAATAATTTTAAAAATTTCAAAATATTACAGTAAAAAAAACACGAATACAATAATTACAAATATCTTGAAAATACTTGAAAACATACTTGAAAAATCACAAATTGTGTCATAACTTCGTCATTTTTTATCGCATTTTGAAAAATAAAGTTACATTTTGATCAAATGGTCAATATTTTACCTAATTGAAGTAATTTTAATATTAATATTTAAAATATTTAAATTAATTAATATTAAATTTAAAATTAATATTTTAAGTTTAAAAAGTTATTCACAATCAAAAAATTTTAATGGCCGCCATTTTGAAATTTTTCAAGATCGTTTTTAAACAGTTATCGATACAGATACGTATAAGTGTACCAAATTTCATGGAGCTACCTTGAACCGTTCTCAAGATATAAATTGTTCTTTATAAAAAAACAAAATGGCGGCCAGACAGAAAACGAAGCGTTTTTGGACCTATGTTTATTAGAATTTATCATCTAATTTTGATGTAGAGAATCGCGCCCTGAATTCTTGGAACCTTTTTTTCTAAACACCCTGTATTTATATACAATTTTCAATAGACATCCTCAAAAAAAAAATAATTCTGAACACTGCGGTTGTGCAAAAAGTTCAGAGAAAGTTTATGCAATGTTTGTGGTGGACCGTTTATTTCGAAGTTGCAATGAAATATTGCCCCTTTTTATTTACCGCGTAGGTTTGCCCTTTCCATGACGTGAATAAACAGTTCGAGTGGTCGCTTCAAGGAGTACAGCCGCAATTCAACATTAATATGTTTAGTTCCGAAACCACATTTGTTTGTATTGTTCTCCAACAGAACCTAATGTTGAAGTATGAACAAAAATTACAGTTCTTATTAGCTCAATCGTTACTGCTCAATAGCTACTTCAATCCATACTTCGCTATGGTTAATAATAAATAAAAACATCTAAAACTTCAGTTTTAAAAATTATCACAGTGATGGAATATTTAAGTTGTTATTGTTGATCATTCGTGTTCTGTATTTGCCATCATTTGTGTAAATGGGAACAATACAACATTCTCAAATATCCAATTTAATACTTAAACTTTAACAACGAGACTAGCTTCCTAGGCTTATGTTAGAATACTAAAAACTAACAACACTCATGGCTGTTACCGTAAATAAAAACAGTCTGAACTGCATACCGGAAGTTTGTGGGTTCGAGAAGCGGTTACTTCCGTTTTACATTTGCCGCTGATCCCTCGTCCTAATTAGTTTAACTGGGATTTAGTTTAGGCAAAAAAGTTATCTAAACGGTACAAATTAAAAACTAAGACGTGATGAAAGAACTACACGCCATTGAGAAAACGAAAAAGCTAAAATCCCCTAAAATCCGAACAAATTGGGGATGAATCCGGTTCGGATTTTAATCTGTTCGGATTAGCCGAAAAATACTCTTAACGTAACCATTACTATTATATGGAGGGGAAGCCGCCTCGATGGCCTAGTTGATAGAGTACTGGGCTCTCACCTCGAGGACCCGGGTTCGATTCCCGGCCAGGGCTTGGCATTTCCATACGCTATAAATCATCCCATCGCCTACATTAGCCCAAGTGTGCACAATAGTCGGACATTAAAAAAAAAAAAAAATAAATAAATATATATATATTTATATTTTTATATATACATATATATATATATATATATATATATATATATATATATATATATATATATATATATATATGGAGGGTGCAGGATGGCGTAGCGGTCGAAAAGGAAGTAATGACCTCGACATTTGAAAACTATCAATAAGTTTGAACTAACCTACAATTTTAAAAGTTTTTTCTACATTTTAAAAGACTTTAGTAGTTTTACATGCATTTAGTACAGTACTGTACATACATTTACACACAGTAGTTAAGTATATCAACTGTATTTTCATTACGTTGTTAATTAATATTAGGATAATAAAACGTTAAAACCTAGAAAAATAAAATCTGTGTGATTAAATACATGATTTTTAAGCACGTTCGGATTTGCCGGGATGTCCGATTTCTGGGGTTCGGATTTGAGGGGTTTCACTGTACAATTGCCAAATTAGAAGTCAGAGGTACCCTGGGCACTTCGTGACGAAACGCCCTCACCCACTTTTCTATTTCATGTAAAATGTGTTGTGTCTCTACTTAACAATTGCACATGTGAAGTAGAGACTCTCCTACTTCTGCCTCTAAAAACGGAAGGAAGCGGATTATTTCACTTGTGAAGTGATGCTACGAGTGACGGTGGTGTCTTATGGACATATGGACCTCAGCAATCCCCTGGACGGATTTCTTATACCCAAACGTTCAGTAAAATTATGGTGTTTACGTAGTTGGAAGTTGCCCCCTTCGGTACGGAAGAAAATGATCTCAGGAGCGACCGTGTCATAAGGTTAGTTCGAGTCAGAAGCAAATAGCATTCGGATGACGGTGAATCAACGAACTTAGTGAATGGGATCCTTGGTCATAGGACTAGAGGTGGGTCTGTCTAATTAAGATATGTGAGCGCAAAACAGCCCAATGATGCTGACTGATGATTCATCCTGCTCTGAACTGCATACCTGAAGTTTGTGGGTCGTAATTAGTTTCACTGGGATAAAGTTAAGCAAAAAAAAACGTCATTCTAAATGGTTCAAATTAAAAACTAAGACGTGATGAAAGAACTACATGCCATCGAGAAAACGAAAAGGCTAAGTGCAACCCCTAAAATCCGAACAAAATGGGGATGAAGCCTGTTCGCATTAGTCGAAAAATACTTTTAACGTAACCACTACTATTATATTGAGGGTGCAGGATGGCTTAGCGGTCGAAAAGGAAGTAATGATCTTGACAGTTGAAAACAACCGAATCCCAATGATTCATCCTGCTCAGGGATGCTAGCAGAACCTCGCCATTCTTAAAAAAAAATCACTTTTAGGTTTATCAGATCTTAACCAACGAACACAAGAAAACTTACAAAGGAGGTTTCAAATGTAAATATTAAATATTTGCTAAGAAATATATTGTTACTACAAATATTGGGGGAAAATATGTGACACGATCCATACTGACGTAAAAACCTTTGGCTTGATGAGCTTCAGTGAAGGAAATTACCTATAGTATAAATCTGAACTACAAGAAAAATTGGACGCTAGAGGCGGGGAAATTTAAAAACGCTCTACACAAAGAACTCGATTCCGGCGTGTACTACGTGCATTGTAATGTGGCAAGTCGTGTGATAACCTCGTTCATGAAAAGAAGAGCGGAAATCATTTACCTGAACACGTCTGCTCGCGGTAACAAAAAGGAGGAAGACGTTTTGTAGGAGTATGTAAGGTTCTAAAGCATGTAAGAATGACTTATTTTAAAAAAAAGAGAACTTTAACAGATGTTATAGATTTTTTTAAATAGCAGGGACTGGATTTCGTTGAGCAAATACTGCAAGGCCTGATTGAAGATTTTAATTATTATTTTATTTTGAGTACAATTCTTTTTGTTAAATTTTGTATTAAAGACAGTCGGCAACTCCTGTGACGGTCTTTCGGCTATGAGAAATGTGCTGTATACTTAAGACAATTTAGTTTTTTAATTTCTTTTATTATTTTTCTTTTACGTGGTCAGAAATGAATATAATTTTCACCAAATACAGTACTCTTATTATTATTATTAGGTAAAACTGGTTTTTTGGGACTTTTATCAATTTTGGTAATTTTTGCACTAAAACGCTTTATTACATACCCAATATTAATAATTCAACGCCGCCTCGGTGGCCTAGTTGATAGCGTACTAGGTTTTCACCCCGAGGACCCGGGTTCGATTCCCGGCCAGGGCTTGGCATTTTCATACGCTATAAATCATCCCATCGTCTGCATTAGCCCAAGCGTGCACAATAGTCGGACGTTACAAAAAAAAAAAAATTAAAATATAAAAGTGCAGAAACAACTGGAAGTTACAAAAAAGTGAAAATAAAAGTGACAAAATTAACCTCAAAATGACCGCGCAAAAGTGGGAAACGTGTTTTTAATGGCGACAAAAAAGTAATTAGATGCGTGTTAATAATAATAAAAAGAATACATTTTTTAAAAAAGAACTTGATAACCTAACTAAACTCAGCTGTTGAGTGATTAATGAAATGCGTGTTATTAATAATGAAAAGAATATACTTTTTTTTAACGTGATAACCTATCTTAACTCGGCTGTTGTGTGTTTAACCTAACTCGACTCGACTGTGGGGTGTTTAATGAAATAAATATTATCAATAATGAAAGAATACATAGCCTATATTTTTTTTAAAGAACTGGATAACCAAACTTGATTCCACTGTTGGGTGTTTAACCAAACTTGACTCGGCTGTAGGGTGTTTAATGAAATAAATGTTATCAATAATGAAAAGAATACATATTTAAAAAAAAAAGAACTCGATAACTAACTTAACTCGGCTGTTGTGTGTTTAACCTAACTCGACTCGGCTGTGAAGTGTTTAATGAAATAAATGTTATCAATAATGAAAAGAATACATTTAAAAAAAAAAGAACTTGATAACCTAACTTGATTCGGCTGTTGTGTGTTTAACCTAACTCGCCTCGGCTGTGAAGTGTTTAATGAAATAAATGTTATCAATAATGAAAAGAATACATTTAAAAAAAAAGAACTTGATAACCTAACTTGATTCGGCTATAGTGTGTTTAACCTAACTCGCCTCGGCTGTGAAGTGTTTAATGAAATAAATGTTATCAATAATGAAAAGAATACATTAAAAAAAAAAGAACTTGATAAACTAACTTGATTCGGCTGTTGTGTGTTTAACCTAACTCGCCTCGGCTGTGAAGTGTTTAATGAAATAAATGTTATCAATAATGAAAAGAATACATTAAAAAAAAAGAACTTGATAAACTAACTTGATTCGGCTGTTGCGTGTTTAACTTAGTTGTAACGTATATAACTTGCATTCCTTAAAAAGTACTAACCTTTGTAAGTAGTGTCACAGCGGATAGTAAAAATTGACGTCAGAATATAGTTCCGTCATAAATGGCTAAAAATAGTAATTTATCGAAAATTTATCCTAATAAATTTAATCTTCCTCTCGTTAATTCTTTTTTTTTTTTGTTATTTTAAGGCCAAAAGCCCATGAGGCTATTATCGACTTCATAAATGTAAGTGTGAGTGTAAAGTGTTAAAGTCGTAAATGTAGTATTGTAAATGTGGGTTAGACTCAGGTACCGCGAAGGACGTCTAAATCCTCTCAATAGATGCAGCTAGTCCGCACCCCTTCTAACGAAATTATATAGCACATAATAAAAGCAAAAAAAAAAAATCGTTAAAATTATGACTTTTGTAAAAGTTTTCGAAAATTAAGAACTATATATTATTATTAAATATTTTTATTTTAAAATAAATTGTAGCTAGAGTTTATAAATTAATTTTGAAGTTTGACATTTCAAATATAGTTTTTTGTGAACTGATTCGTATGTTTAACCCCCACTCCCAAAACAAATAAATAATAAATAACTTTTCAGTGACGTTTAATCAATCACTAGCAATAATCAGTGGCGTGTGTGCACTCTCTTGTTAATTGTGTCATCGCGAACTGTACAGTTTTGACGTCAAAAGATCAAGACGTTAAAATTGTTTAATTTATTATTATTTGCTAATCTTTGAATGTGTTCACAAATTTTATATCTCCTTCCTCGAAGCAGTAAAAAAAAAACCTTCGCATATAATTTGCCTCAATCATTTTTTTTCTTTTAAGATATTCATAACTTTAAAGTAAAATTTTATTTCCCTGTCAAGGACTTAGAAAACAACCCAGAACAAACTTATAAAATCTAAATATAAACTAAATGTAGCTCTATTTTTAAAACTTGTTTAATAAACGTTACGTGCCAGATGAATTTATGTTCAGATTGTTTTACCGAGGTGAAAGCGTAAACAAATATACGTTGACTAATTAATAATACCCCATCCCATCAATCTGATAGTACAAAATGTTCCGTACTTATAAGTAAGAGCACCATTATAATGCCTTTTTAAGCTTATAGTGAACGCCATTTTAGGTGTAACGCCATTTAGATAGTGTATCACCTTTTTAGGTTGCTAGTGAATGTCTTTTTAGGCCACTGTAACGCCTTTTTATGGTTAAAAGCTGGCGCCTTTTTAGGCTTATATGAACGCTATTTTAGGCCACCGTAACGCCTTTTTACGCTTAGGGCCTATAGTGAATGCCTTTTTAGGCCACCGTAACGCCTTTTTATGCTTAAAAGTGGGCGCCTTTCTAGGCTTATATGAACGCTATTTTAGGCCACTATAACGCCTTTTTACGCTTATAGTGAAAGCCTTTTTAGGTAATTGTAACTCCTTTTTACGCTTATAGTGAATGCCTTTTTAGACAATTGTAATGCCTTTTCATGCTTAAAAGTGAGCGCCTTTTTAGGCTTATATGAACACTATTTAGGCCACTATAACCCTTTTTACGCTTATAGTGAATGCATTTTTAGGCCACTAACGCCTTTTTATGGTTAAAAGCGGGCGCCTTTTTAGGCTTATATGAACGCTATTTTAGGCCACTATAACGCCTTTTTACGCTTATAGTGAATGCCTTTTTAGGTAATTGTAACTCCTTTTTAGACAATTATAACGCCTCTTTAAGCTTACAGTGAATGCCTTTTTAGGCCACTGTAATGCCTTTTTCAACTTATAGTGAATGCCTTTTTAGGCCACTGTAACGCATTTTTCAGCTTATAGTGAATGCCTTTTTAGGCCACTGTAACGCCTTTTTAAGCTTATAATGAATGCCTTTTTGGGCCACTGTAACGCCTTTTCAAGATTATAGAGAATACCTTTTCAGGCCACTATAACGCCTGTTTACGCTTATAGAGAATGCCTTTTTAGGCCACTGTAACGTCTTTAAAGACTTATAGTGAACGCCTTTTTAAGGCCACTGTAAAACCTTTTAAGCTTATAGTGATCGCTTTTTTAGGCCACTGTAACACCTGGGAGTCAGCGCAGAGATCCCGAACTGGCGTCAAAATAAACTTAAAACATAAACCTTTTTAGTCTAATATAACGCCATTTTGACAAACTAATGTTGCTAATAAAAGTTTCGCTTATATTCTGAGCGTGTCCGAATGCGAATGTTTTATAAATTAAGTAAAGAAATAGTTTAAAAACATTATTATATAAATTTTAAATGGGTTCAAATCAAGCAAGAATTCTTAGAAGTGTTCTAACCTATAAACCGACCTGTGTGGTCAGTCAATTACGTATCTGTAAACACTTGAAGTCGTAATGTATTTATATTTCTTATTACCCATACTGCCTACACAGCTAATAAAACTTGTAAGCCGCAATAAATTTTTATGGTTCACAGTTTTGCACACCATAAAAAGAGAAAACGACACGTTTCACAACCAGTTAATGTTAGGTTAATTTTAGACTGTATTGTTCTGGGAATGCCATTAAATTATAAATAACGTTTAATCTTAGGGTTACTTACAGTAACGGGCTAACACAGATGCATCGATAGAGTGTTAAACAGTTATTTCCTCTAAAGGAGGAAGTTTGAGATGACACCTGATATAACACTGAATATCACTGACTGTTTCCACCGCACAAGTTATTTCGTACTTTCGACTAGTATATTGTATACCTAATTTTCTCATTTTAAAGCATTTTAAAAACTAGTAGTTCAAAAAATAGCAGACCTCGTAGTGTATTCTTAATTTAACGCTCCACGAGAGCGCTCGTAACTTTTTCCGCCAATTTAACGGTAACTGTAATATTTACGAAAAATGTTACTGGACTAATTTTACTGGAAATTTTAAGCTGTCAAAATTATAAACGGCGCTAATTACAGCAACTACACTCTCAACGTTGAATCGGAGCTCGCCATCTTGAAACGGAAGTAAATGTGAAAAAATCTTACACATATAGCTTTCGGGCGTAACACTGGGTACCTTCGTACCAAATTTTAAAACAATCGGTAAATGCGTTTGATTAAAATTGCGCCATCTTGAAATTTCACAGCCGTCTTGAAATGGAAATAAATAGGAAAAAATGTTACGCAAACGTCATTTAGGCTATATACAAGATATTTTCTTATCGAATTTCAAAACAATCTGATAATGCATTTTGCTAAAACTGCGTACATGTTAACGGTAACTGTAACGGTATTGTAAATCAGAGGCAGCCATGTTGAAATGGAAGTGAATGGGAAAAAACTTACACGTGCATCTTCTGGGCTTTGTACAAGGTAGTTTAGTACAAAATGTCAGAACAATCGGTCAATGCGTTTGGCCAAAACTGTGTACACTCGTCATTGTTAAATCACGGATCAACATCTTGAAACGTAACTAAATGGGAAAAAATCGTACACATACAAGTTACCTCCGTACCAAATTTTAAAACAATCGATCAATACGTTTGGCCGAAATTGCGTAACAAACACACAAAACAAATTATTGAGTTGAAGCCTCACTTCGCTCGGTCAACAAAATACGAGAAATGTCAGTTTTTTTTGTAATACAAAGAACAAAAAAAAAATAAAATAATCAGAACGGCTGCAGAACAGAATGTCTGTTAATGATGGTTATTTGCAACATGAAACCTCGTGCTGTAGCTTGCACTGTTTTATAATGCCCACAATACAGTACAGAAGGTTGATGATTTTCATTGGAACCACTTGCAAATATTACCACCGGAGGCGCTATTGCAGTGTTTACTCACACACGAGTGCTTCGTAGGTTAACTTAATCATGTTAATGCTGTTTTTCTTGTCGTAAGTTTCAGATTTTTGGTTCGTGAGTTTTTGTGAAAACGTCTTTCAAACCTAAGCCTTCAGCGCTTTCGTCTGCGGCAATTGCGCCAAAATGAGTGACAGTTTTTGTCAAATTAATTTTAAGTTTTGATAATTCAGTCAAGAAGTTTATAGAGCGGCCATGTTAATTCCGTTTTAAACAGAAAGCACTGACAGATTAATGCGATTCTGTAGGTGGTTGCAATAGGCCCTCCCTGGGGGATTAAAATTTTTAAAATAATACCTCCAACAACTAGCACTATTAAACAGTTTTGAGACTTAAAACAGATATAAAATAAGTGTAGCCTATAAACTTACTCCATTTTAGGCAAAAAAATCACTTAATTTTTGTAGATTCCTATTTTAAAATTCTTATTATTATTTACAAGCTACAGATTTTGAAACAAAAGTTGTCCTAAAGAAAACACGCTTTTTCTTCTTTCCCCTCTTCTCAATATTCCTATCCGTAACTTTTCATGTATAGCCGCAGTTATTCCCGTTGCCTTACTCTTACCTTTAACGCTGATCCCTCGTCCACTTTAGTTTTGATCAATTTAGAGTCTTTCTGCTGTTGCAGTTAACGCAGGAAGAGAAGAGAGAACCAACATAAAGTATCTAACCGATTAACCCCGTTCTCATCCTCAGTATGGGCGTTACAAAGTGCACAAACGCGCATATGTATATACGGACAAAATTTCATGTAGGTACATACAAAGTTCAGATCGGGACAGTGTGACGGGTTTCGAGCCCCTCACAGGCCTTAGATGCCTCCTTGAACCTTTTCCTTGAAGCTACGCATATACTTATATTTTATGGAAGTAAAATAGGATCTTTTACATTTTTTTTGTCTCAGGAGGGGTATTTTGCCCTTGCAGCCTCCTTGGGTCCGCCAGTGTTTCTGATTATACGTAAGTCATACTTTTTTTTATCAGCCTTGACTGTTCTAAGTCTTTAGTATAACAGGCAAATGTTTTGTTTAAGTTAAGCACTCGGGAACGAAAGTCGATCCGTATTTTTGAAATGTATTTTGTTTCCAAAACAACAATAGTAAGGACACGAATGTTTCATTATGTAAATAATTTAAAACTGAACTGCTATAGTATAAAGGTCAGCCGCTAAGACGTATCAAACGGCCCGCTAAGAATACAAGTGGGGCAGAGAGAAAAAATGTGCGAGTGAGAAGTCGAGTTCCTACTCTCTCACAATAGTTCCCTCCTTTTACTTCACTATCACTGAATAGTAACAGTTTGTAGACTCAAACTGGCAGACTCTGTGTCACTGGAATGTTGTAAGGAGCTGGAGGGGAATTCTCGCGCAGACCGTTTTACTAAGTAGCTGGACTTTATTAGTAGACAATACCCTACAAATACCTACCCGACCATGATCGCCAAGCAAAGAGTAATAGGCACAGTCACAGTCTGAGGGTCTTCGATAGAACTTGAATCATCGCTGTATTCATCGTCACTGTCTTCAGCTTCAGTCATCACGTCTTCAACCTGAAAAAAGAAAACGTAGGCGTGATCGAGGTGGCTAAGATACCGGTTAGTCTGCTGGTCTCTGAACTTGCGCACTTCAAGGTACCGACTACAGACATTGTAGTAAACGCAATGTCGATCCTTCGTCCTTATAGTTTAACTACCTGACATAAAGAAGAAAAAATCTAGTTATAATAACAATCACAGGTGTTTTTCTGTACTTTCGGAATCTTCTATATCCCCCGTAAAACATCACAAATTATATTTGTTTATCTATATACTTACGCATATAAAATCAAAGTAAAGGTGTTTCTAAAATATGGTACCAAACTACTAGAGTGGGTTTCTTAAAGAAACATTTAAAAAAGTTCTTATAAATATTTCTGCTAAACCACTTCATTTTCAGACGATCTGCAATTTTTACAAAAAAAAAAAAAAAAAAAAATTAGCTTATTATATTTGGAAGTAGCTAAGATACTGAGCTCAGATTTGCTAATAGAATTTTTTATCTAATAATTTAAAGAGTTTGAAAAAAAACGGACCCGATTATTTTCAAAATGGCGGCCGTTTGAAATTGTTAACGTTGAATATTTTGTAAACCATTAATTTTACAAAATGTTGTCTTTTAGGTACAAATAAAATTACGTTTTTTAAGTCAGATAACAGAGTTACTGATAAAAATCGAAAACAATTTCTCGGTAGTTCTCTACAACAGCTAAGTTTACGTTCGAAACATACATAGACTACAGTACAATTCACATACACAATACATTTTAAAGTATTTGTCAAGTATATACGTTATTTTAGTAAATAAGTACGATTAAAAATAATAATATATAATAATAATGATAGTTATAACGATAACGATAGTGATAATGATACTAGTAGTTATAACTATAACAAAAACGATAACGATAATGACACTGATAGTGATAGTGATAACTATAACTATAAAAATAGTGACAGTGATAACGATAACGATAGTAATAGTGATAACGATCATTATAGTGACAGTGGTAGGCACAATGATAACGATAGTGATAGCGATGGCAATAACGATAGTGATAGTGATAACGAGAATTATAGTGATAACGACAGCGATAATGGTAGACATAATGACAACGATATTGATAGTGATAATGATAGTGATCGTGACGGTAGTAACGATCGTTATAGTGACAGTGGTAAATATAATGATAGCGATAGTGATAGTGATAACGATAATGATAGTGATAACGACAGCAATAGTGGAAGACATGATGATAGTGATAGTGGTCGTGATCGTGGTAACGATCGTTATAGTGACAATGGTAGACGTAATGATAACGATAGTGATAGTGATAACGATAACGATAGTGGTAGTGATGACTATAACGTTAGTGATAACGAAAGTGATAGTGATAACAGTAGCTATAGTAATAGTGGTAGACATAATAATAACGATAGTGATAGTGATAATGATAGTTATATCGATAACGATAGTGATAACGATAACGCTGATAACGATAATAATAATGATACTAGATAACGATTGGTACAGTGATAGTGGTATCGACAGCGATAACGATAGTGACATTAGTAAGAATGATGATAGCGATAATGATAATGATAATAATAAAAATGGTAATTAAATGATATTTTTTTATCTCCTTGATTTTTACTGAACCAATTTTTAAAATACAAATTCCCAGTACCTACAATTTTAAACTATCAAGTTTCATATTTTTACAACTTAACGTTTAAGCACTAGAGATGCGTTAACGTGTCCGCCACGCAAGACGTATTTGCAAATAACTCATTAGACTTATATTATGTTTTATTTTTAAAAGTGTAGCTTTAAATCAAATAAAACGCTTGCACGGTTACTTTTGGACGTTCGCCAAATCTAAGCTGCAAGATTTATTTGTAGGCCTACTAGAGGTCTATTGTACGTGTGTCACAGGAGACTGGTGCAAAAACATTACACGGACTTCTCGCGTTGACCCGAAAATTCCTTTAAGAAATTACTCGCCCACCAAAGAAGAAGGAAAATCGGACTAATTAATTTCACAAAACCAGTTCATCAAATTTTAGTTAAGTTCTTATGCAAGAAAATTTGACGGTTTTCGACGGCGTCCAGGTTTTTTTATCTCCCCCACCCCCGATTTACTTCCGAACCGAAAATTTCACTATTTAAAACTTGCTACTGACCTGAGATGAATCTCCACTGAAAATATGATGAAAACATTTTGAAAAATTATGGCGATTTTTAAAATCTTTGAATAGCTTCTAAAACTTTTTCCCAGCGATAAGCAAGTGCATGCGCGCGCAAACACACACACACTGAAATCCAAGTAAAATCCTCTTTTTTTGGATTCGGTAGATTTCAAAAAATAACACCAAAATTTTAAAATAATTTTTTTCATAAACAAAAGCTTTTAAACTTCGCATAGTGAGAAAGTAAAAATGGCTGCTGAATAAAGGTCTTTTCAGATATTTCACTGAATATATATATATATATGAGGGTTGATCAAATATAAACGAGACTGACTTTCTAAAAACTTTTCCGTTGGACATTGAACTCTAAAGGGTGGAGTTTCAGGTAGCCTGGGAGGTTTGGGACGGGCATAGACGGGCAACATTTCCGTTCGGACCCTTCAGAATAAAACTATACAATGAGTGAGAGTAAAGTGCACGTTTCCGTGGAGCAGAGAATTATTATTAAGTTTTTGGCCAAGGAGGGGGTCAATCCGACTGAAATCTTTCGTAGACTGACGGCTCAATACGGGGACAGGACCCTGTCAAGAGCTCGCGTTTTTGCTTGGCACAAGGAATTCGCCGAAGGACGGGAAGCAGTAGAAAACCTCAGCCATGATCGTCGCCCGACCACTTCCGTCACGGACGAAAACATTGATGCTGTTCGGAAGCTCCTGGACGAAGACAGACGTATATCGCTGCGATTTATTGCAGATGAACTCCAGTTGAGCTATGGTAGCGTTCAAAAAATCGTTACATCAAACCTGGAACTCAGGAAAGTATCTGCAAGGTAGGTTCCACGAATTTTGACCGACGTTCACAAACGGAATCGTTTGGAGATTTGCCAGCGACTATTGACCCAATTTGAACGAGATGGTGAGGCATTATTAAACCGGATTGTCACCTGTGACGAAACATGGGTTCACCATTACACTCCCGAGTCGAAACAGGCAAGTATGGAGTGGCGGAAGAGGGGAGAGAGGGCGCCTCTGAAGGCCAAATCACGATCGTCGGCCGGGAAGGTAATTGCCACTGTATTTTTCGACAATCAAGGCGCCTTTCACGTCGATTTCCTCCATCAACGACGCACAATAAATGCACAATATTATTGCGATGTTTTAGAGGCCGCAAAACAGTCTTTTCGTAGGAAAAGGAAATCTAAACCGGCGAGAAACGTCATTCTTCTTCACGATAATGCCCGACCACATTCGGCGAACGCTACGAGGCTTAAACTCGATCAAATTGGCTGGGAACCAATGGAACATCCCCCATACAGTCCAGACTTATCACCCTGCGACTATCACCTGTTTGGGCCACTCAAAGAGGCGCTTGGAGGCCAGCGTTTCGAAGACGATTCTGCGGTGGAGACCTTCGTCTATGTTGGTTAACGGGGTTCAATGAACGCCCGAGAACTTTTTACGAAGATGGAATTAAAAAACTTCGAATCCGGTGGGAAAAATGTGTTACTCGTGCGGGAGACTATGTAGAAAAATAAGTTGTATCAAGAATAATTTGTTAAGTAAGCAATAAATTTTTTTAAAAATCAGTCTCGTTTATATTTGATCAACCCTCGTATATTTGGCTTAACGTCCATACTTTATGCCAGTTAGACTAATGAGGACAAGGGATCAGTGTTAACAGTAAGGGAAAACAACGGAAGCAACTGCGGCTCGAACTACGAACTTTTAGATGCGCAGTTGAGTGACGCAGTTAACTGACCGATGCATTAGCCACTTCGACCACCGAACACACACACACACACACACACAACTATTTTTATAATACATTTGATAAAATAATTTTAAGATTTCGGTTTCCAAAATGGGGACTGGATATACCAACGATGTCGCAAAATATTCACCCAACAATCTGCGTTGGGTTCGTAGTGATGTTTACTGAAAATAGGAAAACTAACAGAAAGGATATTTAAAACTATGTCCTCTCGTATTACCTGCCAACTCTTCAGAGCACGTGTCCTTTCCATAGCACGTCGTCTTCTCTGTCTGGACTGGCCTCTGCACAGGAAGCACTTGGCGTAGGTCCACTTGAAACTTTTAGCCAAGATGTCGCCGATGTTAGAAAGGTAAAGCAGAAACAAAGGCATGCCGGCGATTGCATATACTATAGTAGCAAACTTGCCCAGGCTGGTCCTTGGAGCTACGTTACCATATCCTGAACAAACATTTTCATTATTTATTACATGCTGATGTAGCTCACAACTGTTTAGAGTGGAAATATTCACTCCGTTTTATCAAAAAAGATTTTTAAAGTTAAAAATATTGTATTTTCTTTGTAAATTCAACATATTATCTTTTATCAATAAGTAAAATTGCAACAAAAAAAACCCTGATTCAAATCATGCGGTTTTACGTAATTTACTGTTTTGAAGCGTTAGCTTCTTATACCGCGTTGTGCACTTTGTATGCACCATGGAGTGATTCGGTTTCATCGAGTAGGCTATATGAAGCGTAAGTAACGCGAGTAGGGGAAGTATTACACAGACTCCCGCCAGTTTTCAGCTCTTCTCCTTTCTTTTGTCTGCCGGTTCCGACTGAGTTATTCGCGCGCGTATGTATGTTTTATGCCTGTATGTACATACAACGTGCATGCTTATCTCTATCTCTTTCTTCTCTCTCTCTCTCTCTCTCTCTCTCTCTCTCTCTCTCTCTCTCTCTCTCTCTCTCTCTCTCTCTCTTTCTCTCATGATCTCGTCGCGCGCGTATGTAATGATATTGTGTATATTGCCAGCAGCAACAGTTCAATGGTAAACGGTTTATATTCAGTAATAACACGTGCGAGCCGCCTCGGTGGCCTAGTTGATAGCGTACTAGGCTTTCACCCCGAGGACCCGGGTTCGATTCCCGGCCAGGGCTTGGCATTTTCATAAGCTATAAATCATCCAATCATCCCATCGTCTGAGTTAAAAAAAAAACGTGCGTTTGATTTTATTTTTCTTATATTCTCTTATAATTTTTCTTATATTATATTTTTCTTATATATATATATATATATATATATATATATATATATATATATATATATATATATATAATATAAAGAAGCTAACGCTTCTGCCGACAGTCCCAATGACTGTACCATTTTTGCTTATAGTTTCTTGACATTTCTACAGAAAGCAAACAATAAATGTAGAGTTTTCTTGTGGGTTAAATTTATACACCGTCTCAACCTGACTCAAGTGAAGCGTACAATACAACCCAAACGACGCCATTACACTAACCTCAAAATTACGAAAACATGATATCAACCGCTCAGCTCTCCTTTCTTTCGTCTGCCGGTTCTGACCGAGTTGGTCGCGCGCGTATGTATGTTTTGTGCCTGTATGTACATACAACGTGCATGCTTCTCTCTATTTTTTCCTTTTCTCTCTCTTTCTCTCTACTTATACTTTAAGAAGCTAACGCTTCTGCCGAAAGTCCCAATGACTGTATTTTTTTGACAACTTATTGCGTTATACTAGCACTTTAAAAAAAAAACAGGATACCTCGAGGTATATTTCTAATTTTTGCCAGGCCTCCAAGACAGCACCCTGACGCCCTCGCAACCTTTTCCGTCAGTTTAACCAGTAACCGTAATACTTAGGAAAACGTTACTGGACCAAAGGTATTGGACATTTTATGCTCTTTCTTTATGAAGCGGGCAAAATAGGTCTTGCTGTTCAGCTAGTGTAACAGGAAATAGCCGGCAACTACAATAGTCATCGTTAAATCAGAGGCCTACATCTTGAAACGGATGTGAATGCGGGAAAATCTTATACATACTTCTTTTGGGCTTTATACACGGTACCATCGTATCAAATTTGAAAAAAATCGGTCAATGCGTTTGGCAAAAACTACGTAACAAATGTACAAACCAAATACCGAAAAGGAAAATAAAAATATAAAAAGGAAAATTTATTAAATTTCCATTGCGTCACCAAGATAGTCTTTTGTAAAGTTCGGTAGTTAGTGACCGAGCGAAGCGAGCTCTCCGTTTCAACTCGACTGTTCGCTAATGCCTACTAACGGCTATGCACATAACCCCCCACTCAAATCAGTTCCCCCCTCAAAATTTGATAATCTATACTACCCTTCAGTGGCAAAAATATCTTTAACTACTATGTTTTATTTTTTGCTCGATCGATTTTTTAAGAGAAAAAAAATTAAAATGCACAAAATACCAAACATTTTTTTCTTATTAAATATTAAATACACTTCATTAGTTTAGAACAAAATACTTCTAATCTGATTTTTTTGCAGTTTTAAAGTTGGAATATAGATAAATAATAAAACGAAGATTAGTGAAAGGAAACTATAAAAGTTATTGAAAAATTTATTTTTTCCATTTAAAGAAATGATAGCTCAGTTGCAATAAAAGTAATTTCAATTAATATCTCCAAGTCATTATGAATTAAAAATATTATTCAGGTAATAATATAATTATGAAAGAAAATATGACTAAAAAAGATTTATTACATAATAAAAAATGCATCTTAAGACAAATTAGAAAACGGATCTGAATAAAATATCACTGGGCTCCCGTTAAAGCGTGCGTTAAAATTTAAATTCTCATGATAGTTTTGTCAAAATTTTACACGACAAGTGGGACTACAATTTTCACAGAAGACAGATAACATCTATCTTTAATTTAAGGCTCCTCGATAATGCAACCCAAGAGTAATTTGGTTAAAAATTATCGGTATTTGCTTTAAGACATCTCAATCTAGGATGATATTACTCTAGGATGATATTTAAATTTTTTCTTTAATTCAAAACCCCTTAATATTGCTATCCTAGGGTAATTTGGTTTAAAGTTACTTGTCAATAAAACCTCTCAATGTTGCTACCCCTAGGGTAAGTAGGTTTAAATTAAAATTCTTTTTATCTGCTAGGATTATTGTCACTAAGTTCAGTACAATGATCTGCCTTCCCTTGCTTCGTCCATTCTACTTTCGTGGACACGTTTCGGAGAACCTTCATCTTCAAAAACTATATCTATACTCACAGTTTTTGAAGATGGAGGTTCTCCGAAAGTAGAATTGACGAAGATAGGGAAGGCCGATCTTTATACTGAACATAGGTTTAAATTTACTTTAATGGGTGCGTTTTAAGTCCTCTCAATTTGACTGCCTATGTGGTAAGTGGGTTTTAAACTTACCACATTTTTTTAGACTTATCACAATATTTTTAATGATTGTGAGAAGATTTTTGAAGTGAAAACTTTTTTAGGCGCGTTTTTGGGTGGGTAAAAAGCATTGAGCTCGCGTCACGCTAAATCTGTATACGGTGAGTCATACCAATTTAATACAGCTGCGAGCTGCGGCACGCCGAGACTGCCGAGAGTGCAGTACACGTGTAATATTCGTATTAGTGTATATGTGAACTATGAAAGTATAGAGCAGACAACTCGTGCATTGCGCAGGGCTATACGGCTATACATATATACGTATATACATGTGCGGGTTATTAGTATCGAAGCACGTTGGTGGAAATACACGCAACACGTTATAATATGGGCAAACCTTTAGTTTATTTACTTAGTAAAACTACGATCGATCGGATTTTCTCAAGATACTTAAAATTCAATCTAAATTTTTTTTCTTACTTCAGCTATCATAAGACAATTGTATCCTTTTTAGACTATAGTGATGACAGTACAACCTGTTCATAGTTGAAATTAATGACAATAATAATGCAAACAACTCAAATATCGATGATTTTGATAATAATGACGATGTAACTAATGAAAATAATGTTGAAAATTAAGTAGATAAAAATTCATGTTTTATGCATATTCATTATATTATTATATTATGCCAAATAAGTTGTATTTCTTTGTTCTGCGATTGCGCAGCCCATCACGTGTTTTTATAATTAAATAAATATGAAAATTTGTCAAAAAAAATGTGCATAAATAAAAAAAGATTACTTAGTAATTAATGTTGAAAGATTACTTAGTAATTGATGTGTAAAATATATTACTTAATAATTAACGTTATACTTACAGGACCTATTTCTTACATTGAATTTTACGTAAATTTGTTTTTAAATATAAATCAGTACATATTAATTAATACATTTAAATATTACAATGTAAATATTTATATTAATTATATTATAAATACAAATATATTGTTTTTATTTATCCTGGGCTTTTACAGCCCATCATGTGTTTTTATAAATAAATAAAAAAATATAAAAATGTAAAAAATAAATTAAAAAAGATGAATTTTTAATTAATGTGCAAATTATCCCTGTAGGACTTCTTTCTTGTAAAGAATTTTAAGTAAATATTCGAATCATAAATTAAAATATAAATCAATATACTATATTAATTCGGTTTCATTTCACTTCTGTCGGCCAGCCTGCTACGCCAATTTTTTTTTATAACAATATTTATTATCCCCTTTAAAATAATTATGATACAAATAAATTTTGCTTCCCACCCTAAAAATGTTGACTCATTTTGCGCCATGTGCCCTCCACCTTGACACCTCAGTACGCCCCCATGCGCGCGTGTGTTTTATACACGTTGAATGACCGAAATGTTCACCCAAAACGTAGACTGAGGAAAATACCCTTCATAGCAACGTAGATATTTTACTCGGACACTGACCTAAGCGAAATACCCGGAACAATTTCCTTAGACAATATACGAAAGACAAATTTACTTAATTGTCGAAATAAAAGCTTCCTTCGGCGGCTGAGTAAATTGACAATATCCACAACGCGAAATGAGCAATCGCTTTTGCCCACAAAGTGTTCTGGGTATTTTTAGTTTGCCCAAACGCGTAACAGCTGTTTCTCACAGTCTGGACGTGCAGGTCGCGACATTAAAAAAGCAATAAAGGAGGCACAACAAAAGAGGTATATCAAATTGACAATATCCACAACGCGAAATGAGCAATCGCTTTTGCCCACAAAGTGTTCTGGGTATTTTTAGTTTGCTCAAACGCGTAACAGCTGTTTCTCACAGTCTGGACGTGCAGGTCGCGACATTAAAAAAGCAATAAAGGAGGCACAACAAAAGAGGTATATCAATCTTTAACTACAAAACTTATCGTCGAATCAAATTTTCCGATGTACACATTTCAGATAACAAACATTTGAAAAAAACAACTGGATAAATGACAGGTGTAAAACACATTTGTCGCATTGATCTAATGCGACACGCTTCGTACAGCTTACTTATGGGTCGATCATAAAAAAATGGTACAAACTTCATATAAAAAACTGTTGGCAGAAGCGTTAGTTTATTTTATATATATAAAACGACTCGATAATATAAGAAAAATAAAATCAAACGCACGTGTTGTTACTGAATATAAACCGTATACCATTGAACTGGCAATACCGTATGTTGCTGCTGGCAATATACATAATGTACACAACATCATTACATGCGCGCGCGACGAGAACATGAGAAGAAGAAAAGTGGAGAGAGAGAGAGAGAGAGAGAGAGAGAGAGAAAAGAAAGGGATAGAGAGAAGCATTCACGTTGTATGTACATACAGGTGCAAAACATACATACGCCCGCGACCAACTCAGTCGGAACCGGCAGGCGAAAGAAAGGACTTCTCCTTCAGCTGAGAACTGGAGGGGGTCTGTGTAATACTTCCCCTACTCGCGTTACTTTTGCTTCGTAACCCTACTCGATGAAACCGAATCACTTCATGGTGACAAATACACAGTGCACAGCTAACGCTTCAAAAGGAATGTCACGGTAGCACTTGTGCAAACAAGTAGAATGAAACAAATAAGAACAGTTCTGTTGTGTTGCGCGATTGCGAGATGTTTTTACAATCGAGACAATCGACTATCGTACAACAAAACAATCTCGAATACCAGTCGGATTGAACAATCGGGATGTTTGACAATTGTTAGGACAATGGTCCCAGACAGATTACTGCTCGGCTTTTAGAGCAATGTTTTCCTTGTCTTTAACTGGAGAGTAGTATTTGCTATTTAGTACAGTTAAATACACCCTAATTGTTTTATTGATATTATATTTTTCTCATGACCATTTATAGTAATGTTTTCTTACGACTTGCTAAGTAATAATTATAACAATATAATTATTGCCTATAATTATATTCAAAAACGGTGCTATACTGTTGCCTAAAATATTCAAAACAAAAAACACATTGCAAAATGTATGAAGTTAAAAAACTTACTAACAACTTTACAAAATAAACAAAAAATGAAATGAACTAAATTTGAGTTTGATTAAAGAATATAAACACCATAGAAACGACAAGTTTCTTTGATCAAAGATCTTTAATAAAAATGTGAATATATATATATATATATATATATATATATATATATATATATATATATATATATATACACATATATATATATATATATATATATATATATATATATATATATATATATTCAGACTAGACAGACCGACAGACAGACAAGGCAGACAGAGAAACGACAGACAGACCAGACAGACAGACAGACAGACCAGACAGACCAGACAGACAGACAGACAGACCAGACAGACAGACAAACAGACCAGACAGACAGACAGACAGACCAGACAGACCAGACAGACAGACAGACAGACCAGACAGACAGACAAACAGACCAGACAGACCAGACAGACCAGACAGACAGACAGACAGACAGACAGACAGACAGACAGACAGACAGACAGACAGACCAGACAGACAGACAGACAGACCAGACAGACAGACAGACAGACAAACAGACCAGACAGACCAGACAGACCAGACAGACCAGACAGACAGACAGACAGACCAGACAGACAAACAGACCAGACAGACCAGACAGACAGACAGACAGACCAGACAGACCAGACAGGCAGACAGACAGACAGACCAGACAGACAGACAGACAGACCAGACAGACAGACAGACAGACCAGACAGACAGACAAACAGACCAGACAGACAGACAGACAAGACAGACAGACAAACAGACAGACAGACCAGACAGACAGACAGACAAACAGACAGACAGACCAGACAGACAGACAGACAGACAAACAGACAGACAGACCAGACAGACAGACAGACAGACAGACAGACCGACAGATAGACCAGACAGACAGGCAGGCAGATATAGATTAAAAAGAAGTGGTGACTGGGGACATCCCTGTTTTACTCCTTTTTCAACCTTAATTTCCTCCCACTCGTCACTATTAATTGTTAATATTGAAATATTTTACGTTTTACCACAAGCAACAAATAAAACTAAATTTTTTATTGTTTTAATTACTAATATGTTTGATGATTATATTTTATGGCAGTAAACAGTGTGGGTTTAAGGTAACTAGAACCACTTCGAATGTACTTGAAATGATTGCAGAAGGAAATTGTTTATTTAGCGGCCCCGATGAGACCGGGGACTTGGGGACTTGGGGGAGCCTATAAAATATCTATTGAAATATATTCTGAACTTTATCAAGGAACGCGGTAGCGTTTAGCCCTGCCAAGGTACGTAAGGTGCGGCGGCAGTACATTTATATGGTGACCAATAACGGTTTACAATTATCCATAACTTAAAAACGAAAATACCTATAGATTTAGCAGTACCTTAAAGGGCATGACGAAGTGGTAAGTCAAAAATAAATTTTAGACAATCGGTAGAGGCAAAGCGTAGAAAAACTGTTTGCCGTGTTCTCGTTATTCAACACTGATGCGTGCACAGCCTTGACTACTGAATCGATTTTGATCAACGTTGACTCGTTTTATCCGTCCTGTTTGCAGGATGTGCCTTTTGCGTAAAAACTCCCAAAATAATTGCGTGCGCGATTGTAAAATTGCAAAGAAAACCCCAAATTGGAAAATTTCAACATTTACACTAAGCACGTAATCAAACAATTTTGATGAACGATGAATTATTTTATTTGTTATAGTTACAGTGTGTGAAAGTAAAAAAAAATAAATATTGCAAAATAATTATTGCACATATTTTTGTTGTTGTTGTTATTTTAAGGCGAAAAGCACATCGAGGCTATTATCGCCTCCCTAAATGTAAGTGTAAGTGTAAAGTGTTAAAGTCGTAAGTCTAGTTTGTAAGTATAAGTGTTAGACTCGGGTACCGCGAGGGTTGTCTAAATCCTCTCAATAGGTGCAGCTAGTGGTATAAAACCCGTGTTTTCGCAATCACCTGTAAGGGTGTAATTGAACATTTAAAATGGGAAAACATTTCTTAAACCAGAAATCAGAATATCGATTGTTAAAAAAACCTTTGTAAAAAGTACATTCGATCAAACTAAAAAAAACTAAACTAAAAAAAAATTAGAAACATGCTGCAGCGTCGACATTTGTATTTGCGTAGAACGGATAGTTAATACATAATAATATTAATTGCTATGGTCATTATTAGTTAATTAATAACGCCATAATTAATGATTAATAATGAAGTTGTCATTATTAATTGCTCATCGTATCAATTGATCACTTAATTTACTCATCAATATTGAGTATAACTTTTGTCGTTTTCAAATCCTCATAGTTGCCTCGGTGTCCTAGTTGATAGCGTACTGGGCTTTCACCCCGAGGACCCGGGTTCGATTCCCGGCCAGGGCTTGGCATTTTCATACGCTATAACTCATCCCATCGTCTGCATTAGCCCTAGTGTGCACAATAGTCGGACGTTAAAAAAATAAAAATTCAAATCCTCATGTAAGTTTTTTTTATGGTCTGTTAATTTTTGTCAATTCTGTCATCATTAATTTACTCAAAGAAGGATTTAAGGACAGAAGAACAGAAGAAGGACAGAAGGATTTAACATTTTGTATCACGGACTGAAGATGGAACAATAGAGTTTCGAAACCGCGATAGCCTTTACGAGGTGAGTAGGTAGACCACTGACGGGAAGAATAAGTCATAATCGTAATTACTTAAATATGTGGTCCGGTGGCTATGTTGCAATAATAAAAATAATATTGTCATGTTTATCTAAAAAAAAATTAATTATAAAAAAATAAATAAAGAAATGTAGATCTATAAACAAAACACTTTTTCCATCACCACAACTACAAATTTGTAGATTCATTGCTTTTGGGATTTGTATTAAAACACCATCAAATACTTCAGACCGAAATTAACTTCTTCAAGTACATGTGCAGAAGTTTAAGTGCACATATTTACATTCTCGTATTTACGGGATGTGTTTATACATTTTTCCACGTGCGACTGATTGGCTGCGTTGGTATATAGGCCTGTAGGCTACACGGCCATTGAAATCGACGAGGCAAAAATAGGCCACAAGAAATATTATCCCGAATGGCTTTTTGACGACAGTTGAATTTTTAGAGGAACTAAATGACGTAGTCATAATTGCTTTTTGTTCCCGTTCGAGAACGTGACTCAGGGTAATTGTTTACTATTTGGGCATCACCTGCGAATTCCTGCTAGCTGCTTTGTTTTAGTCCGTTTTAGTTAACATTGTTGTAGTCCCTGAGAGAAATATAAGTCCGGACGTTTACCAGGTCGGTCGCGGGCTGGAGAGCGTCTTTTCCGGTTCGGAATGGTGAATGAAATTCGCTTCTTGTTTAGAGTTAACCTCCTATTCCCTCCCGAGCAAGTTGTGATGTCTTGTGTAATTGTTGCGGGTGTCGCGCTAGGATGCGTAGTTGTTCTGTAGTGGATAGTCTTCCTCGATGTATATATATATATATATATATATATATATATATTAATTATCACCGGCTACTGATTATCACCGTATTTAAATTGGTTCCTTTTACATTTACTATAGGTTAGTTTATTTTATAAGTTTTCATGTAATTTTGGACAGGTTTGTAATGAGCCTAAAAATATAATTGACTCTGTGTGTGTGTGTGTGTGTGTGTGTGTGTGTGTGCGCGCGCGCGCGCGTTTGCGTGTGTTAGAGGTGGGCGTTTCTGCTATTTTTACAAAATCAGGTAGCCAAAAAACGATTTTCTATCTGCATTTTACTCGAAATTATGACGCGAACCCTAATTTGTCAGAACTCTATTGTCGGACCTAGAGAAAGAACGCACAAATCAAAATAAGATGTGTACGGTAGATATGAGGTGATGCGCCAGCAATAATGCAGAAATGTATTAATCTAGTATAGACGCGTGCACTGCGAACCAATCGGAAGTGAGTATTGGTTGACTGGAGTGAACTAGGTTTCGCAGGCGGAGACTGTTTCAAAGCCGGAAGAGAAGTTCAGGTATTTTAGCGTGGTTGTTTAGGTGTTAGTATGCGGAACTAGGTCGTGTAACTCAATTACTACGTTGTTCAGGCGATAACATGTACTCAAATATAGCCCGGAAAGGCAATTTTAGGCCAGTTTTTTTTTTTATTTCACTGAAGATTGTGGCATGCAGAATGTAAATGTTCAAACTAGTTTAGACTATCCTGTTAAAAGAGTTATACAGACCAAGACGGCACTTTTAGTTTCATCGCAGAGCTGTACGTTACGATTGCTTGGTGCAGCGCCCATTTAAAAAAACTCTTTCGTAAAATTATGTTTAATTCAACTATTTTCAAAAGAAAATTACAAATAATACGTAGATCTGATTCTAAAGAGGAATTCTTTTTATATTCTTCTTCTTTTCTGCTAGGATTATTATCACTATGTTCAGTATAATGATCTGCCTTCCCTAGCTTCGACGATTCTACTTTCGTTGACGCGTTTCGAAGAACCTCCATCTTCAAAAACTATGTCTATACTCAGATATAGTTTTGGAAGATAGAGGTTCTCCGAAACGCGTCAACGAAAGTAGAATTGTCGAAGCTAGTGAAGGCAGATCATTATACTGAACATAGTATAAAGAGGAAATTGAAAATATCATGAATCTTAGTTGGTTGAAGAAGAAACGAAAACACAAGTATTGGATGAAAACGTTTTTATATTCAAGAGGTAAATGCAGCGAATGCCACGCCTTCATTCCAGATCTTGATGCCAAAACATTTAAAATTTACTTTAGAACAAAAACGAACCACTTTTTTGGAATTGCACAATTTAATAAGGAAAAAGTTCAAAATACTTTCAGATTTTGAAGACATATTAGAACAGATGAGGAACTAGCTGTATGTCTACACTAAGCCGACTGAATTTGCGGCTCCCCGCATGGGGGTGCAGACTAGCTGCACCTATTGAGAGGATTTAGACATCCCTCGCAGTACCCGAGTCTTAACACACTTTCACTTACAATACTACATTTACGACTTTAACACTTTACACTCACACTTACATTTAGGTAGGCGTTAATAGCCTAAATGTGCTTTTCGCCTTAAAATAACAACAACAACAACAAATGAATTTGCGGGGTTCAGGTATTTGCCGCTCTAAAAGCAATCCCAACAAAAACCAGTTGGTCTCTTCGACACTCGCCAGGCTCTTTCACCTCGATTCCACTTGAACGGTTAGGTGCATTTCATATTTCCTCACATTCCTCATTAAAATGACTAACAGACTTCAGCGAAATAAAACATTAAGCAGTGTTATCAGTGGGGATAAACGGTGTGCTCGGCCAGGCATCGACCTTGACCCATGAAATGTTTACTATTTAGCTTCTTCCGTATCGAGATATGTTCTTTATTCCTTTGTTGAACAAGAAAAAGTGTAGCCGCCTCGGGGGCCTAGTTGATAGCGTACTGGGCTTTCACCCCGAGGACCCGGGTTCGATTCCCGGCCAGGGCTTGGCATTTTCATACGCTATAAATCATCCCATCGTCTGCATTAGCCCAAGTGTGCACAATAGTCGGACGTTAAAAAAAAAAAAGTGGAAACATTACCTTATTTCCACGCGTACCACGTTAATTTAGTTAGGTTAGGTTATGCTAGACTTTATAATATAACATAATATGTTACCATAGTTTGGAAATTACGAAAAATATTTTGTAGTCCTTATTACAGAATTTTACGAACGATTTTAAGCAAGTTTTTTTTTAATAATTTTTCCCGATTTTTTGAACATACAAATCTGTTGTTAGATAGAAATCATTAGAAATATATATGTATTTCCAGGCATACATGTTAGTTAGGTTAGGTTAGAAAAATCTACTAATGTATTCCTAACCTAAATAACACACTTTTCGTAAAGTAGGATTTGATTTTTCATATTTTTCCGGTTATTAAACAAGTTGCTAGAAAACATTTTTTGTTGTTGTTATTTTAAGACGAAAAGCACATTGAGGCTATTATCGCCTCCCTAAATATAAGTGTGTATTAGACTCGGGTACCGCGAGGGACGTCTAAATCCTCTAAATAAAAAGGGGGGGTTAGCTAATCTGCACCTCCCTGCGGGGTAGAAAGCAAAAAATAACCATTATATTTCAATACGGGAAATGTTGTTTGTAACTGCTAAATAGAGTAATTAATTCAATAAAACTCTAGAAATGTACACGAACAACCTATTTACATTCATACGTTTACCTATTTATCTACATACATAACTACTTATATACATCAATACATATGCACATATATAATCATGTATACAAGCTACATAAAATATATATATCCATATTTAAATAGTTTATAAAAATTAGCCTACATGGTGCGGAGATTATTTTAGATTTCGTTTTTATATTTTCTTTTTAATCAACAGTACCAATATGTATATGTACATGTTATATGTAACCCATGCGTTTTATGTATATGTAGTTATTTTGCAAAAAAAATAAAGATAAACAAATAAATAAGATGGTCAAAATTATAATTATTTAATAATATAATTAATTCAAATTTGATCAAATATTAGACAAAAAATAGTTGATTTTCCCCCACTAAAATATAATCGTATCTTAGGCTGTTTCAACTTGATTGATTTTATCCTATTAGTTTTAACGACAACGTTCTGTCTTAAGCAAAATTACTTTTAATAGTTCCCCGTAAGTGTATAGGTTGCGCTGTTTATTATAAGCGTTTTTAATGATGTTTAATTATAGCAATAACTGCCTATTATGATATTAATTAAATTTTGTGTGTTAAAATATATTTAAAATCCATTGAGATATGAAAATTATTAAATAACTTTAGCAAAAATGCACACTGTTTAGCGTATATTGATGTTCAATTCCAACCTCTCAGCTACTGATTATCACCGTATTTTAATAGGTTCCTATTACATTTACTATAAGTTAGTTTATTTTATAAGTTTTCATGTAACTTTGGACAGGTTTGTAATGAGCCTAAAAATATAATTAACTGTGTGTGTGTGTGTGTGTGTGTGTGCGCGCGCGCGCGCGCGTGTTTGTGTTAGAGGTGGGCGTTTCTGCTAATTTTACAAAACGTCAACAAACTATTTGTTGAGGAAAAAAGCTGCTTTTTAAAACAGTAGGAAAAAACAGGTTTTGAAAACTGAAACTCAAAGTTGTATTAGCAGCTAAAACATAAAGCACATACGTTCAGTTTTCTAAGACTACTTTTTCATTCCCACTGCCACCATGTCCTTAACTGTTTTTTGGTATAAAAAATTTAGAAAGGATAAAAATAATCCTTATAAGTGTAGTAATAATTAAATTACATTATCAAGACATAATAATTATGTAAGCCATTTTATGTACAAAATGCGATGAATTTCTAATAGAAGCATTCTTTTTATACTTGAAAATTAAATAGTCTTTTGCA
>CM040182.1:20925044-20930044 GCA_022606455.1 Callitettix versicolor | reverse complement strand
GGTATACGAACTATATACGTTTAACCTTTTGCACTCGGGTATGGTTTTTAAAACATGTCTTCTGGGGTCGGATGGCCAGTGGTACTGGCTACAGTTATTTCCTTCATAGACCGGAATTTTTGTGCGTTATGTTCCTCTAAGAATGGATGGCCAAGACAAAATCCTTCCATTGTGCGGCTGGCCAGCAGGACTGTCCGAACAAAATGATCTGCTTTTATATTAATTTCCTTGTCTAATTTTTTTGCATTGTGCTGCAACCTATCAGCAAACTCTTTAACTAATTGATTCATGCCTTATCTACAATCTGTGTGTTTTTAGAACAAAGCAAATTCGACTGTACTGTGTCGGCTGTATTCAACTTTTTAGTGTCAGGCTAGCCACGTGTGAAGCTTTTAAATTTAAATACCTTATACACACAAGTAAGATTGTAGTGAAAAACTTTTTTTTTTTGGTGTTTAACGTCCGACTATTGTGCACACTTGGATTAATGCAGACGATGGAATGATTTATAGCGTATGAAAATGCCAAGCCCTGGCCGGGAATCGAACCCGGGGTCCTTGGGGTGAAAGCCCAGTACGCTATCAACTAGGCCACCGAGGCGGCTGTGAAAAACTATTGTGAGCTGCTGGTAGAGTACGATCGTTATAGTGACAGGAATATGAGCAGCTAGTCAGGCTATCCAACCTATGACTTACAACCCGTTAAATATTCCTAGGACTGGCGAGTTAATGCGATTTTGTGGGTGGGGGTGGTTGGTTGGATGATACTACTTCCAAGAGGGCTTCCCTGGAGGATGAAAATTTTTGAAATAATACCTTCAAAATCTAGCACTGTAAAGTTAGTTTGAGACTTAAAACAGATATAAAATAAGTGTAAAAATTTACTTCATTTAAAAAAAACACTTAATTTTTCTAATTCTTAATATTATTTACAGGGTCACTCATTTTGAAACAGAACTTTTACTAAAGAAAACATGCTTCCTCTTCTTCCCCCTCTTCTCAATATTGCTATCCGTAACTTTTTACGTATAGCCGCAGTTATTCCCGTTGCTTTACTCTTACCGTTGCTGATCCCACATCATTAGTTCTGTTCAATTTTAGAGTCGAGAAAGACCTTTCTGCTGTCGGAATTAACGCAGGAAGCGAAGAGAGAACCAACATAAAGTATCTAACTGATTAACCCCGTTCTCACCCTCAGTATGGGCATTACAAAGTGCACAAACATACATACGTAAACACGGACAAAATTTGAGATCGGGATACTGTGACGGGTTTCGGACCCTTCAGAGGCCTTAGACCTTCCCCCCCCCCAAACTACGCATATACTTCCATTTTATGGTATTAAAATAGGATCTTTTATATTTTTGTTCAACCCCGCAGGGGGTGCAGACTAGCTGCACCTATTGACAGGATTTAGACGTCCTTAGCGGTACCCGAGTCTAACACACACTTACATTTACAACACTACACTTACGACTTTAACACTTTACACTCACACTTACATCTAGGGAGGCCTTAATGTGCTTTTCGCCTTAAATTTAAAACAAATATTTTTTTCAATTCCTACTATTAGTTCACACTCTCCCTATATACATCTTTATATATCTTTATACATCTTTATATATACATCTTCATATATCTTGTTCAAATTTTCAATCGTTAATAAAATACTGTCAATTCATCCCCTTAAGTTCAAATATTTTTTAAAAAATTTGTAGTGGATGACACTTGATGTTAATACAGTTTTTTTATCAAATATTAATATCGCATATTTTTACAGTTTATACAACAGGATTCCCAGAGATAATTCCTACTATTATTCATCCACACAAGTACAAATATATTTTTTTAAACTTTTAGCGGATGTTAATACAGTTTTTTGTCAAATATTAATATCGCATATTTGTACAGACTATACGATAGGATTTGATTTAAATAACACTTATGTTCTATCTTTTTGTTGGTTTTAGGAATCGCAGCACGCAGCTGTCTCGCTGACTAGATGGAAGCGCATGACCTAAGTAGGAATTGATTTAACATTTTTTTTATATTACTTGTTAATTTCTTTAATTTCGGAAGGGGCGATTGCCCCTTCGCTTTAACACGTTGCCCATGACGCACACGTGTGTGTCACGTGAGTCCAGTCTAACGAGGCCCCATGACGAACACGTATGCGTCAAACTGCACAGTTATTTTTATAAAATTCTGAGAAATTGGGCTTTGCTGGCCAGGTTTAGGTAAAGGTCTCTTCATTTAGGACAGTCTATTGTTTGAGAAAATACCGTTGGTTTCAGGTTTTTGATGTTAACAGAGTGCATTTACTGGCTTTTTTTTCAAGTACGCGTTTCCTACTCTTGAGAGAAATTTTATTTCATTAAAATTGTACTTTATTCTAGAAAGTATTTGGTTTAGAAATGTGTGGTGTATTTTCTATTTTGTTAAATTTTGTGTTTGGTTTAGTGGCAAAAAGCCACTTATAACAGTGGCAAAAAGAAAACGTTGTTGACAATATTATCAGCAATATATTCGCAAGATGTACTATACTTCTGCTAAGATCTACCAGGATTGTGCTTAAAACCATGTTTTAGAGTATATCACCAACACCTATAATTTTGAACATAAAAATATCATTTTATATACCACGAAATTAATATAAGAGTTTTTATAATTTTTTTGTCATTAAGAATTTTTTAAATATTAATTATATATTTTTTTAAATGACTAAAAAAGTAATTCAAATAATAATAGAGACTCTACTGTTTTGTAATTAAAATATTTTAAAACTTTAATTAAACTTAAAATTTTTTTTATTTTAAAATTTAAACCGCTTATAAATTTGACGCACACGTGCACGTCATTGGGCATTATGTCATGATCTTGGTTGCATGGAAAGCAGAGGGGCAACACAGTGCAGTAAGTGAATACAAGTAGGCACTGAATGTGTTAATCCGTCCTTGACTCATAGCTGTCCAAAAGTTGGTTGTGGCCAGCAATACTGACCATCTGAGTGCAAAGGGTTAAAGTGTTCTGTACGAAAAAACCATAAGAATTGTGAAATTCGCTTACCAATAGTAGTTATTACGCTGAGAGAATAAAGGAATGCTCCAGAAAACGTCCACCTGTTCGGCACCCTTTTCCCTTCATACCCGCGCTTCTGCACTTCGTCAACAATAAGATTCTGAAATTGTCTCAACTGTTTATCTATTTCAATCTTCCAAGCGTCTGTCGCGAACACATTCTGCGTACAACACGTTGTCTGCCACAATTCCGCCGCAGTCCGGTTCCGGATCCTTTCCACTTCGTTAGCGATGTCGGTCAGCTGTTTGCCGTAAGGCTCGTGTTCAATTTCTCTGAACATGAAAGACCCGGCGATCGTGTAGCCTATCACCAGTACTATAATACCGATGTTACTGAACAGGAAAGCTACGAACTGACGGATAAAATCCTTACAGCGGTGGGTCCAGGTTTTTTGCCGGCGACCGTATCGCCTCGAGGAACGCTTTCTTTCCATCTGGGATACAGCACTGTCTTATAACCACAATAAACACGCTTATTTAACTTAAAAACACGTTGCATGTGATATTTCTTCACAACACTTTTTTCGCATACAGATTTTAACTCGAAGGTTGACAAGTCTGTTTGGTGTAACACGTGAAGAGCGGTCGCTGGCGACCTATGGGAACCGTCTGGACCCTTTTCTCGACAACCTGAAACATAAATTAATATTTACACGATGTTTAATGATGGTTACAGTTGTAAAATACGATAATTTCCATTTTTTTGCCGTACAAAGGAAAAGAAAGTCTGATGATCGTGGTAAAAATATAATTTGAGATTTTATTGGATTTATCCATTTTCAGGATCCCTGGTACAAAATAGTAGTGTTTAGTTGGGTAATTGCCCACCTGTATGCCAGCGTAGCTATGACAGTTCAAAAATCGATACGAGAATTTTCATGGAAGTCTTAATAACGATATGAAAGTAAATAAATAAGTTGTTATTCAGTGAATTTCCATTTGAAAATAGATATTGGAGCTATCATCATTGTAAACCCAGATTTTTATGTAAGACCCAAACTTTTAACTAGGACCCAACGTTATATGTAGCATCCAACCTTTTAAGTAGGACCAAACATTTAAGTAACATCCAACCTTTTAAACGAGACTTAACCTTTTAAGTAACATACAACCTTTTAAGCAGGATCCAACTTTTAAGTAGCATCCGACCTTTTAAACATGACCCAACCTTTTAAGCAGGACCCAACCTTTTAAGCAGGGCATAACTTTTAAGTAGAATCCAACCTTTTAAGTAACATCCAACCTTTTAAACGAGACTTAATCTTTTAAGTAACATACAACCTTTTAAGCAGGATCCAACTATTAAGTAGCATCCAACCTTTTAAACATAACCCAACCTTTTGAGTATCATACAACCTTTTAAGCAGAACCCAACCTTTTAAGTAGAAACCAACTTTTAAGTAGCATAAAACCTTTTAAGCAGCATCCAACCTTTTAAGTAGGATCCAACCTTTTATCAGGATCCAACTTTTAAGTAGCATCCAACCTTTTAAGAAGGACCCAACCTTTATTTAGCATCCAACCTTTTAAGCAGGACCCAACTTTTAAGTAGCATCCAACCTTTTAGGATCCAATCTTTTAAGTAGGCCTAGACTTATAACAGATACTAGTAATTCCTACTCTACCTCGGCTCCAAAGGCAAGTAATGCACCGATCCTTTCCAGTGGACATGATGAAGTTTAGCCATATTTCCATTTTACCATTCTTGCGTTCAGGACATCGTTCTGCCTATATGTTATTAACATCTGTTTGTAGCGTCACTCATGAGCCTGAAATAACCACAACAAGGTTAGTAGAGTCTAGGTAAAAATAAACATCGATATGCTGATAGGCTCTACTCTACAATGTCTAAAATTGATTTAGAGTACAGTATTTTCATTGTTTTAAACAAAGTAACTTTGTAGACCTAGTTATTTTTATTTAA